>CM054058.1:69888190-70240591 GCA_028641055.1 Alopecurus myosuroides | reverse complement strand
CCGGACCGGCGTGGCGTTGAGATCTGGTGCGTCTGTATTGCCTCGGCGGGTTTGTCGTCGACGGTACTTTGACTAGTACATGGGGAGGAGCGCCCGTAGTCATGCCCCGCACATGTAGGCGAGTTCGCCGAACTGCGTTACCAAATCTCGGTGTCATGTTTGCTGTGATTGCTTGGCCTCGGTAGATCGACTTTGCGCCTCGGATTTATAACAAGTGGTATCAGAGCAAGGTTTGGAGGTTGCGGAAATATTGATCTAGAGGAACGACGAAGCCCAACCGCGGATAAATCATGGTGCACGCGGAATCGCGAATTCGCAGGATATTTTGGCGGCCGTCGGAGATCGTCGGGGGAAGAAGCGGTCCGAGCAAACAGTATACGTGTGTGGCAGGGAAATCACATCGATTTGAGGGTCGAGTGCGCGTGCAGATCGGCAGCAGCGAAGACATGCTACGGACGTGCGATGCTGTCCAGGCAAGTTTGGCTTGGCCGTTAGGCTCCGGAGGGCCACCGCGCGCGTGGCACATTGGGCCGGCAGCAGGCGCACGTGGGAACAAGGCTGAAGGCAGCGGCACTAGGCTCAAGCACAGGAACGATGCTATCAATGAGATATCCAGAAGCCATGTGCATGAGATTTAAAGAAAAGAAAAGGACATGTAGATGTAGTGTGCATGCATGCCATCGGGTCGGAGCAAGAAAAAGTAAGAAGAATTTATCCAGGAGCTTTTGAGTGCATGTAACGACAAGGATGGTGCATGGCTGAGTTCAGATACAAAAGGCAAGCAATTCTTTGCTAAGTGCACCCGGGAAAGCACTATGGATGTTCTTTTGCAGATTTCTTTGCTTGGTATACTGATTGTGTACAGGATGGTAGCATGGCACGGTATGGAAAAATGACGTGAAGACCACGACGTGCGTATAAGACTTGTGGAGTTTGGAGTACGTCGTGGAGGATCATGCATATACAGGGCGTCAAACAGTGCACGGTAATTTGCCGGGTGTACTAGGCGCAAGGTGGAGCATGGCTGCAGTCGGATACGTTCGACTGGGTTGGACTAGACAGTCTAACGGATCGACGGGAGGTCGGTCAGGACAGAATACGGTGAAGATCGGCGATGACGACGTATGAGCGTGACGGCTGATGGTGTCCGAATTCTGTGGCGTGGCAACGCGCGGCGCATGGGTATGCGCGCTTCGACATGCGGCGGCGCGGGGTTGATTCAAGATGGTGTACACATGATATCTTGAGGTCGACGTGGCGCGGGGTGGACATATCATCTACCATGGAGTCATGTCGAAGGTGGAGCTGGAGTCTGCGGCAGATTTCACTCGGCTGATGGAGGGGCTACGACGTAAGATATCGGAGAGTCGAAGCCTATTTCAGCGGGAAGGCGAGAAGCACGTTGTTTCGGACTGGAGCTCAGGGTTCGGAGAGATGCGTGGAACTCGGCATTGGTCCGATATGACCGATGGTTATCTGCAGTGGGGCCTGAGATGGTGTGGGTTAGCGACCCTTGAGATCTTGGCCAAGATTGTGGATGCTCGACGCGGTAATAGCGGCGAGGCGTGCGGTAAGCACGGGACACAGCGACAGACCAGTCACTGGCGGTCAGACATATGGTCAGACATGAGTGTAAGGGGTGCTGAAGCAGTGTTGGCGAGTACCAGGTTCGAGTTGGTGACTGGGTCTATCGGGATTGACATCAAGTGATGGACATGAGTTGGCCATGGAGAATCTGCGAAAGCGGTGATGAGACAGTTGTGAATTTGACTGGAGATGACTTAAGGCAACGGCGAAATTTCTTCAAGGTTTCAGAGATGAAGTCAACAATAGCGAGAATGATGAGTTCAGGTAAACTCTTATTTGTGACACCTAATATGTGAGTTGTTCACTTTCACATGGATTAAGGACGAGGCTACCAAGTTGACGATGCAACGGCGTTGTCGATATGGTGACTTTATGATCGTTGTGTGATGGCGGTGGACGGATACTCCGGAAAGTTGGGAGCACAAGACAAGAGTGAGGAAGAACTTAATTTTCGTGGGAGCATTGACTGTGGTGAAACAAGGGAGGAAGTACGGTTGCAGGTGGAGTCATATGGAGTCAAGGGAGTAGCAGTCGAGCTCATGATTAATGGTTCAAGTCCAGGTATACAAAGATTCGGCATGACGGCTTCAAGATGGCGAAGGGCATATTCGCCAAGGTGGAGTTTGTTGGAATATATGTCGAATATGTGTACGAGTAGGGCTACGCTAGGACTTGTAATTAAACGAAAGGTTAGGTGTTTGAGTCGGACACGTGTAACATGGCCTAATATATAAAGGCACCGGTAGTAGCCCAAATAGACACGACGAAAACTGTTAGGTTAGACACAAGATCACGAGGGGACGGTCCGGCGCCCGTGGCAGGGGCGGCCGGACCGGCGTGGCGTTGAGATCTGGTGCGTCTGTATTGCCTCGGCGGGTTTGTCGTCGACGGTACTTTACCTAGTACATGGGGAGGAGCGCCCGTAGTCATGCCCTGCAGATGTAGGCGAGTTCGCCGAACTGCGTTACCAAATCTCGGTGTCATGTTTGCTGTGATTCCTTATCCTCGGTAGATCGACTTTGCGCCTCGGATTTATAACATACTTCCCTGAATCTCCAGTGCTCGTGCTCGTTGTCCTAACATCAACGACGCCCCTACCCCTAACTCCACCGACGCCTCTGCCCCGAACGCCACCGCCGACATGCCCGAAGTGCCACCACGCCTCCGAAGTTTTTTTTCTCACAGGGCTGGTGTTCTTGGATCCGACTTACGTTTGTTAATACATGGATGTGAGTCTGAAGAGTTGTTCACGATTCGAAAGGATGTGATCCTTAGTTATCCCTACGGTTCACTCAGGATTATTTTAATGAAATATAACTTTAGTTTCAGATCCTTTGTTCTTGTTAATTATTCTGATTCCGATGATCAATTTGTGTTGATTTCTTCCACTTTCATTCTATTCTTTTTGCAGGTACACTATTATTTGTATTATACTTTACATGTTCTGATACGTAATGTAGATGACTGCGTTCTTGTAAAAAAATGCAAATAGTTGCTCCATAAAAACTAAATAATCATGATAATGCATATATCGGAAAATGGCTTGTAAAATTATTAATGCATAATAAAAAAAATCATCGTTAATTCAAGTTAAGAAAACCTTGTAAATTTATTACCCCATAATTACAAAATCATTATTAATGCAGATTAAAGACTAAAGGACCAATTTTAATGAGGGGTTCAAGGGCATACATATTTTATTTGAGGGGTTTAACTGCAAAACTGGTTGCACGAATCTTGATGAAATGGATGGTGGGGATAAATCATGGAGATCCATCTAAGTGCGGCTTCGAGTTTTCGCTGAAAGAGGTACACCGCAACAGTTTAATAACCTAATTGGTGCCAGCTGCTGTCTATTAAGCTGGATACAAAAATGGCTGAGATTTTGTTTTCCCTACTTGAAATATACATCCTGCATTAATATTTTCATAGGGATTCACATTAAAAGGTTATTACGAAGGAACATAGCATACAGAAGATTGGCTCTTACTATTCATATTTTAAAGTAGTGAAAAATCTAACGAGCGACACCGCATTGTCATATTTTCCTGCTGCACCCTGCTGATCCGTCCGATTTACTCGACTATTACCCCGATCCCCATGTTAGCACACGGGTCCGCACATGATAAACCAATTCGATTGCATAACAAGCCTAAGAAGGAAGAAGATTACGTGGTGGCTCCACAAGGCATGGATTAACTCTTTCTGCGCCCTGTCTTTTTTTATACCCTTAAATTTTCTTAATAAATTTTATTAGCTCATCATGACAGACTATGCATGCACCGGCGATGACTGGACCATCATTGCAAAAATCAAGTCTGAACCAAGTGATAACAAATATTTGGTGAGCATCGACGATGCATATCTGAAAAAGCGCCACTTACTAGATCTTATAACTGAAGGAGAATTTGTTGGTGATGAAGTAAGTCATGTAGTTTTACGACAAGAAGATGTTATTTTAATATGAGTATCTAATCTAATATACCAAATCTGTTTACTTGAAATTGTAGATCATCAGTGCATATATACATTCATAGATGCTAAAGAGCATCTAAAAGTGAGGGCTGGCGGAAGTGTCTTTTTAGAGAATCCATGCATCTCTAAGCTAATAAAGACCAATAGTTGTTTGCCCAAAGAACACCAAGATGATGCCCCGGATTGGGTATTAAAAAGAGTCAAAACTTATTTGGAACATGATATGGTTAGTCTCAATTTCTTACATTACTATGAGTTGAATTCAATGTAGGGAGAATATTCATCTACGTGGGAATAAAACTAACAAAACTCCTTTTTCAGATATTCCTTCCAGTAAACATTGAAAATATTCATTGGTACGTAGCAGTTATAAATTACAGAAAACGATGTATCCAAGTGCTCGACTCACTAGGCTCAACAATGCACCGCAAAGACCTCACTGCCATGGTTAGTAATTAGTCCCACTGGCTCATCTTTTGATATGAATATTATTTGTTATTCTTCCCGTGATGCTAATAGTTTGTTCCTTAATCATGTAACAGCTGGAAGGAGTTGAAAAATTATTCAAATATGCATCGCATCAAATGGAGTTAAATTCTGATAAGTGGAAGGACCTAAACTTCACAAAATGGCAAAGGGAAGAGTGTATAAAGAGGAAACTGCAGACAGACGGGTACCACTACTAACTCAACTCAAATCAATATTATGTTATATTTGTTCTGTATATGTATGGTTCGTAGCATAGAGCGACAAAATATATCAGCTATTGATTGTATAATATGCTTCATCATTATTAGCCTAGAGGAGTGCACTGGAAACAAAGGAAAATACACTAGTGGAAACAACCCCTCTCGTCCAGGGGGCCGGGGGGCAGCTGTCCCGGTTGCAACCAAATCCGGGACAAATGCCCTGCATTGGTCCCGGTTCGTGCGGCCGGGGCAACAGGAATCGCCTGGGCGCATTGGTCCCGGTTCGTGGGGGCATATCCGTCCCGGCTCGTGCCACGGACCGGGACCAATGCCTAGCCACAGGCCACGTGGCACGCGCATGACCTGTTGTCCCGGTTCAGTCCACGAACCGGGACCAATGCCCCCTTCCCCTATATATATATACTGCCCCAGCCCCCCCCCTCCTTCCATCTTTTTTTTTGCTTGGAGGTGTGAGAGAGTGTGGTGTTGCTGTTTTTTTTTTACTATGCACACGAGGTGTTCGACGAAATTCCCGAGACGCACACAAGCTCACTGAAAATGGTTTATTCGACCGAGGTTAACAAATTATCTTTTTCATCTGTAACTGATACATAAAAAAGTATTATTTGTCGATGTACTGTGGTTATCTCTGTATTAATATGTATTTTGATAAACTTAATTATATGATGCAGATGGATGCACGGCAGCGATGGATGTACGGTGACCGACGCACCTCCGAGTATATGGCAGGCCTGAATGATTTTCTTGCTGTAGCTCAGGCGAACAAAGATAATGGCTTCATGTGTTGCCCATGTGTTGATTGTCGGAACGTCAGAGAACATTCTTCCGAAAGAATCCTTCACGGCCATCTACTTCGGAGAGGTTTCATGCCCAGCTATAATTGCTGGACCAAGCATGGAGAAAGAGGGGTTGTGATGGAAGACGATGAAGAAGAAGAAGAAGATCCTTTGTTCCCTGAATACGACGATACTGCAATGGAAGAGAATGCAGAAGAAGGAGGTGATCAAGAACAGGCATCAGAAGAGCCCGATGATGATCTTGGCCGAGTTATTGCTGATGCAAGGGAAGACTGTGAAAATAGATTGGAGAGGTTGAAACTGGACAACATGTTACAGGATCACAAAAAATTGTTATACCCAAATTGCGAAGATGGTAGCACAAAGCTCGGTACCACACTGGAGTTGCTGAAATGGAAGGCACAAAACGGTGTGACTGACAAGGCATTTGAGACTTTACTTCAACTAATGAATCCAAAACTTCCAAAGGATAACGAATTGCCTGAGAGTACGTACGAAGCAAAGAAAGCTCTCTGCCCTCTAGGATTAGATGTGCAGAAGATACATGCATGCATTAATGACTGCATTCTCTTCCGCGGTGAGAAGTACGAGAATTTGGATGAATGTCCGATATGCACTGCACTGCGGTATAAGATCAGAGCAGATGATCCTGGTGATGTTGACGGCGAGCCTCCCCGTAAGAGGGTTCCTGCTAAGGTGATGTGGTATGCTCCTATAATACCACGGCTGAAACGTCTGTTTAGAAACAAAGAGCATGCTAGGTTGTTGCGATGGCACAAAGAAGACCGTAAGAAAGATGGAAAGTTGAGGCACCCCGCCGATGGATCGCAGTGGAGAAAGATCGAGAGAGACTTTCCAGACTTTGCAGGAGAGGCGAGAAACTTATGGTTTGGTCTAAGTACAGATGGCTTTAATCCTTTTGGGGAGCAGAGCTCCAGTCATAGCACTTGGCCTGTAACTCTATGTATGTACAACCTTCCTCCTTGGTTGTGCATGAAGCGCAAGTTCATTATGATGCCAGTTCTCATCCAAGGCCCGAGGCAACCTGGCAACGACATTGATGTGTATCTAAGGCCATTAGTGGAAGAACTCTTAGAACTGTGGGGCAAACCAGGTGTACGTGTGTGGGATGAGAACGAACAAAAGCCATTTGACCTACGGGCGTTGCTTTTCGTGACCATCAATGATTGGCCAGCTCTTAGTAACATTTCCGGTCATACAAACAAGGGATACAATGCATGCACACACTGTTTAGATAAGACTGACAGTGTTTTTTTGGATAAATGTAAAAAGGTTGTATACCTGGGGCATCGTAGATTTCTTCCGATCAAGCATCCCTTAAGGAAAAAAGGAGGAAAGCATTTCAGAGGTGAGGCAGATAACCGAAAGAAGCCTGAGCTCCGTAGTGGTAATGATATATTCGATATGGTCAAGGACCTAGAAGTCTCATGACTGCCACGTGATTATGACGCAATTGCTTCCGATTGCATTGAGGGGGCTTCTACCGGAAAATGTTCGAGTACCCATTGTGAAGCTATGTGCATTCATGAACGCAATATCTCGGAAGGTAATCGATCCAGAAAGTCTGACAAGATTACAGAGGGATGTGGTCCAGTGTCTTGTTAGTTTTGAGTTGGTGTTCCCACCATCCTTCTTCAACATTATGACTCATCTCCTGGTT
Organism: Alopecurus myosuroides; assembly: GCA_028641055.1. NCBI lineage: Eukaryota > Viridiplantae > Streptophyta > Magnoliopsida > Poales > Poaceae > Alopecurus > Alopecurus myosuroides. Next base: position 70,233,341 of record CM054058.1, on the reverse strand, counting down.
CACCTATGTGAAGAGATTCATATTCTTGGTCCGGTATTTCTACACAATATGTTCCCCTTTGAGAGGTTCATGGGAGTCTTGAAGAAATATGTTCATAACCGTGCTAGGCCAGAAGGAAGCATCTCGAAGGGCTATGGAACAGAGGAGGTCATTGGGTTCTGTGTTGACTTTATTCCTGACCTTAAGACAATTGGTGTTCCTGAATCGCGGCATGAGGGGAGACTGAGGGGAAAAGGAACGCTGGGAAAGAAAACAATGATACCTAGGGACGGGCATTCTTTGACCAAAGCACACTACACAGTTCTACAAAATTCTATGTTCATGGCTACGTATGTCGAGGAACACAAGAATATTGTACGGTCTGCAAACCCGGGGAAGGATGACTCATGGATTAAACGCGAACACATGGAGACTTTCGGAAGTTGGTTGCAAACACGTCTTATAAATGACACCACTGTTGAAGATCAGCTATACATGTTGGCAGGGTCACCATCTTCGACTATTGGGAGTTTTCAAGGGTACGAGATAAATGGAAATACATTTTACACGAGCTCCCAAGATAAGAAGAGCACCAACCAAAACAGTGGTGTCCGCTTTGATACAACAAACGAGAATGGAAAAACTGACACATACTATGGTTACATAGAGGAGATATGGGAACTTGACTATGGACCTTCTTTTAAGGTCCCTTTGTTCAAGTGCAAATGGGTCAACCTGAATGGAGAAGGGGTAAAGGTAGACCCGCTTTATGGAATGACAACAGTGGATCTCAACTGTATTGGTTACAATGACGAACCATTCGTTCTAGCCAATGATGTGGCTCAGGTCTTCTATGTGAAGGACATGTCTTCCAGACCGAAGAAAAGAAAAAATAAGGGAACAATTTCATCATACGATGAGCCGAAGCGTCACATAGTTCTCTCAGGGAAAAGAAACATTGTGGGAATCGAGGACACGACAGACATGTCAGAAGATTATAATAAGTTTGTTGAAATTCCACCCTTCACAGTGAAATCTGACCCTACCATCCCGTTAAATAATGAAGATGCTCCATGGTTACGGCCGAAGCGATCATAAGCAAGGGACACGAAGAAAATTCAGAAGACTAGATAGGGATGTTGTTGGTGATGTGTAATAATAAACGTGGAATACATGATCATAGTTCTTATAACGTAGTATGAACGAGATTTTGTTAACCAAAATGATATTTATACATATTATGTGATTATGAATGGAGTAGGTGCAAGTTTGACCAATAATTTGTATTGATCGGTGTTGAAGAACATGTTTCCCAATGGTGTTAATGTGGTGTCCTTATTCTCCGGTATTGGAGGAGGAGAGATAGCTTTGCACAGGCTTGGCATCCACATGAAGACAGTGATTTCAGTTGAGATAGGTGAAGTTAATAGGAGGATTTTGAGGAGTTGGTGGGATCAGACACAAACTGGCACTTTAATTGAGATTGCCGACGTGAAGTCTCTCACTAATGATAGCGTACACGGAATGCAATTCATTCCAAATTGATACTGTGGGTTGCCACTTGTCGGTGTTGAAGAACATGTTTCCCAATGGTGTTAATGTGGTGTCCTTATTCTCCGGTATTGGAGGAGGAGAGATAGCTTTGCACAGGCTTGGCATCCACATGAAGACAGTGATTTCAGTTGAGATAGGTGAAGTTAATAGGAGGATTTTGAGGGGTTGGTGGGATCAGACACAAACTGGCACTTTAATTGAGATTGCCGAGACAGATATTGCAGGATTATAACTACTTTCGAGATGTAGTATGTGTTGACACACGGTATAGAACAAGTGATTCTGGCAGGCCTCTATTGTTATTCATTGGAGTTAATCACCATAAACAACCCAAAAAAGTTTTGACTGACTGCTTTACATCGATAGGGGATGCAGTTGCTTCTGCTTGGCCAGGGACTGTCCACCGCTCGGATATATATCTGTCAACGTCAGTCCTGGCTGCTTGTTCATCCTCTAGAGTCTGTTCTGCTCTGCTCTACTGCTCGTTGCGGCTCAGGTTGGTAACGGTCCATGTTTGCGTATGCTTTGTGAACTTATGGTTTGATTTGAGAATTTCAAAACTTTGATTTGATAATCTTTTGGCCGGAAGCACCTAGCAATATGTTTTAAACCTTGTTTCTCTCCATATGCTATTTGTACTTCTCATCGGCTGTAATGTTTCTCTACCTGATTCTACTTCTCCTCTGCCTAGTTTACAGATGTTTGCTCTTTTCTGTAGATGTTTCTACACTGTAAAATGGACATGTCCTGCGAAACATGCAGACAAGGCGCTGATCACCACTACTGGGACATGCCCATTTTACAGTGTAGAAACATCTACAGAAAAGAGCAAACATCTGTAAACTAGGCAGAGGAGAAGTAGAATCAGGTAGAGAAACATTAGAGCCGATGAGAAGTACAAATAGCATAGGGAGAGAAACAAGGTTTAAAAGATATTGCTAGGTGCTTCCGGCCAAAAGATTATCAAATCAAAGTTTTGAAATTCTCAAATCAAACCATAAGTTCACAAAGCATACGCAAGCATGGACCGTTACCAACCTGAGCCGCAAGGAGCAGTAGAGCAGAGCAGAGCAGACTGTAGAGGATGGACAAGCAGCCAGGACTGACATCGACTCTAGAGGATGAACAAGCCACCCTAGCTACTTCTACTATGAAAATGAGGCCCTAGCTCAAAAAAGTGTATGGGTGGAAATTTCCAGAAATTTGTATGACACAGAGCCGCTTTATAATTTGAATATAAATTTCCATAATTTATATTCAAATTATATACAAATGAAAAAATAATTAATAGTTTCAATAGTTAGAATAATTATTTAGTTAAACGAAAAATGGATTTAAATTAGTTTTGCAAATTCTAGCATTTTTCATGTTGGAATTTTTGTCAAATTTGGAAGTATATAAAAGTTGTTAATGTGCAAACTTAACACTTTTCAAATTTTGGCGCTAAAAAATTTTGGGCGCGCAGAGGTGCCACCGAAATTCGAAATTTGTTTTTGGTCCCGGGCCGTGGTACCAACCGGGACCAAAGGGCTCTAGTCCCGGTTGGTGGCACGGGCCGGGACTAAAGGCCCAAGTGTATAAAAAAGCGCGGCCCTCTCTCCAGGCCGAGCGGACACCCCAGGGGCGGGCACGAGTGGATATGGCTGGGCGAAGCCCTGCCGGCGGCGGGAACGAGTGGACAGATTCGCCGGCGGAACGCCGGCGGGGATGGACTAGGGGCACAGTAGGTTAGGGGAACACAACTTATATTAAAATAGGGCCAGGGGCCTTGCTTACATAGGGGCGGCGCGGCCACAGGCGGCCGGCCGTACTTGCATTAGGGGCGGCGGCGCGGCCACAGGCGGGCCGGCCGTTTCTTGGGGGGTAGCTAGCTAGGGGCGTTGTCTATAGATAATAGGGGGGCGGCGGCGACCTAGTCGTCCTCGTCGTCGGAGAGGTGCACATACTCGGGTGCCTGCCACAGGTGGGCAGGCGGCAGGGCCGGGCTCGCCGGGGGGGCCATCGGGGGCGCGTACGGCGGCGGCGGGGGCAGTACCTCCTGTGGCAGCGGCGGCGGCGGGGGCAGCTCCTCCTCCTGCTCCGGCGACCCCGGCGCCCAAACGCCGCCGGTCCAGGCCCAGGTCATGCCATACTCCAGGCCTGGTGGGAGCGGCTGCGGCTCCGGCATGTCCTCGGACGCCTCCAGCTCGGCGTTCATGGCCTGCCACCAGGGGATGGCAGGCTCGTTAGTGGGTGGCGGCGGCGGTGGCATGGCAGCGGCGTCGGCGGCGGCGGCGGCCACGACACGATGCCACCTCTTGATCTCGTCGTCGACGAGGGAGCGGCGGGAGCGCTCGCAGGCCTCCTCCAGTTGGGCCCGGAGCTCGGGGTCCGGCTCCCCGGAGAAGTCCTCCGGCTCGTCCACGAGGAGCCATAGCTCCCTCTCCCGGCCGGGCGCTGGCGGGGGGTAGTCGTCCACGTTGGCCTCGAGGGGGGCGGGGATGAAGGAGCGGCGGCGCTGCTCGTGCTCCTGCTCGAGCCAGGCGGCCCAGTAGGGGGAGCTGCGCGCGTAGATCCGCTCCCTGCGGACGGGGGCCGGCAGGAGCTCGCGGCGGCGCTCGATCTCCTCGAGCAGCGCCGCGCCGGTCGGGGCCGGCGGCACTGGGATCCGCTGGGGATTCAGGTGCCAACCGTCCGGGAGGTGCACGTCGTTGTAGAAGACCGGAGTGGCATTGTTCCAGTGCCACTCCGCCTCGTCCACCCGGACGTACCTGCGGAACCGCTTGCCCGGGGGCGCGGCGCGGGGCGGCGGGCGTGCAGCCGGTGGTGGCGCGGGGACGCGCGGCACCCCGCCGAGGCGGACACCTCCAGGGCCGTAGCCGAAGGCCTCCGCCGGTGGGGGCGGGATGCGGCCGGCGCCGCTCGACGAGCCTCCGTCGTCGTTCCTTGGGCGCTTGCCGGAGTTCGAGAACCAGCGGGACATGGTGGCGGCTAGGGTTGCTTTGCCAGGGACGCGTCCGGGGTGGGTGGGTTGTACGGGCGGCGGGGGGCCTTTAAAAAGGACCCGGGGTGGGCTGGCATGCCAACCGGCGGCCTGGACGTGGCGGCGGTTGCAGGCGGCCATGAATGCGGGGAGCCGAGGCGTGGCGCGTGGGGAGTGGGGCGTGGGAAGCCGAGGCGGGGCGGGAAGACGAGGCGGGGCGGGAAGACGAGGCGGACAGCGGCCCTTTGACCGTCCTTCGGTCTTAGTTTAATGGACCAGGCGAACCAGCCACCAGGCCGCTGGCCAGTGGCCCCTGTTGACTGGACATAATAACAGACGCGGGCCAGTGGGCCCTTCGAACCGTTGACTGTCCATAAATAAAAGACGCGGGCCAGTGGGCCTTTTTGACTAAAAAATGTGTCAGTGGGCTTAATTAAAGACGTGGGCCTGGAGCGGTTGGGGAAGGGGAGGCCGGTTGGCGATTGCGAGGCAGGAGAAAAAAAAAAACGAACAAAAAAAACCTGCCGCGGCAGGGAAAATGGGCGGACTTTATTCTTTTTTTAAGAAGGCATCCATCCCGGTCCCTAAAACGAACCGGGACGAACTCCCTCGCGGTCCCTGGCCCAGAGTCGCCACGTGGGCCAGCCTTACCATCCCGGGTGCTGGCACAACCGGGACCAATGGGGAGGGCCATTTGTCCCGGCTAGCCCATCCCGGTTGCGCAACCGGGACAAATGGCCCTTACGACCCGGGACAAAAGGCCCTGTTTCCACTAGTGATACGTCGACCCAAATTCACGTCTTCACCTATTAACTTGGCCATGAATAGCTCAGACTCATATTAACCATTTATAATTAAGTGGAAGCAGATGTATGAATTGGTGACAACATATCACATAGAGTAGAGATAAAATTGAGAAGGGAGGTGTTGCAAGCTAAGAAACTAAATCGTACCAGCACTTGAAAGGAATCAGTTGCAATCGTTCGGAAAGAGAGAAACCAAAATATGGATAGAAAGACCTTTGAGGTATCCTTCCTGTAACAAATTTCCATAACAAATGCATCAGTGAAAAAAGCAGTCTTTATATACTTTGGAAGGCTCTTAATCATTATATGGTTGCAACTTTATAAATAATGTGTGTTCATCGTAGAACAATTCTAGGTAGAAGAGGCATATTATAACATCAATATCCAGAATAGCATCTTATAAAATCCACAACTCTGACTCAACAAGTACTTGAATCCATATTGTTTAATTACCTTTTTCGTCGGCACACACGTACTGCAACCAGAACGATAGATAGCAGTTTTCTGAAAGAAAAATCTCCACACGAAACTCTCGCTCTTGGTGGCCGGCTTAATGAATCCTCGATGTGCTCGGGCGCGTGCACGGAGTTCTCGAACAGTTGGTCACCGTTTAGTACTGAATCGAGCGGTCCGGCCTCTCAAGCCTGAAACTAAACCGAGTGTGATTCCCGGATTTCACTTGCACGGTGTGAACGGCGGCGAAGAGTCGATGTGACGGGTAGGGAAACACGTACCAGGGTGGCGAGGGGCCAGCGGTGCGGCCACGGACCGGCACGCGGCAGCATGTGGCGTTGCCGGTTGTGGATGGTGCTTGCTCGCGGTTGACTGGGATTTGGTGGTGTCGGGCCGACGGAGCGCACGGAGAGGGGGTGGCCACTGGCCAGAGCTTCCGAATCGAGGCTCTTGAGCATGGCGAGCTCGAGTGCTGGTACGGCGTCTTCAGCACATCGGAGGGGAGTAGGAGGCGTGAAGGTCGTCATCTCCACTCGCCGGCAGAGGAGGCAAAGAGGAGGGTCGATCTGAGCTATTCCTATTCTGACCGGTGGGGAATCGGGGGCGTGAGCTTGGCTGCGGGAGAATGGGTGCTGTGCACAGAGAGTGTGCTGTGCAGGTTGGGGAATGGGGATTGTGGGGGTGCTGCGAGGTAGGTGAAAGGCTCACAGTTTTCCTTTTTTTTTTTTTGACACTGAGTGGTTGAGATTTTTCCTTTTTTTTTGTACGTACATATATATTCCCCAATAATGTGTGCAATGAACATCTGGTTCTGATGTTCTTTGTGGTTAGTCCTATTTTCGAGCATATGCTGATTTATATACGTGTATTATTTGTATGCATTGTTCTCCCTATGAAAATCTGATATCCTCTCTAGCATTGCACGGTCTAATTTGACTAGCGAAGAATTCCGCTGTATATATATTAACAAGAGACGTGTGTGCCGGTCTAAGAGATTGAGAATTGACTGCGAGTTGAGCTGGGCGCGTCCAATTTTCTTTTCTAATTTTTTCCATCCCATGTGTTCACGTTATTCCATCCAACGGATATTTTTAATTGAAGTATCAAGAATTTCTACATATTTCTGGCCGATGAGTATTTACTAAAAAATTGTAATCATGCAGATCATCTTGCGGTCTTTGGATGTTAAATTTTATGGAGTACTTTACGGGAGATAATTTGTCTGACACTCCAGAACAGGTATATATTTATTTTGCTTCGTGCCATGTATTTTTTTTAATCATTGTCAGATAAAACTAACTCTGCTTACTACTTGACTTTAGATTCATATGACACATTTTAGAACAAAATTAGCTGTTATTTTAGTAGACTCGGCATTGAACGACGATGGTATAAGAAATCGGCCGTTGAGAGTTGACGAAACCAACATCGACCCCAAGGATTGTGTGGTTCTGGCTGGACCTCCTAAGATAACCAAGACGTCAAACTCTTCAAAAGATGAAATCTTTTCACAATCATCGGCCATTTCACCATCTGGAATTAATACAACAGGCTCGGATTTGATGGAATCATCGGAAGATGAGGGTTTATCACAATCATCGGTCCTTTCACCATACGTCAAACCGACCATCGCCGACTTAATAGATGAACTATGCTTATATATCAACACGATTGATGATGTCCCTACGCTGGAGTAAGTCATGTTTTTCTTGTTAGTTCATTTTGTGTTATACATGTGTAATTGTATTTATGATTTTCTCTCTTTCACAGTACCGAATGGGTGAGAAGCTCTCGGCCTTATCCTATTAGTCTAAATCTAAGACAGATAAAGAACATTCTCAAGATGGATGAATATATGGACGTGGATTGCTTTAACATGGCTGTGCGCATACTAGCATGCCACGAGAACCACATATTTCGTGACATTCCGGTTCATTATATGGATCTAAATTTTTGTGTAAGTTACTATAACCACCTATCATATTTTTTGTTCATATAACTAATGTTTTATTATTTTAGACCATGTCGAGTGGGCGTGGAAGGCTTGATTTCAATCAGTTAGCACAATTATTTCATAGCTGGCCTAATAGCAGGGAGTATAATATATCAGAGTGACACGGTGAGAGTTTGTATTTTTGTTCTTGATAGTGGTTAATTTTGTATCAATATATTGATTCATTCATAAACTTTGCATTACAGATTTATTTGCCGTATGACATTTCTGGATTATTCATATTGTTCGTGTTTGACCAAAAGAAGGAACTAATCCATATTTTGGACCCACTTCCGAGACCAACTTGGGGACTGCATATATTAAAAAATATGGAAGTTATCAATAAGATAAATCTTGCGCTTCAACTGGCAAATTCTAAATGGAAGAACGACATCTCAAAATGGGGACGTAAAATTCATGTTGTTCCGACAAACTCGCACAGGTATGAAGCTTTTCACTTAAATATAACCTTACTTGATTTTGTTTAACGTTGAATGTGACATTTCATATGTATGCAGTGTTTTGTCTGGTTATTTGGTTTTTACTCTAATGCACACATGGTTCGATGAAGCGACATTTTCTCCAATATCCACGGTGAATATTCTCAACAATACTCATATGCTACACTTCGAACATGAACTATATATAACGATGTTGTATAATGGTTATGTAGGATGGTTATGATTTGAGGAAGAGATTTTTGGTACATATTCTCAAGTATAAAGACAATGAAGCGAGAAACAATATTCTTGACTTGGAACGTGGAGTTATTGATCGCATAAAGAGTTGGCCATTCATGAAATAATAAAGAACTTGCCTTTTACTTATCGATTTGAGTTGTTTTTGTAATAATTACGCAAATTGTGTGGTTTGTACGCTGGTACTTAGAACTTGCTTTTTTACTTATCAATTTGAACTATGTTCGGTTGTAATAATTAGTTCGTGCTATGTGAATTATATGTTGTTCCCACATACTTACTTTCTGATCTTTAGAACTAGGATCATAAGTTTAAAGACGTGCGTTGCACGTGCACGTATACTAGTATTTTAAAGTAGGGAAAAATCTAACGAGCGACACCGCATTGTCATATTTTCCTGCTGCACCCTGCTGATCCGTCCGATTTACTCGACTATTACCCCGATCCCCACGTTAGCACACGGGTCCGCACATGATCCCTGTCAACATTTCCGTTGCAGCGAAACGCACTTCAATGACAGTGCAGAGTCCTGCCACTACATAATTCTACTGCCGCTACAGTGTTAGGCGTCACTCCATAGTTGGCAGCAGGAGCTTGCATGCTGCACTAAACCACTATTTTTGCTATGAGTATTCCTTCCTCTCCATGACTCATATTATTAGTACCTAAAAGTAAGATGTTTAGATTTTTTTTTATACGTATAACTTGATATGTAGAAACTAGAGACTTTCTCGTGATGCCAAACAACATGTTCACAATTTTGAAAAAAAATGCTACATATTTGGTAGGCAAGGTTATACCTGCCCTATTCTCGGACCAAGCCAGACCTCTTGCCGGGCCGAAAAAAGCTCGACATTGAAATCCAGGCCTAAGCCCAAAACCAGCCCGAGACTAAAAAAGTCTGACTAGGCCAAATCGGCCTGACCGGATCCAGATCCTGGCTAAAATCATACCTTTATTATGCCTAAGCCCGGGCCGGCCCGGCTCAACCATCGGGCTCAAAATTTAAGCTTGAGCCTGGCCCGGACCGAGTTTTTTGGGCATGGTCAGGTCAGGCCACGCATGGCCAGGTATAGGCGTGGTCAAGCTTATTTCAAATCGGAGAATAATGTCAACTATATCCGAACAATTTGGTAGCATAATTACTTTACTTGGACATTATTTTAAAAAAAATCTGAGAACTAAGTCCAAACAATATTTATTTGGAGACTAATACACTTTATTTTCAATATTTATCCACCTACTAGCATAGCGAACATGTTTGGTAGTTGGCTAAATGGGATAGATAAGAAAACTAAGGCGTTATTCGTTTTGGCGTGTCAATTTTTCTTTCGGCAATTTGGACGTCTCGTTTTTAACAAAAAAGAAGTTGTTCATTTTTTACAGGGGGTAAACAAGCCGTTATATTCTATCCACATATGGTTCTTTCTGTTGTCGATGGACCAGCGAGGTCTTATTAATACAGGATGTGCTCGACTGATGGCGATCATTTGACCATTTACAGTCAGGGTGGATGACTTAATTCTACGAGGATAGATGCCTAGGGCCATGATTTTCGGGTGGTTAATTTTTGTGGCCACCTTATGTGATCCGTGAGTTGTAAACCATACAAGGATTATTTTTTTACTTCGCTTAATAAAGTCCGGTTGTGTGCATCAAATTGATGCAGAGAGTGATGCCTAACGGTTAATTTCCATTTTAAAAAAAAAACTAAGTCCAAACAATATGATAGCGAACCGAAGAACTTGGCGGTAACAGTATTCGGACAATGTGGTAGCATATAGGAAGAACCTGATAGTTGCATTTGTAGAATCTGATAATCGTATCAGATCAACTTGTTAGCTGAATAGGAGAGCTTTGCGTTTGCGTTCAGAAAAAACAGTACATGTATTCGAACAATATGGTACATGAAGGATCTTGGTTGCATTTGTAAACTATGATATTTGAATCAGATCAATGCGGTAGCTAAATCCGAGAGCCTGCGGTTCAATTCGAAAAATCTACTAACGGAACCTAACCAATGGCATAGCTGAATCGGAGAACCTGATCATTTATTTTGAAAAACTTGATAACCATATTTGAACGACGTGATAGCTGCATTTATCAATATGGCAGCTGCTATTGAAAAACCAGTTAGCTAAATATGAAAAATCTCATGACCGTATCGAAAACATTTGTAGTTAACCTGGTAGCTATTTCAAAACTACATGTAAGCATCATTGAACCTCGTAGATATTTTCGGAAAAGTTGATAGGTATACTCCCTCCAATGCGCTTTAGGCTGCGTTCGGTTAATCCGCCTGGTAAGTGGATTAGAGTGAAATGAAGTGGATTTGGGTGGATTTTGACCTAGATGTGATTTAATCCCCGTCAATCCACATCAATGCACTTCAATCCCTGATGAACCGAACAAGGCCTTAAGTGCCGTGGAAAAGTAACTAACCAGATACAACTCATAGCACAACTCGTGAAAATTATTTGGTATTAACGGGAGTATTAGACTACCTGAGTCTGATATTTTGGGAAAACTAATATTTACTTTTTTTTGCAATAATACGTTAATTGGCAAAACCTGGTAATCAAATCTTAGGAAACACATACATTAGAAATCACGAGAGAGAAAAAAATATTTGTACGCCAGTAGTGCGGGCGCCCGACACTCAGAAACGGAGGGAGAGGAGACAGTCTAGGATGACTCGTTTCTTTGTGCGCAAAGGCAGGCATATGTGGGGCCAGCGGTACGGCGATAGAGGTGGTCACGGTGGTATCGAGGAGGCTTCCCGAAGCGGCGGCATGATTCGTGTGATACACACGTTCGTTAGGAGACCCCAAGAGTAAGGTATGAAGAGAACAGTAGCAAGTTTTTCTCACAAAGAAACCAAGGATGAATCGACCAGTAGGAGGAAGGAGTAACTTCAGAATGTGAAGCAGCTGAGATTGCAGGGCGCACTACCGGTTCAAAAGCAACGTGGAACCTACACAACACGATCAAAATCACTTTGCCGCAACGAAACAGTTAGGTTGTCAATCTCATAGGTTTCGCTGAACACAAAGAGGTTAAATGTATGGTGTGGAAAACAATAGTAACAGTATGAGATCACTATGAAAGCAACAGGTGTTTATCAGGATGAGGAAAAAGGACTAGGTTCAACAGTTCACTAGTGGTGTCTCTCCAAGAAAGATAAATAACATGTGTGGTGAACAAATTACAGCTGGGCAATTGACAGAAATGAAGGCTGCATCGTAGTGCATATGACGGACATAAAGATTACTATGTGATTCATGCGGGCATTACAACAAGATACATAGACCGTTATCCAACTGCATCTATGACTAAAAATCCACCCTCCAAATATCATCCGAACAAACGTTGGGTATTAAGTTCCAAGCAATAGATAATCGCAGTAAGCAAAGTATGTAATGCAAACAATAACATCATCCTTAGACAAAGCATTGTTGTTTTCTCCCTAATGGCAACAACACATCGTCCATTCGTCACGTTTCTGTCACTCGAGCATAGATGAAAAGGAGGCATGAACCCACTATCGAGCATAAATACTCCCTCTTGGAGTTACTAGCATCTACTTGGCCAGAGCATCTACTAATAACGGAGAGCATGCAAGATCATAAATAACATGAGCATGAAGATAACATTATAGATTGATAATCAGAAGACGTAGCATTCAACATTCATCAGATCCCAGCAAACACAACATGTAGCATTACGTAAAGATGATCTTCATCATGATAGACAGCTCAGAAGATCTAAACATGAAGTACAAAGTGGAGAGAATAACCATCTAGCTACTGCTATGGACCCGTAGTTCAGGGATGAACTACTCATGCATCACTTCGGAGGAGGGCATGGTGGTGTAGACCCCTCCGGTGATGATTTCCACCTCCAAAAGGGTGCCGGGGAGAGCTCTAGAACCCTCCCGATGTCGGGATGACGGTGACAGCGGCCTCGGGTGTTTCTCGGGTAAAAGTGGTATCCTCGTAGGGTTTTTGTCTCGGGGGATTAAGCGGTGGAGACCTGAGGGCCCCACACCACCCCCCGGCACGGCCAAGAGGGGGGAGCCGCCCTATGGTGTGGGCCCCCTGAGGTCCCCCTCCGGGTCTCTTCGGGACTCCGTGGAACCTTTGGGAATTCTAAGACTTTCGGGCTTCGAATTTTCCAAATTCCGAGAATATTTGCAGAGCAACTTTTCTGAAACTAAAAACAGCGGAAAACAAGGAACAGGCTCTGTCGCATCTTGTCAATAGGTTAGTCCGGAAAATCAATAAAAATGACATAAAGTGTATAGCAAACATGTGGGAAATAATAAGAAAACAACATGGAACATCAGAAATTAAGGATACGTTTATGACGTATCAACATCCCTAAGCTTAGTTCCTACTCGTCATCGAGCAGGTAAACGATAAAAACACAATAATTTCTGAGGTGACATGCTACCAACATAACTTGATCATCAATAATGTAAAAGAATAAGTAAGCTGAGATCATAGAACTTCAACACAAGCATGATAAATAAAACTTTAATAATAAAGCATAGCAATCACTTTGCATCATGAGAAGTAACTCAAATAAAAGATCATGAATAACAATGCAAATAAATATATATGTTTGTTTCAAGTATAGAGAAAGCATGGAAAAATGATATTTCGCTATTCCTTGAAAGTTCATGAGGAAGACTAGAAAAAATAATTAGAGAACTAGCAATAACACACCATGAATCAATTAATAATGTTTCTGGGACAAATGCACATAAAATTCAGAATGACAAAAATGCTCTCTCAACTGTGCATAAAGTTAGAAGATGGAGACTCAACATAAAAGTAAAATAACGGCCCTTTGCAGAGGGAAGCATGGATCAATCATGTGCTAGAGCTTTTATTTTGTTAAACATAGGGATAAAAACTTGACACTCGTCCCAACCATCTTTCACAAATCATGGCTAACCGAATCCTCCGGTGCCTGCCAATAATCACATACCGTGGAGGATTGTCTATATTTTAAGAGAGGTGTATGCTTATGTCAATGAATGGTAAACAGAAAATATAGTACATCACAATCCAACTAGAATTCGAAAGAGCGGCTCCCATAGAAGTACGCATCTGGGTGACGGTCATCCCCCTTTCTCTTTTGTTTATCCAATGATGCTTTGACTGGTAAATCAGGGGCAAAAATAGTGAAGTGAATTTATGTTATTAAATTGGGGCTGGGCACCCCGCTGCCAGCTCTTCTATCATTGGATAAGCGGATGAAGCCACTAGTCCAGGGTGTGAAAGTCCAATCAACAAGTGAGATAAAGATTCTCTATTTACGTCCTCATGAGCTAAAATAGGAGCACAAAAGGGGAGTAATTTTGAAAGTTTTAAAGTTAACACATGCGCAATTTACTTTGGAGTGGCGGTTAATTACCACATGTAGATAGGTATGATGGACACAATGGGAAAACTTTGGTTTTAGGGAGTTGGATGCACGAGTAGAGTTCATACTCAGTACAGGTGGAGGCTAGCAAAAGACTGGGAGCAACGAATTAAGAGAACATAAGAGCCATAATCATGCATAGCGACATAAACATCCCTAATCAAAGCATAAGTGGTACCACAAGTTAAAAAACTAAAATGATCATAGAGGCTACTCGTGACTGTTTCATAGTCATAAACGTGGTGTGAGCATGCGCCAAGTCAACCAAATAAAACATCCAAAGGAGAACACCACAAATTTATGCTTCACTATGACAAGAACAACTGATGATTCTTTCAATGGCACATTAAACACTCTCGGCTATTTGAGGCTAATCATGCTACTCAATAACCACGAGTCTTTAAAACTAAAATAACATCTAACATGATATGAAAACGTTCTATCCACAGTCTATACAAGCTTCTACTTGCACCGTTAAAAATTCTACCTCAAGCAGCAGTTTCTTTTCCCAAGAAGCATCATACAAAACATGCATTAACAAAAATCCTCTACATGCTAAAACAAGCAAACATGAGAGTAATCACATAACACTACTAAAACTAACAGCTTTGAATCATAAATGCAATAAAAATGAGAGCTAAACAGGAAATTTTGCAGTAACTAGAAGAAAAACTAAGAATACTAGCATAGCAAGTATTCAAATGAAAAAAGGGAGCGTGTCTCTCCAAGTAAACAAAGGCAAAAAAAGGCAAAAAAAAAAAACATACGCTCCAAGTAAACTTCATATGATGTGACCGAATAAGAATATAGTTTCACGAGAAGTGACATGATATATAGTTGATGAAGAAGGGGATGCCTTGGGCATCCCCAAGCTTAGATGCTTGAGTCTTCTAAAAATATGCTTGAATGAACCATGGGGGCATCCCCAAGCTTTGACCTTGCACTCTTCTTGATCACATATATCACCTCTTCTCTTCACACTTGAAAACTTCCTTCACACCACACTCAAACAGTAATTCGCATTAGAGGGTTAGTGCAACAAATAAAAATCCATTGGTTATGTATGTCACAAGTGATATTGATACTTTTAAACATTAGCTACAGCCGCTGATGTTTCGTGGAGCAAAGAAATCCACTTGACATCGCAAAAGAGCAAATGCAAGAAAAATAGTAGAATCTGTCAAAACCAGAACAGTCTGTAAAGACGAATTTTTTAGGGGCACTTAATTGCTCAGATCGAAAAACTTAAAGAACGAAAAAGTTGTGGAATTAGCTGAGTAATAAGCACAAACAATTTCAGATCATTCTGATCTTCCAGGATTTTATACGTTTGTTTACGGTGGACAGCAGAAATCTGTTTCCTGCGCAGAAATCCGAAAACCAACTACAACTCTCGTCAGAAACCTTACTTGGCACTACTAAAACATGAAAATAAAAATTTAAAGGAGTTTCTACAGAAGTATACAACCCCTTGACTGAAAGAAAACAGAGAAAAGAAAGCACAAATAAAACCATGGGTTATCTCCCAAGAAAAGTGGAATCAAGTATTTTCAAGTGAAGAAGTATCCAAATTTTAACTTTTTCGAATAATGGAATCAAAAGGATACTTCATTCTCTTTATAGGAAATTGTTCCATACATTTCTTGAGGGGGAACTGAAATTTAATAGTCCCTTCTTCCATATCAATAACAGAACCAACAGTTCTAAGAAAAGGTCTTCTCAAAACAATTCGAAAAGAAGCATTGCATTCAATATTGAAGACAACAAAATCAACGGGGACAAGAGTATTATTAAATTTGATAATAACATCATCAGTTCTCCCCAAAGGTTTCTTTCTAACATTATCAATAAGACGAATATCCAAGTAACAAGGTTCCAATGGTGGTAAATCAAGAATATCATAGAGTTTCTTGGGCATAACAGAGATACTAGCACCAAGATCACATAGAGCATCGCAATCAAAATTATTCACTTTCATTTTAATAATAGGTTCCCAACCATCATCTAGCTTACTAGGGATAGAGGCTTCACATCTTAATTCATCTTCTCTAATTTGCATAAGAGCATTTGTAATATGTTTTGTGAAAGCCATATTCATACCACTAGCATTAGGACAACTAGCAAGCTTTTGTAAGAACTTAATCACTTCAGTTATATTGCAATCATCAAAGTCAAGATCATTATATCAAATAAAATGGAACCATTGTCTCCCATGTTTCTAAAAATTTCAGCACTTTTATCAGGAACATTTTTAGCAGTTTCAAGCAATTTGGCAATTTTACTAGCAGAAGTGGGAGTGTTTCCAACACCAATTACTTTACCATTGATAGTAGAAGGTTTTCTAGCATGAGAAGCTTCAATTTTACTAATGGTGGAAACATTAGCTATATTATTCTTTCTAGTTATTTCATCTTCTCTTTCCCATCTCGCATGCAATTCAGCTAATATTCTAACATTGTCATCAATTCGAATTTGGATGGCATTTGTAGCATCAAAAGGATTCTCATCTATGGTTTTAGTTTTATTACTCATTCTATTAATCAAAGAATATTGTGCTTTAGACATGGAAGAAATTGAAGTTTCATCATGAGCAATTGTAAATTACAACCCAGATATTTCTCTATTTATACTCTAAAGTTGATAGCTGATATTTCTTAGCATAGCAGTTTGTTCTTCCATACTTTTAGTAAATAATTTGATTTTCTCATATTGTTGTTGCATAAAGTCTTTAGTGGCTCTTTCAACTTCTGAAATTCTTTCATTAGACATTCCAGTTCTATCATTATTACCACTAATAAAAGGATATGGCCTATAATTGTTGCCACCAAAATTATTCCTATAAGCATTGGTGTTGAAATTATTAATTTTAATGAAGTTCACATCAACATGCTCTACTTGAGCAACAAAAGAGGCTAAAGGAACATTATTGGGATCAATAGGAGCATGGTCATTCACAAGCATAGACATAATAGCATCAAGTCTTTCATTCAAAGAGGAGGTTTCTTCAACAGAATTTACCTTCATACTAGTTCTCAGTGTGTCACTCAGAATAAGTTACCATCATATCATCAAGAATCTTTGTTGCTAAATCCAGAAGGTTTCTTGAAGAAATATCTAGACCGGCATAAAAGGTTTGGATGATCATCCAAGTAGTCAGTCCAAGAGTGGGACAATTCTTCACTAAATATTTCATTCTTTCCCAAGTTTTAGAAACATGCTCATTATCAAGTTGCTTAAAATTCATAATGTTACTTCTTAAACAAATAATCTTAGCAGGAGGATAATATTTTCCAATGAAATCATCTTTACACTTAGTTCAATAATCAATACTATTTCTAGGCAAAGATAGCAACCATTCTTTAGCTCTTCCTCTCAAAGAGAAAGGAAACAATTTCAGTTTAATAATATCTCCATCTACATCTATATATTTTGGCATCTCACAAAGTTCAACAATATTATTAAGATGGGCAGCAACATCATCAGTACTAACACCAGAAAATTGATCTCTCATAACAAGATTTAACATGGCATGTTTTATCTCATAAAAATCAGCAGTAGGAGCAGGTGGAGCAATAGGTATGCTAATGAAATCATTGTTGTTGGTACTAGTAAAGTCACACAACTTAGTGTTCTCAGGAGTAGTCATTTTAACAAGATTAAAAATAGGAATAAGACTACAACTAGAATAAGAACTATTTTTTGTGTTTTGATAAAGAGAAGCAAACAAGACAAAATAAAATAAGCAAAACAAAAACAAAGTAAAGATATTGGAATTGAGAGACTCCCTTTGCAGAAATTCTCTTCCTCCCCGGCAACGGCTCCAGAAAATAGCTTGATGCGCATGATACACACGTTCGTTGGGAGACCCCAAGAGGAAGGTCTGAAGAGCGCAGTAGCAAGTTTCCCTCAGAAAGAAACCAAGGTTGAATCGACCAATAGAAGGAATGAGTAACTTTGGAAGGTGAAGCAGCTGAGAAGCCAGGGCGCATTACCAGTTCAGAAGCAACGTGGAACCTGCACAACACAATCAAATCACTTTGCCCCAACGAAGCAGTGAGGTTGTCAATCTAACCGGTTTTGCTGAACACAAAGAGGTTAAACGTATGGTGTGGAAAACAGTAGTAACAGTATGGGAGCAGTAGGTATTTATCAGTATGAGGAAAAAGGAGCGGGTTACACAGTTCACTAGTGGTGTCTCTCCGTGAAAGATAAATAACATGTGTGGTGAACAAATTACAGCTGGGCAATTGATAGAAATGAAGGCTGCACCGTAGTACATATGCAAGACATAAAGATTACTATGTGATTCATGCGGTCATTACAACAAAACACATAGAACGTTATCCAACTGCATCTATGACTAAAAATGCACCCTCCGAATATCATCCGAACAAACGTTGGGTATTAAGTTGCAAGCAACAGATAATTGCAGTAAGAAAACTGTGTAATGTAAACAATAACATCATCCTTAGACAAAAAATTGTTGTTTTCTCCCTAATGTCAATAGCACATCCTCCATCCGTCACGTTCCTGTCACTCGAGCACAGATGCAAAGGAGGCATGAAACCACTATCGAGCATAAATACTCCCTCTTGGAGTTACTAGCATCTACTTGACCAGAGAATCTACTAATAACGGAGAGCATGCGATATCATAAATACCAAGAGCATGAAGATAATATGATAGATTGATAATCAGAAGACATAGCATTCAACATTCATCAGATCCCAACAAACACAACATGTAGCATTACATAAAGATGATCTTGATCATGATAGACAGCTCACAAGATCTAAAATGAGGTAGAAAGTGGAGAGAACAACCATCTAGCTACTGCTATGGACCCGTAGTCAAGAGATGAACTACTCACACATCACTTCGGAGGAGGTCATGGTGGTGTAGACCCCTACGCTGATGATTTCCCCCTCTGGCAGGGTGCCGGGGAGAGCTCCAGAATCCTCCCGATCTCGGGATGACGATGACGGCAGCCTCAGGTGTTTCTCGATTAAAAGTGGTATCCTCGTAGGGTTTTTGTCTCGGGGGGGGGGGGTAAATAGCATAAAGGGTAGAGGTGGTGGAGGCCTGGGGTCCCCACACACAGACCCCCCCCCCAGCGCTGCCATGGGGGAGAGCGCCGCCCTATGGTTTGGGCCCCCTGCGGGTCTTTTTGGGACTCTGTGGAACCTTCAAGAATTCTAAGACTTCCGGGCTTCGAATTTTCCAATTTCGAGAATATTTCCGGAACAACTTTTCTGAAACTAAAAACATCAGAAAACAGGGAACTGGCTCTGTGGCATCTTGTCAATAGGTTAGTCCGGAAAATCGATAAAAATGACATAAAGTGTATAACAAACATGTGGGAAACAATAAGAAAACAACATGGAACATCAAAAATTAAGGATACGTTTATGACGTATCACGGCACCATCCGTATGCAAGTTCTATGCCCTCACGCGGAGGTTGATGATGCACTGCCAGGGCCCGACGGGCTCGATCTTGGTTTTTCCTACTTCTGGTCTTACAGATCTGATGGCGATGCTCTTGGAGCCGTCACTTAAAAAAACATGGCATTTAGTCAATAGGCAATAGCCACCAAGCAATTTGGTGGCTAAATGTGTACTATTTGTCACAAATAACCTAATAGTTTGGTTACTATTGCTCTAATAAATCTTTAGTTTCCAAGGGCTAGTTACTAAATATTGTTCTTTAGTAACCAATAAATTAAATGTTTGTTTCTAAATACATTCAACAACTAGATTTTAGCAACCATGAAAAAATAGAGCAAACGGTCCCCACACCACCCACCGCCACGGCCAAGGGGGGGAGCGCCGCCCTATGGTGTGGCCCCCTGAGGCCCCCCTCCGGGTCTCTCCGGGACTCCGTGGAACCTTCGGAAATTATAAGAATTCCGGGCTTCAAATTTTCCATTTCCCAGAATATTTCTAGAACAACTTTTCTGAAACTAAAAACAGCTAAAAACAGGGAACTAGCTCTGTGGCATCTTGTCAATAGGTTAGTCCATAAAATCGATAAAAATGACATAAAGTGTATAGTAAACATGTGGGAAACAATAATAAAACAACATGGAACATCAGAAATTAAGGACACGTTTATGACGTATCACGACACCATCCGTTTGCAGGTTCTATGCCCTGGCGCGGAGATTGATGATGCACTGCCAAGGCCTGACAGGCTCGATCTTAGTTTTGCCTAGTTCTGGTCTTACAGATCTGATGGCGATGTTCTTGGGGCCGTCACTTAAAAAACATGACATTTAATCACCAGGCAATAGCCACCAAGAAGTTTGGTGGCTAAATGTGTACTATTTATCACAAATAACCTAATAGTTTGGTTACTATTGCTCTATTAAATCTTTATTTACCAAGGGCTAGTTACTACATATTGTTCTTTAGTAAGCAATAAATTAAATGTTTGTTTCTAAATACATTCAGCAACTAGATTTTAGCAACCACGAAAAAATCAAGTATATTGGTGATAATAAATAATTAACAACCAATAATTGATCTCTAGTAACCAAGTACCTTGGTGACTAAAGGTCTATTCTCTAGTAGTGCTTATTCCCTCTTGAGGCATCGTTTTTTAGGTCGATCTGAGGGATCGCTGATTCGTGGAGGTGTGCGGCGATGGTGGATTGTAGGAGCTTCCTTCACATGTGAGGGCGGCATATGAGCAGCTTTGTTGTTTTCTCTTTCAGTCGAAGAGGCACTTCTCCGCCTCTTGTGGTCATGGCGTTCCTCTCCGGTGTCAAAGAGGTTGAAAAAATGGCTCATGGTTGATCAGCTCGATCCGACTGTTTTCGGTGTGCACTATTTTTAATCAAAAATGGGTATATATTTTTCAGTCATACAAATCTGGTTTTCGTTTTGAGCTGGTTCTACCACATAGGGAGGAACCGAATTCAAAAGCACACACCCACTCCAGTCTCTTTTCCCAAAGCAGCTAGATTATGAGCCACAAAGTTACCCATTCTGTTTTGGTAGAGGCTCGAGCGCCTGGCTGTGGGCGTCGTTTGTTCTTCTTTACCGGTCTTTTATGTTTTGTGGTGCTAGGCATGAGTTGTCGTTGTTCATGTCCCTCGATAAACCGAGCAGTTTGGGTCCTTGTACCATATTATTTCTAAACATTGAATTTGCCAGATAGCCAATCAGTAAAACAAATTTCAGTTAGTTGTGCGATTGAAAAGAGCGGAGGATCCAACCCAGAAGCTCGCCGCCACTCCCTGGTCTCCCTCCTCCGTCCACCTCTAGCCCAACCAACCACAGATCCAGAAGCTCCCATGCGCCCTCTTTCCACCCATCCCAAGGGCACACATCGTGCTTGCTGTCTCTCCCGTGGAGGAGCTTGAGTCTCCGCCCACCTTCTCTCACACTCCCGCTCCCGTGCGGCCGCGCCGGGCCTCATCGGGGCGCCCCTGCAGGCTCTAGCAAGGTCCCTATGCGCCTCCACTCCTCTCGCCGTTGCAGGAGGCATCACCGGGAAAAGCTCGGGCGGCGTGGCGGCGGCGGGAAACCGCCATCGCCGTTCTCAGGCGTGGGATCGACGTCTGCTCCGCAGCTCGAGGCGGTGATGCTGTGGGTGGGCTGCTGGAGAGAAGGTCGTCGGGTTGCGGTCATCGGGTGGTCAACAGGCGGCGATGCAGGGACTCCGGTGCCGCTGCCGGCTCCTGCAGGGTGGTGCTACGCGCCCAGATGGGATTGGCGGTCTCGACCGTGGCTCGTCGGTCCCGGATGGCGGTGGGCTGTGGAGGAGCATCCCAGGCGCTGCTCCTGGGAGCGGGCTGCATCGGCGCGAAGGTGGTGGTTTGAAGCTCCTGCTGGCATGGTGCTGGGAGGCGCCGTCCTCTCAGCCCGATGTCTCTGCGTGGTGCGGTGTTTCGGATGGAGGTTCAGCGGTATCCGGGCCCCTACTTTTGTGGGAGGTGGTGTGGGTGGTGATGGTCGTGGAGGAGGAAGACGGAACGGCGGCCCCGGAGCTGCGGCTCGGTCGTGGGTCGGCATGGCGTTTGTCGTGGCGGGAGGTGTCACGGCTGTTGCGGGATGCGGTGTTGGTGGTCAGGCCGGTCCCCGTGGGGCGGTTTGCGGGGTTTGCAGCACATCCTCAGGCGAAAGCCTTGCCCGGCTGGGCGACCGGGGCCGACGACTGTGACGCCTCCGAGCGCCGTATCCTTCTTGAAGGGGTCGTCGAGGCGGTGGTCTGGCTTCTCCGCGCCGGGTTCTTTGGGGGAAACCCTAGATCCCTCGTGGGATCGGGTGCCGAGGGTGGCGCTCCTTCATTGCTTGCTTCTTGGGGCCTCGTCTTGGATGTTCCATTGGCCTGGGGGAGATGTGGGGTGTTGGTGGTTGGTGGGGGCGACTCTTGGTCATCGGCTAGGTGGTGTGCGGCCCTGGGGGCGGCATGGATGTCGAAGCGGCGGCTCCGGATGAATTGCGTCGAGGATTGACTCCGCCGTGTTTTTAGTGTCGCCTTTGGTTGCTAGGGCAACTTGCTCGTCCGCTAGTTAGGGGCGTGGCCTTGGGGCAAGCTTGGCTGTCGGAGCGACGGCTTCGGGTTTTGTCTTGCGTAGAGCTTGCCTTCGCCGTGTGTAGTGCCAGCTTTGGTTGCTTGGGCAACATGGTTGATGACTAGGTTAGGGCCGCGGCCTCGGGGCCAGCGTGGATGTCGGAGCGGCAGCTCCGTGTTTTGTCTTGCGTTGAGCTTGCATCGGCCGTGTGTAGTGTCAGTTTTGGTTGCTTGGGCGACATGGTTGACAACTAGGTTAGGGGCATGGCCTCGGGGCCAGCGTGGATGTCGGAGCGGCGGCTCTGGCCTCCGTCTTGCGGGAGGTTGCCTCCGCCGTGGTAGTGTCGGCTTTGTTTGCTAGGGCAACATGGCCGTCGACATGATTTTTTTTCCTTTTAGGCATCGTCCTTCCTGTTGGCTCCTTCTATATCAATATAAAGGCAAACTTTTGCCTCGTTTCAAAAAAAATTGGTTGTGCGATTTCATAGAAAATGATAATAGAAATAGATCACGAAGGTTTAGCTGGATCAATAGGAATTTAAAAAAGGACGTAGCGCAGTAAAATAAAATTCAATGATTTGTGCAATTTCATACACATAAAAAATAACATATGATTTAAACTAAGATTTTTGACTCCATGATCTAGGTTAACCAACCTAGTTGGACATATGTTCTCCAGCAATCTAGCGAACAAAGCCAGACCACAAATTTTCTTGGCCTTCATTCAAGCCATCGGCTATAAATTGTTTTGTTGCATCGCCCCTGTCCCTCCGCCATGATGTTCTTCTGCCCTCGCCAAGGAGTATTAGTTCGATGAAGTCTTTTTTTCTAGCGAGGTAGAATCTATTTTAGAGTTTGGCGTAGAGCCCCGGATTTTGCTGGTTGACGATCCACCAGTGCCTACTATCTAAGCTTGGCTACGTTGCTGAAAAGTGAAACATCATAGACATTGGCAGGTTGAGTGTATTCATTTCCAGATGCTTCATATGCCCAACATTGCACCGGTCCTTCTGACGTATGTACCATGAGTCTCTCTCTTCCTCCTTCCTCTAGCGCTCTATCCATCCCACCCTCTCGTTGACTCCATCTCTCCCTCACTAAGCATGGACTCGGTGTTGATCTTGGGGTGCACACTCTCGAGGAAGTGCATTTGAGCGTCTACATGATGTTAGGTTCCGTGCTAGTATCTTTAAAAGATATGACGAAGCAATAAGAAGACAAAAGTATACACGATAGAGTGTTAGTTCGGGTGGGTTCTTTATAAGATTTTTCATGTTTACACTACATATGTGGTGGCTGCATTCAATATGCATTCACTAAGGTACGGGCATATAATAAACATACAAGTGTTCATTATTTTGTCTCCTTTTTCAGTCCATATTTCCATACTTTTTGAAGCCCTTTTTTTTATTGACATTGTCTTTTAACTTTTTAAGGCCTTCAAAGATGCTCGTCTTCTTCAGTACCACGAGAATCAAGGTGCATGGGTTGAACGAAAACATCAGTATACTATAACCCGGTAGTTGCATCTAAAAAAAAAGGACTTGCTCTCACAAGAAAATATGTTAGCTATATCTAATAATCTGGTAAATATGTCAAAAAACTTCATAGACATGTCAAATCCATCATGTAGTATATAGTAATGCTATTGTAAATATGATAAGTGTATCGAACCAACATGATAGAAATATCTAAAAATGTGGCATATGCTATAAAAATACTTGATAGGTGTGTCAAATCAACGTGCTACCTTTAAAAATCTGGTAATTGATTTTGGAAAACCTGGTAGTTACATCTGGTGAATCTAACCAATTAGGGTAGGATTTTCTAAAATTATCAATAGTTTTATTTCAGGAAACACACGTCCCCATAGGTAGCAAGTAAGTATTTTAGTTCCTAGCTAGTCATGTTTTCCCCTGGGATTTACGTGACAACCATTCATAGAATTGGTGGAGCTACGTTGAGGCCTAACTGGGCTACAGCACAGCCAAGTATTTGGCAAAAAAAAAAAACTCCTACTCCCTCCGATCCGTATTAAGTGACGTGAGAATTGAGCTAACCCAGTACAAATCCATGTATAAATTGTGACATTTGCTTGGGATCGGAGGGAGTATGTATGTCACACTTGTTGCTCTCAACTCTTTCGACATAATCCATGGTCCTGTGGGCGCTTGGCCAGGTTTAGCAATGTGGACGGAAAAGGAGGGGTAGCGTTGAAGCAGAGGAGGCACAGGGGACGCCGCAGCCCTCAGGCCATGACCGTACAACACGGGTACCCGCTATAAGTTCTAAAGGTTGGCAGCAGATGCTGCGATCTAGGGACGCTGCGACTGAATGGATCCCCTTCGACCTGCCTGACTCCAATTTTCCCCTGCCGAGGGTATCTTTTATAGTTTGCAATTTTATACTCCAAATTAATTCATTGTTCACTGCATTGTAGTTGTGTTCTTCAATTTTCCAAATTGGAACATGCAATATCAATGGGAAAAGCCAGTAAGAGAAGAATTGATTTTTTTTATTAAGAAAAAATTGATGATCCTTCAACATCATCAAATTCTTATTTGGCCTTCGTTGAATATGAACAACAGAAGTAGAACCATGACATAGGACTAGAAAATATTTTCATGTTTTATTTCAGCTTGGCCCGCCCATAAATTTATTTCAAGCTTCGCCATTGATCCCTAGGCAACTTTATTTAGTTAATGCGTTTCATATTCCTATCCTGGTAATGACTTTCCTTTGGCTTGTTTTGCTATGATAGTAAGTGGCAGCTCCAGGTTCCACAGTGTGGGTATACATAGCAGATACACAAAATACTATGACAACAACAATTATTCAATCAATTAACAGCATATAAGACATAATACCATAATAATTATCGATATTGCAATACGAAATTAGCATTGAGGAAGTAAAACAGTACCTCTTGATTGAAGTATCTATTTCTTGTGGAGTTTTCATCTATCTTCTTTGAATTTGAAGCTTTTTTACAAGGCAAATATCCTACTGACAACAGAATTTCTTGGTTCAAGAAAGCACTAGGGGAAATTTAGAAAACATGAATTTTGGCGATTACATCTTTGTGGTAGAGGAACAAATAAACAAGGGGGGAATTGTGCGTTGTTCAGCCGCCATGTATCTATTTGTGGTCGTTGAGGCCGTCGCGTCGCGCCTGACCGCCGCGCAAACTGCCGTTGCATTCTGCAATTGGCTTGTTTATTAGTTGCTGGCTCGCCTTGATCGTTTGCTAGGGTTGCGACCTGTGTGTGCACGGAGATGTGTGTTAGATAATCTTGAGTCTAGGTTAAATTAGGTAAGTGTGCACGTGATGGATTATGTCATCTAGCTAGTCAATGTGTTGGTATCCTAATCTATGTTGGGTCTGTACGTGGAGTCCCTAGCTTGATTAGGAAAGTATGGGGTGAGTTCTAGTTGGATTAGGTGTGTCGGTACGGATACAATCCGAGTAGGTCTAGCTTGTTGGTCTTGCCGTGCGTGTATATATACGTGCACACCCATGGATATTTGTACCGTGAGTTGACAAAAGAAATAAAGAGAAAAATAAAGAGCGCGATACGCGCCCTTAGCAAAAGTTTTTGTCCGCGTCTTGTCCCTCTAGTTTGATGTGATTCGATCATGTGGGGAATCCCAACAATTGGTATCAGAGCGAGGTCGAAGATTTGAGGCCACGCTTGCCCCGAGGAGACGACCTGGACTAGCGCCTCCGGGCGAGCAATCGTGGTTCGTTGGAGCGACAAGGAGGAAGACGGCAGGCGGTCGTCGCTCAACGAAGTGACAAGGAGGACGCGGAAAGACTTGTCATCGGCAAGGCGGTGGAGGTGGATGATCGGTGAGGGATCGGTGGTGCTGAGGTGCGGTCCAGGGAGTCTCGTCAAGATCGTCAACCGGGTGTTTAGATGAGTCAAAGTGTGTGCATGTTTGCACGTGTGGTCGGCGTCGTGTCAAGTGAGTCGTCGGTGTGTCCAAGTGCTCGTCTCTGTGAGGATCTGATGCAGCTGAAGCGTCGCGGTAGAGGGACTGTCCGGTGTGATTTATCACCATTGACGAAGGCGCAAAAACAAGATGCCGTGTGGCTGTCAGCGCGCGTCAACCAGGTCTACATGTCTCGACGAGAGGATCAATTCAAGTGTGGGGGGCGGTAAATCAGAGAAGGTGAGTCTCTTTAATGAGGCCATGACTCTACATGAGCCTAGAGTGGTTTGGTCCACGAGGTGTCGGCATGTATCACAGCTAGGTGGACGGAGTGATCCACGGGTGGTGTTTACCACGAGGTTTCTAGCGTGGCTGGGTAGTCCGAATCATGTTTGAATTTGGTCCGTAAAATTCGGCATGTCGAAATTGGGGAGAGCCAATTAGACATGTCGTGATGCGAGATATAGACAAGACGCAGATTTGCAAGGAGTCAAGATCAGAAAAGCACAGAAGACCAAATGTCAAGATTAGGGAGAGATTGTTAGATAATCTTGAGTCTAGGTTAAATTAGGTCAAGATCAGAAAAGCACAGAAGACGTGATGGAGTATGTCATCTAGCTAGTCATATAATGTTTTGGTATCCTAATCTATGTTGGGTCTGTACGTGAAGTCCCTAGCTTGATTAGGAAAGTATGGGGTGAGTTCTAGTTGGATTAAGTGTGTCAGTACGGATACAATCCGAGTAGGTCTAGGTTGTTGGTCTTGCCGTGCGTGTATATATACGTGCACACCCATGGATATTTGTACCGTGAGTTGACAAGAGAAATAAAGAGAAAAATAGAGAGCGCGATACGCGCCCTTAGCAAAAGTTTTTGTCCGCGTTTTGTCCGTCTAGTTTGATGTGATTCGATCCCGTGGGCAATCCCAACAATGTGGAATATACAAGGAGACGTGCGCAAACGTGATGTCAAGGTACTTTGCTGGATACAGGGTTGATCACTGCTGGCATAGTACACAAGTAGTGGAATAGTAGGCTGTCTGGCCATTGAGCTACATAAGTATAGAAAGCTATGTTAATTTTAGGAGAATACCTCTAGCGCCGCTATCCCATGTTGGGTGAATGTGGAAATGAAAAGGTTGCTTGCTGTACGACATGGTCAGAAGTGCTAGTGTTTTTCTGAATCGTTAAGTCGCAGATTCACAACCTCGCGGGTGCCCCCATGCGCACGGTGGTCAGGACACGGGAAGACCATGTAGGTGTTTCACGACTAAGTATTTAGAGTGTATCTTAGTGGATTGGATGGAAATATCTCGGATCGTGAGAAATTTCCAATGGTCTGTTTACTACTCCGGTTTTAGAGATCCGGTTCTATAGAGAGGATAATAACTAGAAATACCCCACCAACCATTGTATTTTATTCTACATTAAATATTCTGCCGCATACTAGTGCATTGTGGGGGGAGTCACCAAGTCCCTTTTCATCCTCAATTCCTTGGGGAATGAAAATACACTGATAATAGACAAGTCCTAAGTCAAATATGTGGCGCCGCTAGGTTGCACCTCCCATGAACTAGTCGATGTATAGAAAATCAATGCATTTTCTTCTATATCTGACATAATAAATTCTTGCTTTGATCATTGTAATTGTGGATTCGTATATTTGACACGGTAGGGCAAACCATGTCCGGCAGATAAAGTCACATCTCTCACTGATCAAAATGTCATCTATGCCCCACGGCTCATGAATTGGTAGTAGATAGTTGCAAACTCGCTACCGTGGTCTCTGTACCGCCAGCAGCGGTGGTGGCGACGCCCGTCATTAAAAAACGGAGGGGAGGAGACATTCTAGGATGACTCATTTCGTTGTGCCGAGAGGCAGCGGTCTGTGGGGCGACATGTACGGAGATGCAGATGGTCGCGGTGGTACCGAGGAGGCTGCCCGAGGCGGTGGCACCATACAACGTTTGGAGGTGAAGTGAACTCACACGGAGGCAAATGATGCACGGTCTGGGCCTGACGGCCTCGATCTTGCTTTTCCCTAGATTTGGTTTTACAGATCTGATGGCGACACTCTAGGCTCCCCATTCCCTCTTGAGGCATCAATTTTTGGGACAATCTGAGGGATCCGTGATTCCTGGAGGTGTGCGGCGATGGTGGATTTCATGAGCTTTCTTCACATGTGAGGGTGCCATATGAGCAGCTTTGTTATTTTCTCTTTTGCCCGGAGAGGCACTTGTCCTCCTCTTCTGGTCATGGAGTTCTTTTCTGGCGTCGAAGAGGTTGGCAAAATGGCTCATGGTGGATCAGCTCGATTCAACTGTTTTCAGTGTGCAATATTTTTTGTAAAAAGAGTGGGTATATATTCCTCAATCATCAAAATCTGGTTAACTCCATTACAATCGTTTTGAACTGACTCTACCACATAGGGAGGAACCAAATTCAAAAGCCTACAACCACTTCACTCTCTTTTCCCAAAAGCAGCCAAATTATGAGCCACAAAGTTACACTTTCTGTTCTCAGCCGGTTGTGGGTGTCGTTTGTTCTTCCTTACCGGTGTCTTGTATGTTTTGTGGTGCTATGCATGACATTTCATTGTCCATGTTTCCCTCGATAACCCGAGTAGTTCGGGTCCTCGTACCATCTTCTTTGTAAACATTGAATTTTCCATCTCGCCGACCAGTAAAATAAATTTCAATTAGTTGTGCGATTTCATACAAAACGGTTATAGATATAGGTCACGAAGTTTTAACTGGATAAATAGGCATTTAAAAGAGGAAGTAGCGCAGTAAAATAAATTTGTATGATTTGTTCCATTTCATACACGTAAAAAATAACATATGATTTAAACTAGGATGTTAGACCCCATGAAATTTTACATTGGTCGGCACATCGTCTATGGCTCCGCGTGATCTAGGTTAACCAACCTAGTTGGACAAGTTGTCCAGCAATCTAGCGTACAAAGCAAGACGACCAAGCCTCTTCTCCATCACTCAAGTCATCGGCTATAAATTGTTTCGTTGCATCGCCCCTGTCCCTCCGCCATGGTGTTCTTCTGACCTCGCCAAGGAGTATCAGTTCGATTAAGACTCTTTTTCTAGTGAGGTAGAATATATTTTAGAGTTTGGCGTAGAGCCCCGGATTTGGCTAGTTGACGATCCATCAGTTCCTAATATCCAAGCTTGGCTACGTTGTTGAAGACTAAGACATCATAGACGTCCGCATGTTAAGTGTACGCATTTCCAGATGCTTCCTATCCCCAACGTCGCACCGGTCTGTCCGACATACGTACCATGAGTCTCTCTCTTCCTCCTTCCTCTAGCGTTCTCTCTCCATCTCACACTGTGTTGATATTGGGGTGCACACTCTAGAAGAAGTTCATTTGATCGTCTACTTGATGTTACTTTCCGTGCTAGTATCTTTAAAAGATGTGACGAAGCAATAAGTAGACAAAAGTATTGACGATAGAGTGTTAATGCGGGTGGGTTCTTTATAAGATTTGTCACGATTACACTATATATGTGGTGTCTGCATTCAATATACATTCACTAATATACGTGCATAAAATAAAAATACAATTGTTCTTTATTTCGACTGCTTTTTGAGTCCATATTTTGATACTTTTTGAAGCCCTTTTTTAATTGACATTTTCTTTTACTCCCTCCATATCAAAATATATGATGTTTTAGCACTTTCTAGACAAAATGTATGTAAACTTGTTTTAGTACGTATATAGATTCATATGCATCTTACACTAAAACATGTGATACGTGTTATCTAGGAAATGCTAAAACATCTTATATTTTTATACGGAGGGACTAACTTTTTAAGGCCATCAAAGATGCCCGTCTTCTTCAGTACCACGAGAATCAAGGTGCATGGGTTGAATGAAAACATCAGTATACTATAACCTGGTAGTTGCATCTAAAAAATTGTACTTTCTCTCGCAAGAAAACGTGTTAATGATACGTCCAAAATGTATCTCCTTTTCTGAACACTTTTCTTATTATTTTCCTTTAAACTTGTGAATTTTGGAAACCACTAATACGGCTATCGTTGTTTTCAGCAGAATTACCTTGCTGTCTCGTTTTTTGCAGAAAAATCAACTTTCGGGAAATTGACTAGAAATTGGGAGTAGCATACACTAGTATCATCATGCATATGATACTAGTCTATGTTACCACTCCCACAATGGGTAGTAACATATTTGTAGTATTATATAGTACTGCATTTATTACTTTGTAGACTCATTTTGTGTTGGATTGTGTTATGTTACTGTATCTATCTATGATACCATCATCATCTCTCGCATCATTAATTGCACTGCCACATCAGATTTTTGCCAACATGGCAACATTGCATGGATGATACTACCTATGATACCCCCATTGTTACTAGTCTAAATGCACTTTGCACGTCGTTTCGTAGCAGCACAATGTTGGTGCAAATAATCCCAAAGAAAATTTAATGTGGATTCAGTGGATACGGTGGAAGGGAACGACGCACCAAACCAAGTAACTCATGCATAGCTGACACGGCTAAGCTGGAATCGCTTAAGATAGGAGTTTGCCGTATCGCGTTACGGACGGCCTAATATACTAATGCGCACTCAATCGAGTCAGAAAATTTATGTTCTCTGAACTAACCAAACTATACAGAAAAAGATATCTCCCAAATGGCTTAGTAGAGATAGGAGAAACTAGTGGGATGTTGTTCGAACAACTGTGTGTGATGGAGTGACGGTGCATATTTTTAATTAACCAGCAAAATAAACTAATGTGCTGACTTTGAGAGTAACGTTTGCTGCCTCGAAATCATCACATATCTCATACCTACGCATTATCAAGTAAACTCTTCAACGTCAGTCTGAGCGTAGCAAGAAAGACGATCATGAGAACAGGTTGAGCTCTTCTGGTACACAGTTGCAAAATAAATTACAAAAGTGACTACTTAGACATGCTGAGAAAACCCTATATAATAATTTGTGTGGGTTTTGATTTTTCTCCTTGGTCAATCACATACTTAATATTCCCCACTATTGTGTACCGAAGCAGGAACGAATTTTCCGTAACGAGAAGTGATGCCATATAGGATATGAGGTAGACTATGGAGTAAATCAAAACGGTTCCATAAACTTACGACTTAAGAAAAAGACAAAGACATACGCCAACACAGGTAGACTGCAAAATACTCAACCGTGTTAGTCAAAACCCAGCCAAACAAGTTTTTGGTATATCCCAAATAAGTAGTGTGTGTTGTATTCGAGAGTTGTACGTAACCAGTTCATGTCCATGGACACACATTCCAGATCGGAGAGAGTACTATATCTGTCCCTGTTAGCTCTAGAAAACCCGCTAACGGATTGTTATTTTGTAAGTGATAACTACCATAGTCTACCTGTAGATAAATCCAAGCTAGGGTATGTGCTCAAGCAGTGCGAACGTGGGCATTTGTTCACATACTATTGCACTACCTGGTTGAACCCATTAAAATCTGTGTTACCTTGCCTAACAAATAGTGCAACGTCCATGCTAGAGAAAGAACAAATCATCTGTTCCCCTATGTTTCCCATTCCTAACATTTATCACCACTTCACCCCATTAAAAAAATTCTGTGCTATATATCTCTTTTCTCCCAAAATGTGGTATGTGTCTTTATCGGAAAATAGTGTGGTCTGTGTGCAAGTATTCCAAGACAGATAGGTAAGGGGTATATATGTAGTGCACGTGGAGGGGCAATGCATCATTCATACATACGTGAATGGCTAGACCAGGAAAAGTTGGTCACATTTGTTATGCTTCTGCACACAACTCCACATGGAGGTGTGTTGGCAGCCCAACATCAGCCTATAAAAGTCCAACATGTTTGAATCGTTGATCGATGTTCGCATCCAACGGCTGAGTTGTCTCTTTGTGAGGTAGAAGAAGAAGACTCTAGCCACCCTTGGTGGCTTCAACGAGAGAGTAAGAGAGAACATACAAGAACACCGCAACCAAGTGAGAAGAGATGAAGAAGAAGGAGAGGTGATTTATGTCCAGATTTGTGGATACTCCTGGCTGGTGTGTCTTCAACCGTGTTTGGAGGCTCAGACTTACATGGATTGGCCCTAAACTAGGCGATCTTGTTCCTTACTTTTTTTTTAGCCAGTTTGAGATTTGGATCTATGGAGCATCATATTTTAGAATGGTATCGCAGTTCGGATTGCTAGTTTTTTTTAGCACAGAGCAATTTTGGTGGAGGAACAGTTCGCGTAGGAAAACATTGTCCGACTGATCTCATATTTTATAGGCATGTTGGGAACTCATATAACTGATTTTCCACCAAGTTCCGTGATGTTTGGATCTGTGGTTTAAGAGCATTTTGCTGATTATCAAAGGAGACGGAAACGGTGATATCTCTGCTTTGCTGAAATCTTGCCTCTTATGGTTGTTGTTATTGGCGGTTGGCAACGAACTAAATTGTTTTTTAATATCTATGTTTTCTTCAGAAGACTCTGTACCCAGGTTTCTCATAGTGAAGCTTGCGTGGACCGGTTGGTCGACATCCGTGGCTTTTCCTTCTCACGTTGAAGAGGTTTTCCACGTAAATCCTTGTGTTTTTTGTGTGTGATCGTGTTTATTATTTTCTATGCATATATGTTAGTCCAATCTATCATCGAAGTTTCTAGAAGGTAGTAAGGCAGGTTGTGGGTCTTGTATCTCCCCCTCCGTGTCTCAACAAAAAGATTTAGGGTTTCCCATGAAGCGATTTCAGCATGGTCGAGAACTGTATCGCTGAATTGTTCAACAAGGTTATGAACGCTGCTAAAGCCTTATGGAAGTCCCACACTCCTACCTTCATATGGACTAGCTTGTCCACCCATCACTCGTCGCCACGGGCAGCGGCCAACTGGCCGGATCAGGACAATGGCCGTGTATCCCCATAGATCGAGCCGAGTCGCCGTCTCCAGGGGAGATCTGATCCAGTTGGACCATGCTCCGACTAATATTTCGTTCCTTCGCCATCCTCAAGGCCTCCACCGCAAGGCTTCACACTAGGTAGTATGATTCGACGTCACTAGCCTGAATTGTTGCGTAAAGAACAAGGGTATGCCGTCATGTCTCGTAAGCACCTTCGTGTCCCCTGCGGCTTTCCTCACACCACATTCAGAGTAGTCGTTGATGAAGCCTGGCGAGGATGTCGTTGATTCCCTGATCCAAGACGTGACCATCCCGCTAGAATAGAATAAAAGGTCTAAACCCTTAGAGAGTTCGCACGATTCCATCTCCCCCCAAGTTTACTATTTTAGATGGTTTAGGTGTCTTCGCCCCGATGGTGAGGCGGCGGCGACATCCCGACATCAGACTAAGGTACTCGTCTCCCTATCCCCTTTCGGTGGTGCGCCTAGCCCTAGCAGAGTCGACGCGCCTCCTATGTGTTACCGCCGCCCCCACAGGTTACACTAGAGATCGAGCCTCGTATGCCAGCCCCGCAGTTCAACCTAAGATCGACTGGCGGCAAGACATCGGAGGCGGTGAGAAGGGAGGCGAGACGACGATTGAGATCATCCCACGAGGACGAACGCCCTATTGGTACGTGGCCTACGATGAGGACATGGGCTCGCCCGTGGGTGAGCGCTTGTCCATGGAGGAGCTCGGCTTGGAGATTGGCGCTCGAGTAGAGGTGCGCGGGCTGAAGCAAAAACCAGCCTCTGCTTGCAGGGGGTGCTTGTGCCGGCCCCGTGAGCTCCTCCGCTGTGGGATTCGGCGTCAAGCCGAAGAGCTGTGTGGGCCACGGTCGGAGTGGCTGACAAGCTGCTGGAGGGAGCAAGGGCAGTGGTCGTAGCGCGCCAACGAGCTAGGGTGGTGGTGGGGTTGATCCAGATTTTCTTTGTTTGTTTTTTTTCTTATAATGTGGGCTGAAAAGTGAGCCCTAGTGCACCGTAAAAGCACCAGTCAGCCTCCTGGGTGGGCCCCACCACTCAGTTTGGCCGTCTAATCATGATTAATCTCTACTTCGCACGATTGAGAAACTTTCAGATCCAGAGTGGTGGTAGTTTGCAATTAAAACGTAAACTGTTTGTTTTTCGGATATTCACGCTAAATTGTTGGTTTTATGCTAAATAATCTAATAATGCAAACTATTTTGTACTGATCGATGCTTCAATAACCAAGATTTGAAACTCGTTGCTTCAAAGAATCTGCTGCTGCCTATTATCTTTGACGTCCCCAGGAACTCAGCGTCATGTCAATCAATAGATGCAGACTTTATCAGGCGGCAAATGTTTATTAACAAACCATGTGTCTGACCCACTATGTGCAAGACATTCACTTCTCTGATTTTGTAAAACAGGTTGTTTCCATCGTCAGAATAACATGTTAACTTGCTCGATCAAGTACGTCAACTAAAATTTTGCTAAACCAGGTACTCCGGTTGAAACTTTCCACATACAGTAATTATAGTTTAAAACTGGGGATACAAAGTGGAGTTCACTTATTAAACTACTTACATGAGAATGGTCCAAAAGGTTTGATATGTATTCCGGACCACAACCTCGCAGTACGGGAGAGCCAATCTTTGCCGTGTGTCCGGAACACACGGTAAAGCCCAGAAAACGCACAGTAACGTCTTTACCGTGTGCTGCACACGGTAAAGAGTACACAACGACATATTGCACGGTAACGAGGCCTTTACCGTGTGCCGAATTTCGGGACACACGGCAACGTTAATATGTGGGCCCCAACGCAACTGGCGAGCTCCTGACATGTGGAGCCCAAATCAGCACACGGCAAGGAAGGAGGATGTTGACAAAAAAAAATCCCCGAGTCTGACGACACCGTCGACGAGCAGAGGGAGCCAGGAGTAGCATGTGGAGGCGACCTTGTTCCTGAAATCTGCGAGCGGGGCGCGCATGCGTGGCGCGGCGGCGTCGACGCCATTGAGGCAGGCGCATATGGAGGCGTGATAGGCGAGGCGGTTCTCGGCGAGGCTCGGCGAGGCTCGGCGGCGAGGCTCTCAGCTCGGCGGCGGCGTTCGGGTTCGAGCTCGGCGGTGAGGCTCTCAGCTCGGCGAAGGAGGTTCTCGGCGAAGTAGGGGTTCGGGTTCGAGCTCGGTGGCGAGGCTCTCAGCTCGGCGGCGGTGAGCCATGCCGGTCTCCTTCACCACGCCCGGGGTGAGTTGTGGTCTGCGCGTCCATCGTGCCGTCGGCGAGGGGCTAGGATGGGAGGGGAGGATGCGGCGCCTGCGTGCCTTCCCGTACTTGCACGCACGGTGAGCCGAGGGAAGCTCGCGGCGAGGGGAGGACAGAGAGGGAGGAGAGAGAGGAGCAGAGCGACTTCGACGAGAGAGAAGATTGAGAAGAGAGGAAGCAGTACTTTTATCTGCTAGAAGGAACCTGAGCGGAAGTTTCGGCCAATAGGGAAGTAATCCATGGATCGTGTGCTTCTCCACATATATTAGCAACCGTTGGATCGCATCCAACGAACCAGAGACGTGATCCGCCTGAAACACGTTCCAGCCAATCAGCACGCATAGTTTCTTTGTCGTCTGTCGGCACACGGCAATGATTTTTTTTTCTTTTTTTTTTGTTTCTAGTCAAAATTTCTTAATTACGTGGCAGTGACTTAGCATAGAATAATTTCCGTGCGTCCGTCTTTGCCGTGTGTATTTTATTTTCTTTACCATGCGACCGTCTTTGCCATGTGCATTTTATTTTCTTTACCGTGCGCCCGTCTTTTCCGTGTGCATTTTATAATCTTTACCGTGTGTCCTACGTTTCCGTGTGTTTCTCTTGCTACTTTGTCGTGTGTTGTTCTTTCCCGTGTGCCACACATGGTAAAGAACACTTTGCCGTGTGCCCGACACATGACACACGGTAAAGACCGGAGGCACACGGGAAAGAGGAGCTCTCCCGTAGTGTCGTTCAGATTGCCATTGTCTTCCGCATAGTCAAGGAGTCAGTTTAGTTCCAAACATCACTCTGTTACTCTGGTCACCTAAGGGAATAGGTAAGCGTTTACATGTTGCTACATCAGCATCATGTCTACCTGAGAAGAAAAGTAGCAGGAAGTATGAATTTGGGACGGACGTGCTTCCCTACGCCTTGCATTCGAAAAGTGTTGCACGCTTATAGGTCTATCCTACTATATTTGTGGCTTACAGTTCGGGAAAATAATTATATGAGACATGGTCTACATATTTAGTCCGTGGACCAACTTCAGCAATTGACACGTATAGGAGACGGTAAGAAAACTTGGAATAGCGCATCCACATAGAGTGGCTTATATATACTTATATGGGAGCGGCAGTTGGTAGAAGTAATTGTATCTTCGTCTCGAAATTAAAATCATTGATTTTCTGTATGGCGGTTTTACCATGGTTAGCGATCTGAGGAACCATCCAAACAAGTCAATTAATTGAGCGGTGTAAAAATAGGTAGCATTGGAAAGTGCTAAAAAAGAATATACTGAAAAGTACAGGAAAGTATTGATTTAGCAT
This sequence comes from Alopecurus myosuroides, assembly GCA_028641055.1. Lineage (NCBI taxonomy): Eukaryota > Viridiplantae > Streptophyta > Magnoliopsida > Poales > Poaceae > Alopecurus > Alopecurus myosuroides. The sequence goes on along the minus strand of CM054058.1, from coordinate 70,196,539 downwards.
AACGCTAGCGATCCTCCGGGGGAATGGCACGCTTTGCGTCCTCCGGATGATGCAGCAGGCGCCGCGTCCTTGCGCTGGCGGAGAGGCAGTTGGCGCACCCATGCCGGATCTTTCCCGTCCACAGGTTCATTTTTTCTTCTCGTTCCTCCAAGCCCGGCGCACTGCAACGCACAGCGACGGCCGTCCTCCATGGACGAGATCCGTCAACCCCCGTCTCCCCAGCCACGCTACACGCCAAGGCCACTGCCAACCAGCTCCTTGCCCGCTACCATGGACGCGCTCCAGCCTAACTTCCCGGCCGTCCCGTGCATGGCATGCCAAGCCGCCATGGCCGTGCTCCGGACCGGCTCTGTCCTCCACAGAGAGCAGCCCTCCAACGTCAAGGGAGGACGGTCGTCTCTTCTCTCTTCGCCATGGCCAGCCCTTGCCGCATCTGGCGCCTCGGGGTTTCTCCATCTCTATCTCCAGCATCGATAACCACGATGGCAGGCGGTGGTGCTCCCAAGGGTCTCAGGCGTCTCAGACGGTGCTCCCGAAGGCCGGCAATGGTGACCCCGAAGGACGAAATTTTTCTACTTATTTATGTTTTTTTTTGCTATTTTTGTAAAAAAAAATTGCTTCGAGAACTCCGGCAATATCTCCGGCGAGGCCAAGTTTTTGCTACATTACAAATATTTTATTGTCCGGCAATATCTCCGGCGAGAAATCTGCATGTTCCCGCCCTCCAACGAAGATAAACCGCAATCCCTCTATATCGCTCATTGCGAGTCCTATAAGGACTCGCCCGCGTTCGAATGTAAATGGGCCGGCCCATTAAACTGTAAATAATCAGAAAAGAAGAAACGAAGAGGAAGTGGATGGGGGACCAGCACAAGTTCGTGTCTAGGTTGCCATTTGTAACTTTTTATTGTCTCGTTTTTCCATTTTCCTTTATATTTCTGTTTTTATTTTCTGTTTTGATTTCTTTCTTTTCTATTTTATTATTTGATGTTAGTTTTATTTTCCTTTTATTCGAAATATGCGTTTGAAATATGTTCTAATTTAAAAAATGTTCAAATTCGAAAATTGTTTGAATTTAAAATTTGTTCCAATGAAAAAATGTTCAGTTTTGAAAATTGTTCATTTAAAAAACAATTAAAAATTCTTCAGATTTTGAAAATCGTTCATATGTGAAAATTGTTCATCTTAAAAAAATTTTATTCTTTTAATGTGTTCATATTTAAAAATCGTTCATATTTGAAAATTGTTTATTTAAAAAATTTGTTTATTTTTGAAAATTGTTCAGATTTGAAAATCGTTCATATTTGAAAATTTTCACTTTTTAAAATCATACAGATTCAAAATTGTTCATTTTAGATAATGGTTCATATTTAGAAAAATATTTTGGAACTAGAAAAATGAGACATAATCCAGGAAAATAATAAAAAAATAACATTTGAGAATCATAGGGGATCCCAAGATAGACCGCTACCCCTTAGGTTTAGCGCCTCATGGTTGGACCAGGGTAAGTAACACGTGTCTTGGCTCACCGTATACTAACCAATTCCGGCTGAAAAAATTCAGATATCTACTTAGGTTTAGCTGAAATTCCGGACCATCGTGTGGATAGGCTAGGAAGTTTTTACGGGGCGAATAGCTCAGGTACGACGTTTTTTAGGGGAATTGGCTGGGAAGCGACACAATTGACGACAATAGCTCGCGTACGACGTATGTAAGCAGCAAAATAGCCACGACCCACACAAGGTGATGAGATGGCCATGTCACTTATTCGTGCTAGTTAAGCAGTGTGGAATTAGGTTTAGCCGCCTCACATCGGTCCGAGTCAAGTCAAATTGTACCGGCCGACCGCACGGACCGACCGAACGCCCGTGCCCTAGCGCGCCATCTGTGCCCGAGCCCCGACTATGCGTGCCGCGGCTCCCTCGCCGGCGGCGGAGCCCCACACTCCCGGGCATCGATTTCCTTCTCGGCGACATCTGTGGTGAGTCGAATCGAACCCTAGTCTCCTTCCCCTCCGAATTCATTCACGAATCTAACCATTCGCGCCCGATTTTTTCCGTCCATTTCCTGCCGCGGCAGCAGCAGCCTGGACGAACAAGTGGCGCGCCCCGAAGAATGATCTAAATGGAGCTGGGTGAGTCAAATTCGAGGTAATTAATCACTCGTGCTGATTTTGCTTCCGACTTGAGCTTCTTCGCTTCCAATTCGTCACAATCCCGTGGCTACCAATATCAAAACAGGGGAGATGACCGGTGTAGCTTCGAATTGTCTGTCAAAAAAAGTTATGTAAGGCGAAGCTAGCTGATGGTAGCTTGAGGACCATAGAGTAGGACAACATATTTAGTTGGGAGGTTCCATTTGAAGAGATCGATCCACAAGAACTAGTGAACCAAGAAGACAAAGCAGTGAGGATTGTTGTGGAGAAAACAGGGGAGAGTATTGCTTAGGGTCCAGAGAAAGAAGTGGCATTGTTACGATATGAAGAATGGAAGGGAGAGTATGAGAGAATGGGGGATGGCGAAGCGCTTGTTGATGAAATCGATCGGCAGGACGGCTGGACAAGCAAACGTGCTACATTTCTTGCCGAGCTGGTTGATCTGAAATCAGATTCAAGGGTAGGATATGTGCCATCAAAGTTAGCTCTGTAGATGTACGATGATGATTGGGCTGCAAGTAGACAGATAATTCCCATTGTAACCGAAGTGACAGTGTTAGCTGATGATGCACAAGGGGGATGTGATTGTGTTGCAAATATGTCTGTTGTTGACTGGAATTCAGCTGAACTGCAGGAACTTACTGATTTGGTCGTTACACCAATCGATGACACTTACATGGCAGAAATGTATGGAATTCCGGTAGATGATAAAGACAAGGAGAAGAAGAAGGATGAGACTAATGTGACTGCTGGTTCTGAAGATGTGGATCCAAAGTTGATGAAGGAAGTTGTTGATGATGTTGATTATAACAATGATGATGAGATGGTAAATGTATATGATAGAGACAATCCTGTAATTGAAGTAGGAAAGTTTTTTGCACCCATGGATGAGTTTAGGATGTGTTTCAGAACTTTTGCAGTGAAGAGGCAGTTTGACACCAAGACTCTCTGGATAGATACAAAGAAATTTTATGCAAAGTGCGGAGGCTTTGATGGGAGTGCCAAGCCTTGCAAGTGGTACATTTCTACTAGACGCCAACCTGATGGAAGTACAGTAAGGATTAATCAAATCCCACATGAACATACTTTTATTACTAGTTCACGTAATCCTTCAACCATGACATCACAGGCCTGGGTTGCACAAAAGATCACCCCTATTTTAGCCAAAACACCAAACACTACTGCAAAGAGACTAAAAATAGACATGGAAAAATAGTAAGCTGAAATACACCACAGTGTGGAAGGCAAAACAGAAGGCAATGAATGAATTATATGGTGATTGGACAAATACCTTCAGAATGATGTATAGTTTCAAGGCAGAGGTGGAGAACATATCACTTGGCAGTGTTGTGGAGATAGATATCGAGGTTGCACCTGATGGCAAGGTTTTTTTCTCCAAATTTTTTATGGCTTTAGAGCCTTGCATCGATGGCTTCAAAGCAGGGTGTCACCCATATTTGAGCATAGACTCATCTTTTTTTACTGGAAAGTGGAATGGTCAATTGGCAGCATGCAATGCTCTAGATAGACACAACTGGATGTTTCCTATTGCTATTGGCATGTTTCAATCTGAGACGGAGACTTCATAAACATGGTTCATGATGAAGTTGAAAAGATGCATTGGGCCAGTGGCACCTTTGGCTATACACACTGATGCTTGTAAAGGGTTAGAAAATGTTGTTAAGAATGTATTTCCACATGCTGAGCAGAGGAAGTACTTCGGCCATATGTGGATGAATGTGATCAAGAAACATAGAGGAGAAGATTTTGGGAGACTGTGGCCAGCAGCAAGATCTTACTCTGCAAAGACACATGCTTGTCACCTTGCCAAGGTTATTGCATCAGATCCTGAGTTTCAGCACTGGCTGGAAGCATACCATTCTCTTTTGTCGTATCGGTCAGGATTTAATACGACCATCAAGTGTGATCAATCTGGTAGAAAGTTTCAACAACAAGGTGAAGGATTTGAAAGACTTGCATGTGCATGACATGGTTGACCAAATCAGTATTATGATCATGCGGTTGTGAATTGAGAAAAAGATTATGTGATGTTATGCAGTGGGATAAACTTCCTGCAGTGTTACAACAGGTGGTTAACAGGAGCAGAAATCTTCATTATGGGGGGCTGAAGTGAGAGATACCAAGACTGAAAGAAGGCATGTGGTTGACACTGAACTACATGAATGCACTTGCCTCGAGTGGCAACACACTGGGAAACCATGTGAGCATGACATACTCTTCTTGGCTTCCAAGCCGAAGGTACACATGCACCCTTATCTACATGTCTATTACTCAGTAGCAAGATTCAAGGCTGCGTATGCAACTCCAATACCAGCACTTATAGATCAGTCGCAGTGGACTGAAGTGGATTTTGAATTTTCTATGTGTCCCCCCCCCCCCCACCCCCGTGCCAAAAGAAAGGCTGGCAAATGCCGTTACACTCCAAAAAAAAAACCGTCAGGTACTTGGTCACCGAGTTGGATCTCCCAAATGTCGTTACACTCCAGAAAAACCAAAGTAAGTTCATGTTTTCGATCATTTATTTAAATTCTACTACAATTGCTAATATTTTTTCGTACTTTGTTTTATTTTTTCAGAAGAAAGTGTGGCAGTGGCCTCAAGCCCTTTGAACCCCTTGTTGTTGAAAATGGTTGGGCAACAAAAAAGGCTAGACTAAATGTCCTAATAAAGAGAAGTGTGCCATCTGACTTAGTTTTGGATGATGAGGTGCAAAATGATTCAGTTTTGGATGATGGCGTGCCATCTGATTCAGTCTTAGATGCCGCGGTGCAAACTGAAGCTGTTCTGGATGCTGTGGTGCAAACTGATTCAGTTTTCGATGATGTGGTGTCATCTGATTCAGTCTTAGATGCTACGGTGTGAACTGAAGCTGTTCTGGATGCCGTGGTGCAAACTGAAGCTGTTCTGGAATTGAATTTGTCGTCTGTTCAGGTGTCAACTGAAGATGTTCAGGTGTCAACTGAAGTTTTTCAGGTTTCAACTGAAAACGAACAAGAAATAGGCATTGAATCCGTCGTCTGTCTAGAACCTGATGTGCGGCGACGTAGTGCTACTGACGCAAAGAAAACCAAGAGCATAAGGATTTTGTGTGGTGTGCCGACACAATCAAATGGTAAGAAGATGAGGAAATCGAGTGGAAAGAAAAAAACTTTTGTGACTGATTGCTATTTGTTGTAGGAGGCGTGAAAAAACTTGTGTGACTGATTGCTATTTGTTCTACGAGGCGTGATACTTGCAGGAATAAATGTTGTGGTGTAATCATGAATTATTGCTTCAAATTTGAATTTGAATAAACTTTGAATTTGAAATATTTTTATCAGCTTTTGGCTTAACCGTGACACCCGTCATTTCTAAGTTCTTGTGCTCGTTTAGGGAACAATCCTAGCACTTTTGGTAGGGTAAACATCTCGAACAAGCAATCAGTTCTCCAAAATGAGCTAAAAAGAGCCCCAAAGGTGCCCCAAACAACCCCATTTCTAATCCGAGCATTTTTTTTTACCTTCTCCAAATGACCTCAAACTCTAGGGTTAACATCAAATGCACTAATATAGTGTAATTGACCAATATGGAGTCATTTCATAAAATTATAACACTATAAAATAACTCTAGGGCTTGACTTCATACTACAGAGTTGAATATCACATTAGATACAAGAATTTCCATATGAGTGTATCTAGACCTTGTTTATCAATTTGAATCGTTAGTATATGACATTATAAGACTATGTGCGTTGGGTTTATATTTTTCTGATGTTTTTTGAATATCTTATGCATATTTGAATCTTGGTCCCACGGTTTTACCAACATTTAAACAAGTTTGGCACATACATTTGAAAACCTAAGCCCGGATCCTTGTTCCTCACTACAAAATTAAGCTACTGAAGTTTTCAAACTTCAAAAAATTAACGTTGACTCCCCTCCAAATCCCTTTAAAACACACGATCTGTGGTCGTGCGATTTGGTCTTGCTTAACTGCGGTCGTTGATCTGGTCTTCTAGGCGGTGAGCTAGCACATGATCCGTGGCATAGCCGTTTCTGCTATATGATTGGTTGTGTGCTGGGAAGCGGTGCCGTGGAGATACGTGGTAGACGCTTGCATGCGATGGCCATAGTGGGCCCGCCTCCATGCATGCACGCGCGCATCGAAGGGCCTGGTCTTCACGGAAGGGCTCCTCGTGGCAGCGCCGTCGGGTTGCGGTGATGTTTTATCTGGGAGAAATCCCTGCTCTAGCTTGGTGTTCGAGCAGACCATGGTGACGCCTTGGCATCGTTAATCCTTTTGGGGAGTTGTCTCTGAGATTCACCTCCGACCAGTGTAGAGTCCTGCCACATGTGCTCCTGCTCATCATGGTGATTTGGTGGTGGTTCCGAACGAAATTTCAGGGACAATGGCGCATTGGGGTGCCATTTTTCCTTCATGAAGGCGTCGCATTGGGAACCTCTTTTCTTGTGTGAATCATGGGAACTATAGGTGCCCTTGGACTTCAACTCTTGTTGGTCGTGCAAGATTGGTCAAATCCGATGGTGATAGTAGCGGTTTTTTCGCGAGCTTCTTGTTGATGTTGCAGTCTGGGCTGATTGGCCCCCTTCGACGGCGCAGGTCACCTCCTCACCTCACAAAGTGCTTGGGGGTGTCCCTTTGGCTGAGTTTGCGGTCAAGGTTCGTGATGTTGGAGGAATCTCGATGTTGCAATGCCCTTCGACGATATTGGCAGAAACTTCTCGCAGTCCGGGCACTCAATCAGCCGGGTAGAATTCGCTTCTGCATCGTTCTCTCAGCGGAGTAAGGCCCCTTCGACTATGTCAGCTTCATTCGTTGATCCCCATATGCTCCTGGTTTGCCAACTAGTGGATAGTCGCCATGCAAGTGAGCGATGCTGCTGCGAGCTGCAAGTCTCGGGGTTATGATATCCTTTGATGGCATCAAAGGCACTCCTCGATGCAGTTCCTATGCTTGTCTTCCTGGTGATGGTCACCGTGCAAACACGCCACCGAATATTGTTTCTCAAGTGAACGTGTTACCCGTCCCCCATCCGTGTGTGTGTGTACTGTTTGTGTTTGTGTTGGTTTGTGTGTTCTTTTTCTTTGTCTTCCTTCCAGTTCCTCCCCAAAAATTTCTGGTTCGCTTGAACCAATCTTGTAATAGGCTGCAAAGCCTTATAGGCCAAAAAAACAAAAAAAAAAATACTATTCAGGTGGACGGTTTTCTCCCTCCCCCGGTGACCATTAAGAAAAAGTGGACCGAGCCTGCTTGGACAAGTTCCCCAGCAGTCCATCGAGCAGCGCCTTATCCTCTTTGTACACACGCCCTTGCCCATCAGCTATAGATCGTGATGATGTGTCCTTCCTCTCCCCCTGCCACTCTATGATCTATCCCTCACCATTAAGGCACATTTTCTAATGAGTTAGACAACATTTTAGAGTGTAGAGTAGGGCCTCATATTTTCCCGGCTAGACCATACTGTTATAGAAAAAACACGCTACACAAGACATCAGAACACAAAACCACACACCTTTGAGATTGAGACAGTAGGATCCTTTCCTACTGTCAGATTGTTCAAAAAAACATATATATTAGAGATTTTCTCGTTGTTTTTTTTTGTTTTCTCAATCTACAATGATGTCATTGTGGGATCAGCAAATGCATTCATAGGCGCAGGTTGTTCTGCTTTTTTTTTTTTTTTGAAACGGATAACCCGGCCTCTGCATCTAGTTGATGCACACAGCCCTCAGGTTGTTCTGTTTGTATTAAATAGATCTTATTGAGGAAAAATAGCAAATAAGTCATTATCTATATTCAACGAATTTCAAGTATGTCCGTGCAATTTTTTTGCACGTGTTGTGCGGATCCCTGTCCTTCTAGATGTGGGTCGTCAGATTTTGACAATCCGCCGGTATCTACAAGTTGTCTAACATCGCCTATGAATCTGAACATCACAAACATGAGCATGCTGAGCTGACATATTTCCAGATGCTTCCATGCCGAATGTTGTACCGGTCGCTGCTATATTCAGCAGATAGTTGTGAAGCTTAATGAAGAGATGAGTGTACACTGTAGAGGTAGTGCACTCGAGCGTCTAGTTCGTGTAATTTTGGGTGCTACTATCTTAAGAAGACACGACGAACCTATATGAAGACAAGAGTATACACAATAGAGTGTTAGTTCGGGTGCGTTCTTTATAAGATTTCTCATGCTTGGACTATGCATGTGGTGGACGCATTCACTATGCATTCATTAATATACCAGCAAAAATAAACATGCATGTTTTCATTATATATCTCCTTTTTAACTAATTTTTTTCTTTACTTTTGGAAGCCCTCTTTAATTGGCGATTTTTTAAATACATTTTAAGCCCTTTAAAGGTGCTCGTCTTGTTCACTACCAGGAGAATCACTATGCATGCATGGGTTGAATGAAAACTTATGCATAATAGTGATCCCGTGATTCATATGACACTCTTTCATCCTGCAATTCCACATCTATCGCGTCAGCAACCACGTCTAGCCCCCAAAGAAAACTTATCGCACTAGCACCCTCAGCCTTAAGGCCTTGTTCGGTTCTTGTGGAATTAATCCCCTAGAGGAATTAACCCACGCAGGGATTGGGTGATCCCCAACCCTACACCCAATCCCCCGTTGGGGTTAATCCCTGCCACTAGAGGATCCCTGTCAATATAGGAACCATTCGGTTAATCCCTGCACCTTTCGGCTCCTCTTTTTGCAAGTTCATTTGCTCTCAGGTTTGCATATTATCATATCATGTTTCGTTGTTATAGAATCTACATCAGCTGCATTCTGGACAATTTTAAGCAGCAGATAAAATCAGCATATATGGATGAAAGAAGGAAAATTATTACTCCCTCCATCCTAAAATACATGTCGTGGCCACAGTACATTATACAACAAAAACCGTCCTACATTCAGAACCTTTAAGATCTGGCCTGCAACTTGAAAAATCAAATTCTGAATTTTTAGACCAAGGCTAGTACCGGCGTGGGGGAGCAAAGCCCCGCCGCTCCCATTACTGCTCTGGCCTCCTTGCCACGTTCCCGTCCCGACGTCGAGCTCGCCATCTGCCACCTCTTCCTCGTCGACCAAGCCGCCGCAGCACCCAAGCTCCTCCGTCGCCCGAGCTTAGCGCTGCCCTCAATGCAGAGCGCTTCCATCTAGGCCCGTGAGGCTCAACCAACAAGCCCAGTTGGCCGCAGAGGCCCCCTGGTTCGTAGCGCCACCCATCTGTTCAGTCTCGCTCGCTGCTCCGCCCCCAGTGCCGTCGCCGCCTGGCCGTCACGCGCATCCCCGACTCATTGCAAACATCCTCGTCGCAGCTGCTCATCCCCGCCTGCTCCCACAACATAGAAGTTGAGCGACAGAGAACACACAGTTCAGTCCCGGCTACACTTCCTTTCAAGAATAATTAAAAAGTAGAATAGGTAAAGCCCGATTGTCAGTACATTTCATGACATGCAAGAAAAAATAATTTTTCTTCAGTACCACCATTGCATTACACTTGACAGTTAATTTCAGAAAAAGGGAATACTTGTTCAGTAGCTAGGATTTTATTTAACTTAACCTGTACCCCGAGAACTAGCAACACTACTGTGGCATACAATCAGTATTCAATAAACCAGTTTGTTCCAGGACCATCAGACTAGCTAATTGTATCTCTGTACCCCGAGAACTAGCAACACTACTGTGGCACCCTTCGCATTGCAGAAGAATTAGCTACACCAAAATGCAGAAATTCGAGAGACCACATTAACATCAGAAATCTTTTGGAGGTATTAATTTTCAGCCTCCTTTCAATAATATCAAGACATTGCAGCCAGTGGGGTCTTGTCAGGTTATACCTATCTATCAGCAAAAAAGGCAAAAAAAGATCGGTCCATGATGCACACACGTCACATTAGAGGAAAAGATATGTGGCAGCCTGTTACACAAACACATACAAGAGTTAATCCGGCCGTCCAGACAGTATAACTATGCTCAACAATGACAAATTGGCAACGGCTATCACAGAACATAAACAAAGTGGCAATCGATCTAAAGCGCAGACAATGCCTTGGAGTTTCAGATAGATAAGCACAAAACTAATCCCACGATTTGCTTTGGATCGGAATAGCCTCCTCATTATCTCGAGACTTAATCAACATCATATCTTAGTTTACGGTGCAAAAATCTTAAGCAACAAATAGATGAAATGAAGCCTCCTATCAGAATGTTCCAGCAAGATCAACACAGGCAAGCAATGCACCGACACCTCTATTTTGAAAAGGAAAGTTGATCAGTCTAAACATAACTGAATCACCTAATTATCATGTATACTCAAGGTATAGTGACATGTTATCTGTAGATCAAGAACATGTGTATATTGACAGGTAATCACAAAGTCTACAATATTTAGCAAGCTTTAGTAAAATTGTCGCTTGCATCTACCAATATCAGTCTGATGGCAGCAGCATGTATGCTACAGTTACACTGATCAGAGATATTTAATCAATGTGAGATATTTAATCTAGGCAAAACCAATCCGGCCTCTCCTATAACACGTGACAAAAATGTTATTTGGATTTATTTGGTTAATTTATGCCAAACATATGCGACTAGCCTGTTAAAATAGAGTTAGATAACTACGTGGAACCAAAGTTTAGTAGTCAAAAACTGAATATATGTTACAGGTTTTCTCTCAACTAAATTGTCAAATATAAAGTGAGCTGTGATACTGAGGTAAAACTACTTCTCCTCTATTCTCCTGTTGATGTATTTGGAATGAAAAAGGTTCAGCTTAGTAGCTATTTGCACAATAGGAATAACCTTCGGTGAGGTTTGAGATGAGCATGATCAATGGTTCCTTACTGTATTCTCCTAGACGGGGTAATATAGTACGATTACTGCGAACTGAAACTATAACCAAGACAGCAATCTGACCACTCTTCAACCCCTTGTTCGTCATGCCTTAGATTAATTCAGAGAGAAGAGAGAGCACAGATTCTAGCACAGGGATCTGACAGCCATGTGAGCTAATTTGTGTTAATAAATAAGACTAATAATTCAATCTTAAACCAGACCAAGAACCCTAGAAATTCCCAAGAACCAGACAAAGAACCCTAGAAATTATCCAATAACAAGACCAAAGAACTCTAGATACTAATGAACCAAGGATAATAAAAATTAAGAGGATGAGTGGGGGGGGGGATGAAGAAGAGGAGAGGCGGGGCCTTACCAGATCAATGTCAGGGAAAGATCCACAGGCGACGGGGTCGTTGCGGTCGCCACTCCCGGTCACCGACGAGGTCACGCCGTTGCAGTTGGATGCAGTACCTCCGGTTGGACAGGGGGGCAATGGTAGGAGGAAGAACTCCACTGCCTTCTCCTCTGGTTGCGCTGAACCTCCGTCCCCGCCGGCGCCGTTGGTGTTGCCGCCGCGTTCACCATTATTTACGGGAGGGGGAGATAGGGAGTAGTGCCGTTTCGCCCTTTCGCTGTGCTCGGGGAAGATTCCACGAGGTGGATGGCGTGTATTAGATCCCGGTGGGTTCCAGAGGGTTTCGACGGGATATGACCCCGGCCGGGCTTAACCGAACACGTTTAAAAGCGGGGCATTTGACGATTTGCCATGTTTTACTTTGCAATTTGATTATTTGCGACACCATGTCTCACTGACATGTGGTGGTCACAGGGCAAATAATCAAATTTCACACGTAAAGTGTGGCAAATCATCAAAAATCCCTTTAAAAGCAGCCCGGGAGCGAAACCCGGTCCGGTAAGAATCCACGGGGTTCGGAGGGGATTGGGTGCCAATCCCGGCGGGGGAGGGAGCAACCGAACAAAGCCTAAGGCATGTTAGGATGTATTTCCTAGCCGTTAGGCTTAAATCCCATCCGGCGTTTTCCATAATCGCTAGCGTCTTGCGTTGGGAACCATGACGCTTACGTGATAATCCGATTTAATATTATTATTATTACTAGTAAACATGCCCGTGCTTTGCACCGGGAGAGAGAAAAATTATGGTCACAAAGAGGCATTGCAGATACAACTCACCCCGAAAAGTTGAAGATCGAGAATTGTGTGCGTTGGCATTTAAGTGTTTGTGGAAAATGATCACATATGAATAAGAGTGTTTGAAAGATAACTTTTAGAATTGTTTAAATTTAAATATGATGTCGGCAATCGAAACTTGACTAATTTAACATGAATTATTTGTTTTCAAAAAATTCAAGTTTGTTTTTAACAAATATGCCCATGTGTTGCTACGGGAACACATAAAATTGTTAATGAAAATACTTATGCATGATATGTCCTAGTCGACGTATCAATCATTTGACCGCATATTAGAAAAAAAGATTGTGGTAGTCTACCTAAACATACAACTAAATTATTGGCTAAAATACCATATTCCTGGTACGAAGAAACTGAAAATAGAACATATTTCAAATAGCCATTCCTTTGCTGGTCAAATAACAACAACCATCTCGTTTAAAACAAATCTAACAAAAAAATATAACTTTATTCTCTAATTCAAAACATTATAGAGATTTATGTCAGTGTGGACTTGAAACGATAAATATTTTAGTAAATTAAAACTTTATATGGGTTGGAAATATAAGCTAAGTGTACAGATGGGTGCGGGCTTACATAGTAGTTCCGTCTGATCCGCTTTTAGATGCGTGAAAAGTTGTGGGGGCTTTGACCAAGCTGAGCAAGTTAGATACTCCCTCCGTTCAAAAATAGATGACTTCCACTTATCTAGATATAGGTGTATGTAGACATGTTTTAGTCTAGATACATCCATATATAGACAAATGCAAGTCATCTATTATTGAACGGAGGGAGTACTAATTGAGAACTTAATTAAGTGGTTGCACGCAATTATTTTAATAAACAGAGAAAAGTGCATGGGACACATAAAAAAGGCGGATAAGCATGCAATCCGGCTTTTTGGGTATCTCACGTTAGCTTTTTCAGTAAGAATAGCATACCATGTCCATGCGCTGCGAGGAAAGTGAAAGAATCTACTATTAAAGAAAAATCATAAATATGACTCAAATTTTGCCCCAAAGAGCACGTAGAGTTTTATTTTCTACCGGGATGAATATCAAGTTGACCCTACAGAAAATTGGCTCGACAGGTAAGAAATATATGTTTCAGTATACTATAAAAGTAGATGTACTAACTTCTTCTCCTCTTCTGATATGCTTCTTCTTCTTCTGTAGGGACATATGAAGGGTTCGGCATCGCAATTGATTCTTTGCATGGCGTGTTGCGCCTGAACTTACGATTAGCCATAATTTTCTCTATTCTATCTTTCTTTACTTCTGGCGGCATATTTGCATATTTCTCTCTTTCTATCGCGCATTTTTTTGTCCTCTTCTCTAGCTCGAAATCTGCATATTTCTTCCTTCCTCGTTTGTGTCTTTTTCCTGAGTTTTGTTGATAGGCTTCACGACGTTTCTTCAATTTTTCTTGTTTTTGTTCATTGGTCATCTTTGCATACCGATCTCTATCTTTTTTTCTTCTTTGCTCCTTGACATCCATGGTTAGAGATTGGTTTCCAAATTGCTTGTCCGCATGAGAGTTTTCTGTAGTAGAATCTGTAATTGATTGAAAATAAGAGAATTAGATTATTCATCACATGTATAAAGCTTTAGTTCACCTCACAATTGATTTAGTAAGTACTATTTGCACACATGTATGCAAAAAGGATAGGCGTGACTTGTTGTTGTTGATTCCAGATCGTTTCCACAACATGATTCTCACAACATGTAAGGTGAGTAAGTACATGCAATTGTTGGCTGATCGAGGCCAGAGCAGAACCAGGATAGTTTACAGGGTAGTCAACGGCCGGCTCGGGTGTAGATTAATTAAAGAGACTCGGCTACTTTGAACTTTGATGCATCGCTCGATGGCAGCACATGGAAAGTCGAGGGACTGGCATGACGGTGCGCCCGCGTGGAGGAACATGCCGAGACGGATGGGCGGCCCAGTTACATTTGCATCATGAAGAATAGAGAGACCTCCGAAAAATTGTGTCTTTGCTCCCGCCGGCACTCCATAGCGCGAGTCTGCTAAAAAAAGAGCGGGAGCGAGATGACCATCTAGATGGAAGATAAGATCCTACCTTTACGTTTATGATCAATCATGGCCGTGGGAGTTGTCTCGGGCTGCGTCGTCCAAATCATGGCCGTGGGAGTTGTCTCGGGCCGCGTCATCCGCGTGTTAACACGCTACCGGTGGGCTGGATAAATTTGGAGAAGCCGTTGCAGAGCTGCTGCTGCCAATGCACGCGGCGCGGCGATAGGGGACGGAAGAGAGAACGGTGACTCTGCGTCGACGTGGGCTGAGGATCACGTAGAACCGTAGGACACGCGCTCGGTTTTGTCGCTACGATTTCTAGGTGTCTCACTCGCTCGCCGCGTACTTATCTGGAAGTGGGCATAGGATGACCGTCTCGTATCAAAAAGCTAGCCACCAAGTATACCAATCGGTAACCTATTAGGAAACTAAGCAAGCCATCGATCCCTGCTCGTATTGGGCTTTGGGACACGGGCCAAGCCAAAACCGCATAGGATGACCGTACCGAATCAAATAGCTAGCCAAGTAATAATTGTACCAATCGGTAACCTATTAATTAGAAAACTAAGCAAGCCACCGATCCCTGCTCCTATTGGGCTTTGGGACACGGGCCAAGCCAAAACCAATTACAACTGAGGAGTTCTCAAAAAAAAAAATTACAACTGAGGAGCCACGATGCTAGAGCAGCTACCACGCACGTACGAAGACCGACGGACGGACGACGGACGAAAAACGTACAAAAATTGGAGGAAGAAACCCTACTCCCTTTATTATTAGGTAGGTATAGATAGATATAGATTTATTCTCACCGAAGCATCCACCTCAGCGTCTATGTATGTACATGCCCTTATACAAATAGATGTTCACGGTGTACTTCCTATGCATACAGTTTGGCTACACCTTGTTAAGCTCCTCCAAAGGTAAGCTCGTGGGTTTCCTCCACAAAAAACATGGCCTTTTCCTCATTAGAGCCTTCAGGCTGGGCAATGTACTGACCGGATCAACCACAAAACTGGACACAAGAGAGGATGTTTTCCTCATACCTCACATTCACATTTCAATTGGTTGGACACATCCTACTACTCTAGTCCCTCAACTCCATCCTGAAAAAAAAAAGTCAATATACGCAGAAGGTTCAGATTTAAGGTGGAGAACTGCAATGGCAGTGGAGCGCCTCCTTTTAAAAGAGACTGGAACATGTTGGTAAAGTTGAAAAGGCAATGAGTTAAAACTATATATCAGCTCTAATTTATGATTGAATCTTCTAGAGAAAAAATGAATAGCTCATAGTATAACATACACGCATGCACTTAGATCAATTCACAGCATGGATGTTCTCGATAAATAGGAGAAATCTTCTGAGTGACAGTGTGTAGTACATGGAAAATAGTCTACTAAAAAAAAGACAGTCAGCTTTTGCTGCCTCATCACCTATATGCTGGCCACATAATAAAATCATCCGAACACCACCAACACTAAAAGCATTATAGAGCAAACTGCTCAACGTCCAGTCTGGGCATGGCAAGTTACATGATCATGCAAAAGGGTTGAGTTCTGCTGCGGCGGTACATACTTTCAAAATAAATTACAACAGTAACTATAGCGACACGCTGATATATTTACAAGATGAAGTCGTTATTGTCTTGCAAGTTAGCAGCCCTCGCGGAAACTTCACATTTTATCACGGAAAAGGCGAAACCTACAGTGGGAAGACAGATGTTCAGTTGGTGCTGCAGATCACAATGCTCATAAACCAAAATGATACTACGATGAGAAGAGAGCAGGCACATACCTCTCAAACTCTAGCTTCTGGACCACAATTCCATTCAGCAAAAGTTCCGATTCAAATATTCCCAAACCTGCAACGATGTCAAAGAATTTTAGAATTGATCTGTAAATCCGAGAGATGGGGAAAACACGCAAGAAAGAAGTTCAGGGACAGGAGGTATGTGGCGCAAGTTCACTGGTCAATACCCTTCTTCAAGAACGGTAAACAGATGCTGCGGTCTTGTTCACAAGAGATTACAAAGACTCCTTCAAATTTCTTATTCTTCATCATGGGTGCTGTAATTCTGTCCAACGCCTGACAAACCAGAAAAATATTATTTGCATAAAAGCAAGTCACGAACAATGAAATGGTGTATCAAAGTCCTTAAATTTTATCCAGGACACTGTGCTGAAAAATAAGTACTGGCATTTGTTCAATTTATAGCAACACAAGTGAATATCAAGAAGAACTAAGAAGACAAGAAAATAGGATGTAACACAGGTCATAAGATTTACTAAGTAACCATACGTCCATACAGTTACATCCTAGGACTGCACTTTGGCTCTAAAAAACACAGGTAAAGCTAGGGTTGCGCTTTGGCTCCCTAGCTTAATTTGTACCTCATAGATTGCATCGTAAGCACACGGTCTCAAATTTTGGGTGGAATTTACATATGAGGAAAATTGAAATCAATTATTAGCATTACCATTAAATGCCAAACAATTAGACACTTGGACAATTCATCAGGCCCAAAATTATATATATTCAGATTATTAGAATCTTTTTTTTTAACGTGGCATTAAATCTTGCATTTGAATACAGTTGAGAAACTGACCATAAGAAGTGAATGCAGAAAAGGGTCTATACTACATACAGCTGAGGATTGCTACCAGAAGAAAATGAACGTCGTCGCGGATAGAGATAGAATAGCCAATTGCATACCTTGCCACCAGCTGCCACCACTAAAATCTTCAGAAGCTCCTTGCTAGGCTTAGCATTTGCCGTGATTAGTACTCTTCTACCCTAGAATGAATATTCGAGAAATCAGTAAATATAAAGATACCATGAGCAGCACAGACAATTTCCAAGACTGCTACAAATGCTAACGGTTTATTGAGATCAAGGTTATACAATTGTCCTCTGCTACTATTTGTTTTCCCATTTCGATTATGATTTTCACTGCTAGTAGTCAGACACTAACCTCTAACAAGGGGCTTTTGCAGGCTTGACTTAGGGATACAGGCATGCTGAAGTGTAGCTCCTTTTCTTTCTTTGTATCCCTCATTATGTATTTTTTCTCATCAATGAAGCACCTTGCTTCATTACAGCATTCAAGCCATGATGGTGTGACTACAGGTATACCCATGGCTATTGCTTCTAGCATGTTCTTTGTACGAGCAAACTTTTCAGCAACGAAATGTGTAGCCTCTGAAATAGTTGTTACCACTGGTAATCCAAAGTGTGCCAATATCTGACAATATCCAAAACATCAAAAAGTGAGAAACATCAAGTTATATATATTCTGTTATTTGTGCATTGTATATGCAGATGATGAAATAAAACTACCTTTGTCTGATCTTTGATTGTTTCGATGTCCATGCTTTGGCTGAACAGAACACGGACGGAGGACATGTGTCTCTTTCTTCGTCTGCTTGATGGCAAAACTGGAGATACTTCATTCCTAAAAAGACCAGCAAGCTCTCTGGAACCTGGTGATGTCAGGTGTCCTCTTTTCAGTGGCTTCTTTGATGTATGTGTCCCAGATTGGGACTCTCTGCTATTTAGCTGTCTCAGTGGCGGTCTGTTCTTCGAACTAGAGCCATGGCCTTTCTGTTGAGGTGTGGATTGTTTTTCCAGTCCAGTACTAGAAATTCCTTCAAGCTGATTGAAATTCGAAGCTACTTTCTGAATACCTCTGACCTTGCCACGAGTTGTTGTTATTCGAAGAGAGGCATCTGTAGAGCTAGCAGCTGGTGATTTCTGATTAGCTAAATAAGACTCGTGGATCATTTTGATGCCTTCCATGGTATTATGGTCAAATATGCTTGACAATTTTGCTGCTGGTAACTCTGCCACTTCTGTAGTTTTGGCTCTCTCTGCAGTTGATCTGGTAGCTTTATTGAATGCAACTTTCGAGCTTCCTGAGGTAAACGTGCATGTTCTCTTTCTTTTAGGATGGATTAGAGCATCTTTACCTAGGAAACAAGGAATATTTGAATCATCCGCACCAGATGCCGCCATTACTTCTGACCTCTCATAATTTATGGCTCCTCTCAGAACCCCACTCTGGCTGCTTCTTTCCTCTTTGCCTGTCATATTTTTTTTATTCTTCCTGGTTTTTGACTTACTGGGACGATTCTTCAAATGGATTGAACTTTTAGCAATTGGCCTTTCTTCATTGTCTACCTTCAGTTGCGTAAGCTGTGATGTCATTTCCCCTGAGCTCTGAGGTAAGCAGGCTAGATTTGTGTTCTGAACTGGTGAGTTTACATTGTTTTCTTTCCACAAAGAATTTGCCAGGTGTTCATGCTCCATGAAATTGTAACCGACAGTTGATCCACTGAACAATGCTTCCATGGCTTCAGCTGCCATTTGAGTATTTGGCCCAATATCGTATGTTTCATATAAATCATCCCTAGCACCAAATGGTTCTGGTTTCTTCAGACAGTTCATGGCCAAGTCCTCATCAATACATTCTAGCATGGCCCCAGCCCTGGTACCTGATCCATAGCCACCACATCTCTGGGAGTCCAAATATGAAATTCTATTTTTGACATGAACTATTGCGTTTTCCCTGGAAATGTTACTGGTGATGCAATCATGGTTGGGGGTATCAAACCAGTCAAAAACACCAGCCTTCTCGAGTGAGTAACTATTATCAGCTCTTTTAGCCAAGCACTGAGCTACATTTGAGCCTAAAGTGGAAGCTGGTTTTGTCGCACTTACTGGTTCAACTGTTATTGTCTGACCAGCTTCTATGTCATCTTCTATCAGCAGCATATCCACAATACCAATAGCATTAGCCTGTGATGCATCTCCTGGCTCTTGCGAATTAAGGTAATCTAACCCTGCACGTTCTCTTGTGGCAGCCATTATGCTCGTGGTGTAACAGTTGACATATATATGCAAGCACCTGCTATGAATTTACAAATAGTGGAAGTGTTAGGCCTTGTTACCAATACTATATTCCTCAGATTAAATGATTGCAATGGTAATAAAAAATTTAAGATGTCTAGTATCCAATTAATACAGAGAAGAGTGGTAACAACATATTTAGTATGCCAATCCATAGAGACACACATGCATGAACGTAAAGAGAATGCAAGATCAGGAGGAATATAACTCAGTTGTGGTGACTAGTCCATGGACACGGAGAACAAAGACAATGCAGGAAACAACAAAAACAAGAGTAAGAATCAGAGTACGCCTGTCCAATGGTTGATAGCCACTATCAGGGATTAAGAATATCAGGTTCAGATCAGACCGTGTTAACACAATAAAATATCATACTTTATACCTAGACAAGAAAGTGGATTGCAGATCATTTTGGCTACCAGTAAGATTCTCTTCAAATATGGATCACATGGCTAGAACCTTATTTGTATTCCTAGATAGAAATCCGTACGGCAATAAGTAGCATGTGTGCCAATTCCTCTGAAAATGTAGAGGCCCTTCTTGCTCATACAGTCAAGATTACACGGCCGAAAAACAAAGACTAGATCAGACTAGTCATGATTGATACCTCCATCCCAAGTCAATCAGACAGTAACAGGAAACATTACACCTTCATCCTATAAGTCAGTAACATGGAATTTCTCTACATATGAAATTTCACCCAGGAACTGCCAGGATTGATACCAGCACGTTGCCTAACTGATCGTTTCGACTTATAACCCGGAGGGTTTTACCCAGCGGGCGGATCTAAATGGTGCACACCCAGACATCATGAAACCCAGTCCTCGAAACCAGACGGTCAGCGACTGGGACGGGGGTGGAAAAAGAAGCAGGAATGCAGTTTCCTGGCAAGAGTGAGCAGGAATGGCTTTGGCTGCGGGGACGCGCCTGGGAGGCAGGGTATGTGAGGGTGGGGACAGGATGGTGTATGAACTGTCAGGATTGATACCATACAGTCAAGATTACACGGCCAAAAAACAAAGACTAGATCAGACTAGTCAGGATTGATACCTCCATCCTACAAGTCAATCAGACAGTAACAGGAAACATTACACCTTCATCCTATAAGTCAGTAACATGGAATTTCTCTACATATCAAATTTCACCCAGGAACTGCCAGGATTGATACCAGCACGTTGCCTAACTGATCGTTTCGACTTATAACCCGGAGGGTTTTACCCAGCGGGCGGATCTAGATGGTGCACACCCAGACATCATGAAACCCAGTCCTCGAAACCAGACGGTCAGCGACTGGGACGGGGGTTGGAAAGGAAGCAGGAATGCGGTTTCCTGGCAAGAGTGAGCACGAATGGCTTTGGCTGCGGCGACGCGCCTGGGAGGCGGGGTATGTGAGGGTGGGGACAGGATGGTGTAGGAACTTATAATGGTTGACAAATATAAGCAAGCGCCTCCTACGAACTTATAAACTATGAAACCTCAGTACCCGTTACCAACACTATATAGATCTTTATCTGAGAGTGGGACCGTTAAAGAAAGGAGAGGATAAAACTAGGCGCCAAAATGTTTCTCAGATTTAACTGATTGGAATGGTATAAGATGTTTAGGCAGCCAATTAATATAGGAGGTCGGCCACATGGAAACAGAGAATGTAAATGAGTCATGATGCACGGATAGGGAGAATGAAGAAAATGCAGGCAACAGCAAACAGAGTTTCACAATAAACATGATTTCCAGTAAGGTTGACCAGTAGTTGATAGCAATTTCAAGGATTAAAACTGGCAGGTTCAGACAAGACAGTGTCCACGCAAAAGAAAATGTGTACCATACTTTATATGTCAATAAAAGGTGGATTTCAGATACGCACCGCATGACTAGAAGCTTATTCACACCGTGAGACGGCAACCACAATATTCTACACATCAGATTACACAATGGAATTGTCAGGATTGATACCTAATACAGCACGGTGCCTAATACATCACCAGGAATACAAATCAGCTGTGGTGACTTGTCCACGGATATGGAGCTTGAAGACAATGCAGGCAACAGCAGAAAGAGTTCCACGATAAACATGATTTTCAGTAAGGCTGGCTATTGGTTGATATCAGTGTCAAGGATTAAAAATGCCAGGTTCAGACCTCCACAGAAAAGAAAATTTGTACACTACATTATATATATCTAAAAAGGGGGTTTCAGATATGAATCACAGCCATAGAAGCTTATTCATATCGTGGTACATCAAGTCATTTGCATGGTCACCATTTCCCCCAATAAATATAGCAGCAGTTCTTCTCTCAAAGCAGACCAGGCATCAACCTAGCCTTGGATTTCAGTCTGACAGTGATAAGGAACACACCGCGCCTTCCCAAATCATTCTACAAGTCCGTGCCATGAGATTTCTCCTCCAGACCACGGCAGTAAGCGCGTGATGACTCTGCTGATTGCTCTCACCTACGCGTTCGATTACACTGCAGAATCATCAGGACCGACAGCAGAGCAGATACGTACGTTGCCTAGATGATCGTCTCTGCTTACTGCACGGAGGGTTTGGTCCATGGGGCGGATCTAGAGGGTGCGCACGCGGAAATCGTGAAGTCCGGTGGGATTCAGAAGACCGCGGGGCGAGAAAGGGCCTCGTACCTCGAAACCTGTCGGCCGGCGACAGGGACGGGGGTGGAGGCAGCAGCGGGGACGCGGTGTCCAGGCGAGGGAGATCGGGAACGGCGATGGCGGCCAGGGACGCGCGTGAGAGGCGGGGTTGAGCGGAGATAGGGGCGTGATGGGGCGAGGCGTCGGCGGCGAGGCTACAGTAGGGTGCGGCGGCAGCGGCGGGGATGGATGGGGGAGGTGGGGAGTGGGGTGGGAGGAGGGAAGAAAGACCGCGCTCGGGAGGGAAGTGTGCTCGGGAAGCCAAACATCCCGCCCGTTCCTTGCTTTTTTTGTTTTTAGCGGGCAACAGGACGGGCGAAATATTTTTAGCGAAATAGTGTTACCGTGGAGTTACCGAAAACATTTTGTTTGGGGATTTTATTACTTTTCCCGAAAAAGTATTTCTAAGTTTGACCGCTCACATGAAAAATCAAAGAACGTGGGAACAAATAACCAGCCACCGCCATTTTTATGACCCAACACTTTATACAAGACTAAAAATAATCAAAAGATAATCCTTAGTATAGCTTATACTCCCTCCGTTTGGAATTAGTTGACACATATTTGTCTAGATATGGATGTATCTACACACTAAAATACGGATATATATAATCGTATTTGGACAAAAAGATGTCAACTAGCTCCGAATCGAAGAATTACTAATTAAGCCAAGTATTTAACTCCACAGCATGATACGTATAATTAAATCATGTTCTGCAAAATTCATATGGTTTCATATCAAGACTAAATCATTTAAAAGTTGATGCATTTTCTTTCTGGTCTGGGATCCTCTACAGAACTATATAGTCACGGATATCTGGAGTCGGACCCACATGTCAGTGGCACTAAGTGCGGTGCAGCTACAATAGAGGATCTGCACCCGTTTTACAAGAGAGTGGATGGTTGAGGATCCGTGTCCAGATTCAACTAATGATTTTTCGTTTTTAGTTGTCTTTATTATTAACAATGTACTTTAAATCCAATTCAGGTAAAAAATCCGTCATCATTGACGATGTTTCTACGGTTGCTATATATATCAACCATTTTACGACGTTGACCAAAGGGGGACGGATCCCTCCCTTGGCTATCCGTTGTTAGGTAGAAGATGAGACTCTCCGGCAGTGATTTTCCGCGCTAGATAATACCCCGTTTAATTCGATCCTCACTGGGACTCGAACCCGGGTGGGCTGGACGCGCACTCACTGCCTCTGCCACTGAGCTAGCACTCAGTTCTCTATATCAACCCTTTTTCTATAAAGTAAAGATACTACACGGCAAACCTCCACATTTAATGTGTTTTTTTTGTATTTTATCAATATCTCTTTTATATATATATACCGCATCAACCTTACATATATGAATAGTGTTCCTCTCTTATATATACCGCATCATCTTTAACATTATAGCTCTCTATATCTTCTCACTCGATTCTGGATTGGTGGCACGAGCTTATTAATACTATAGGTGTTAGTTAGCAAAATAGATCAAAGATAGGGGATAAAAAATATCATGAAAGGTACGAGAAATCTTGGGAATATGAGACATCAGGAGTAGTGTTAGAGCAAGCTTCATGAAATCAACATGCAAGAGAAGAAATTGTAGGTCTGCCTCACCAGGACTTTCTGCATACCCATCCATGGCCAAATCAGTGGTGATAAAACTCCTTTGCGCATTTGGCTGAAACAAGTAGTGGCGCCCGAGGATGGTCATGTTTTTCCACTTCCCGAACAAGTGCCACAGCGTGCTGATCATGTTGGAGAATATAGCTTCCAACCCCGATCCGATCGAGGGGATCACCGTGTAGATCTAGATCAAGGTCTCTATTGGCGCCTTCAGGGTGCCCTAATTCTCCATATCGTAAAAGAGAAGACAGAGGAAACAAGCTTGCTCTAGGGCCACGATCTATGCTTGTTGTTTGATGATTGTGTTCTTGACTTCTCGAGGATGTTGGACTCGTCGAAGACGGTGAATGAGTGTTTCGTCATGTCCAACATGTATCACCATTCCTTCATGGAACTGAGACCAAGCCCTTTTTTTTTGAAACGGGAGCAAAAGATTTGCCCCAATATATTAATCAAGAAGAAGAGAATTGCCAAGTTAATTTAAGGAAAAACCGGTACCACCCCGAAATGCTGCTCACAAGGTAAGAACACTACATAATCACATCGACACCCTAACTATCTTTGCAAACACATGTTTATTTATTTTTCCTCCTAAATTATTTCTAGGTTTGACCATTTGCAAATTAACATCAAGCATGTCACTAGTGGAAAATAGGCCTTTAGTCCCGGTTCGCAAAGGCCATTAATGCCGGCCGTGCAACCGGGACTAAATATGCGTGACTAAAGCCCCCCTCCCCCTCTTTAGTCGCGCCTCTTACGAACCGCAACTAAAGGCCCGTCACGTGGGCAGCTGGCGTGCGCCGGAGGCGGGAGGACCTTTAGTTCCGGTTTTTGACACGAACCGGGACTACAGGTTATTTCGTTATTTCTTTAATTCATTTGGATTTCTAATTATTTTTCACTCCAATTTTTTATTCCCTTTTTATCACTCCTTTTTTTCGCTCCAATTTTTCACTCCCTTTTTTTCTGAATTTTTATTATTTGCTTAGTGTCTAACTACAATTATCTCTAGTCAAATTACTTACTCGTGGTCAAACTTCCCGCTCGGTCACCCATCCTCCCACTACTCTAGCACTAGCATGCTTAACTTTCGAGTTCCATTCCGTCCCGCATCCAAGTGTTTCGCACGTATGTATGTGATACTAATATCATATCAATCCTATTAACATGTTGGTCGATGCCACATTTCTTTATTGTTTGAATTTCAAATAAATCTTTTAATAAACAAAAGTAATGATGTAATTAATAATTTTGAATAAATAAATAAACATTAACTTTTTAATTTGTATTATTTCTAAAAAATATTCAGAAAAATAAAACTAATTCATTTTAAAATCTTAAAAATACAAATAATATATCAAAATATTCAAAAAAATAAAACTATTTCATTTTAAAATCTTAAAAATACAAATAATATATCAAAAAATTCAGAAAAATAAAACTAATTCATTTTCCCCTTTCCTAAATCTCTTCTATTTTCCATCCTTATGAATGCATCACGTCCTTTTTAACCCGTGATTTTATTTGAGTCATTTCATTAGTCTATTGCTGCATATATATCCATTACATATATCGAACGCAACATAGCGGTACATATATCCATTACATAATATAGAAATAATATAGGAATTAATATAGAAATAACATAGGAATTAATAGAAAGACATATATCCATTACATATATCGAACGCAACATAGCGGTACATAGATGCGGTACACAAACAACATCTACTCGAGCTCCGAAGAGTAGATGCGGAACAACTCGAACGCAACGTATGCATCTATTGCTGCATATTCGAGATTGGTCCGGTCAAGTGGGTTCTTCCCCCAATACATGTGATTCCTCGAGGGGAAACAAGTCTTCATGTTTCTGTAGTGGTGGTGGATGAAGGCAATTGCCATCTGAGCCATCCCGGTCTTGTGCCCGTACAGCTCATCAAAATGGATCAAGTCCTGAAGATCAATATAGTGATCTTCATGTATCTCAATACCCAACGTGCGCATCATCTTCTGCCGGTCATTTTTGATGTCGACGCTACAGAAGTCATAACCTTTGTTGACAAGAAAACCAACAAGTTCTGGAGATTGCTTTGAACTACTGCAACAACAAAAATGGAACACATGTTACATATTATTGAAACAAGTTTATTCTTTCAATGCAACAACAAAAATGGAACACATGTTACATATTGTTGAAACAAGTTTATTCTTTCAATGCAACAACAAAAATGGAACACATGTTACATATTGTTGAAACAAGTGTATTCTTTCAATGTAACAACAAATCGAAAATGCCATATTGCTACCCTATGCAATTTTCCTCTCTACAAATATTGCTATCCTATGCAATTTTCCTCTCTACAATTGTTGCAACAAGTGATACTATTGCTATCAACATGACAACACAATTTTCCTCTCTACAATTGCTACCCTATGCAATTTTC
The DNA here is from genome assembly GCA_028641055.1 of Alopecurus myosuroides. Classification (NCBI taxonomy): domain Eukaryota; kingdom Viridiplantae; phylum Streptophyta; class Magnoliopsida; order Poales; family Poaceae; genus Alopecurus; species Alopecurus myosuroides. Next base: position 70,170,674 of record CM054058.1, on the reverse strand, counting down.
CTCTCTACAATTGTTGCAACAAGTGATACTATTGATATCAACATGACAACACAATTTTCCTCTCTACAATTGTTGCAACAAGTGATACTATTGCTATCAACATGACAACACAATTTTCCTACAAGAGAGATCGTGTGCGTACCTTGCCCATTGGAAGACAAGCACGGTTTCCTCGTGAGCAATCTGGATGACGGCCACATCCTTTTGGTTGACCGTGTACTCGAGATCGAGGCCAAAGAACTTGTGTTGTTCATCAGCTTCTTCATAGAGTTTGCTCAAACGCTTAAGAGCTACGGGGAGTCTCTTGCAAATATTGGTATACGCGACGTGGAGATTCTTTCTGCATGGTGTGGGCACCTTTAGAACCTTGAAAACGGGAGAATCCATGGTGTGGAGAGGAAGAAGAAGAGAGGCCGAGCGCGCACTGTAGCAATGAGGCCTTCTGCCTTCGATCGCGAATAAAAACCGCGCGGGAGCCGAGCAGTTTCGAACATTAGTCGCGGGTGGCCAGGCCAACCAGGACTAAATACCGGGATGCCAGCAGTTCGGACCTTTAGTCGCGGGTGGCCAGGCCAACCGGAATTAAAGCCCTCCGCGCGCTTCCCAAACCGCCACTCATGACCTTCAGTCGCGGATCGCCTCGCGAACCGCGACTAAAACCCATTTAGTCACGGTTTGTATAGTTTGGGGACTAAAGGGGGCGTATGGAAGACCTTTTTTCTACCGGTGTGTGTTAATAGGTTTCATGACATATATTTTATATTATTTTTGTATGAGATACAAATTGATGGGAACATAACTTAAATTGATTTGACTTATTAATACATGGCTAAAAACATTACTAGCAGATTCCTGTAGAACTAGACAAACCGTAAAAAGGTTTTATCTTATGGCTTTTGTTGAAATTTGTGTCCTTATTGGTCAAATCCCGTGAAACTTTCAAACCATAGTTTTTGCATTAAATTGTAAATGGACGATCTCGTAGGAGAATCTTAAGGGAAAATGGAAATGCTCTAAACCATGGTGGTAGGATACTTTATGTTTCCTGGATCGTTCGCAAGAGAAGAGCCGAGGCGACGCTAGCGTCTGTAGAAAATCTCATCGTGGTGAGTCTTGATCTAAGAGCCAAAAATTGATATCCGTCGAGAAGATTTAATTTTTCGGGTCAATTTTTGACCGGGGGACATTTCATGGTAGGGTTCAGGGCATCGCCTTGGGCGTGGGTGCCTAAAATGAATATTACCAGAAGCCAAGGAAAATAAATAAATCCTCCACTCAACTGACAAGTGGTTCTGATCAATGTGATGATTTACCTTCTGATACTAGTGGAGAACGGGGCTTTTGCTCGGTGGCGAGCACCCCTTTCGCCCCGGCTCGGCCACCAACCTGTGCAAAAGGTTGCAGCGCTGGGGCCGGGGCGAGCAGGGCGCGTGGTGTGGGGGTCATTTGCCCCAGTTGGTGGCTCCAACCGGGGCTAAAGGCCCTCAACGAGCAGGGCCCGTGCAGGCGCGTGGTGGGGGGGTCTTTTCTCCCGGTTGGAGCCACCAACCGGAGCAAATGACTCCCCATTATATAAACCCTACCAGCACTCTCCTCTCCTCATGCCACTCACTTTGGAGGACATATTCTAGTCGTGTGGTGTGTGCTCACTTGTTTTTCCCTCCTATGCACCAGAGGTGTTCGATGAAATGCTCGGGAGAATAACGCCATCTCAGCTTGCAGAAAACAAACAAGATTTAATTTGTCCGAGCCACACTTAATTAAATAAGCTTTCTCGTCCTTCTTTCCTCCTCGGTCGAGGTACCAACTTTAACCTTTCATCTGTCGATGTAACACTGGTCATTTCTATAGAAACGGTGTTCTGTAACAGTTCTTAATTAATAATCATATAATGCAGATGAACCGGCAATAGATGTATGCTGACCGACGCTCTGCCGCCTTCATGAAAGGCGTGGGTTATTTTCTCGAGGTGGCCCAGGCAAACAAGCGGAATAATTTTATTTGTTGTCCATGTGTTGTATGTCAGAATCAGAAGGAACACTCTTCTCACAAAGTCATCCACTTTCACCTGTTTCAATCCGGTTTAATGCCCGGCTATAATTGTTGGACCAAGCACGGAGAAAAAGGGGTTATGATGGAAGACAACAAATAATAAGAGAATGATGACAAATATTATGACATTTTCCCTGAATACGGTGTCGGTACTGGAATGGAAGATAACAATGAAGTAGAAGCAGAGGTCCGGGCACCAGATGAGCCCATCGATGATCTTGGCCAGGCTATTACGGATGCAAAGACAGAAAGCGATATTGAAAAGGTGAGGGTGAAGTTCGACCAGATGTTAAAGGATCACAAAATATTGTTGTATCCAACTTGCGAAGATGGGCAGAAAAAGCTGGGAAGCACACTGGAATTGCTCCAATGGAAGGCCGAGAACGGTGTGACTGACAGCGGATTTACAAAGTTGCTGCAAATAGTGAAAAAGCAGCTTCCTAGAAACAATGAATTGCCCGACAATACATACCATGCAAAGAACCTTGTATGCCCCCTAGGATTAGACGTGGAGAAGATACATGCCTGCATTAATGACTGCATCCTCTACCGCGGTGAGAAGTACGAGAATTTGAAACAATCCCGGTATGCACTACATTGCGGTATTAGATCAGACCAGACGACCCTGCGATGTTGAGGGTGAGCGCCCCAGGAAGAGGGTTCCTGCAAAGGTGATGTGGTATGGTCCTATAATAAATGTTCAAGATATCGCTTATCGTTAACTTATCGGTCGGCCCATGATAAGAGATATATCGGCTTATCGGCCGATAAATCGATTTTATCGGTCGACTGTTTATCGGCTGTTTTTCTTGTAAATCCCTAATTTTAGCACTAAAATATGATATTCAAATATATCATATTGGCATTAAAAACACTAAATTATGATATATAAATATATTTTATTCAATAATTCTAAAAATTCTATGATGAATGTCATCTATCATATGTTCCAGTGCTACAAAATTGATATATCGGCCGATTTATCGGCATATCGACTAATAAACCGCTTGTAAGACTGATAAAATGGCCTGAATGATAAACTCCACCGATATTCATTTATCATATCGGTCACTACCCGATAAGCGATAAATCGGCTGATAAATCGGCATATCGGATGATATTTGGAACAGTGCCTATAATACCACGGTTGAAACGTTTGTTCAGAAACAAAGAGCATGCCAAACTTTTGCGATGGCACATGGAAGATCATAAGAAAGATGAGATGTTTAGACACCCCGCTGATGGGTCACAGTGGAGAAAAATCGAGAGAAAGTTCCCGCGTTTGCAGGTGACGCAAGGAAATTATGGTTTGGTCTAAGTACAGATGGCATGAATCCATTTAGTGAGCAGAGCTGCAACCATAGCACCTGGCATGTAACTCTATATATCTATAACCTTCCTTCTTGGTTGTGCATGAAGAGGAAGTTCATTATGATGCCAATGTTGATCCAAGGCTCGAGACAACCGGGCAATGACATTGATGTGTACCTAAGCCCATTAGTCGATGAACTTTTACAGTTGTGGCGTGAAGAAGGTGTACCTGTGTGGGACGATCACTAACAAAAAGAATTTAACCTACGAGCGTTGTTGTTCGTAACCATCAACGATGGGCCTGCTCTTAGTAACATTTCTGGACATACAAATAAGGGATACAATGCATGCACACACTGTTTAGATGACACCGAAAGTGTATATCTGGATAAATGTAAGAAGGTTGTGTACCTCGGGTATCGTCATTTTCATCCGCGCAAGCACCCCTTAAGAAAAGGCGGCAAACATTTCAATGGTGAGGTAGATTCCCGGGAGACGCCTATCCTCCGACCTGGTGATGATGTATTTGATATGGTGAAGGATTTGAAAGTAATATTTGGAAAGCGTCCGGGCAGACAAGTTGTTCCGAATGACGCTGACGGTCATGCACCCATGTGGAAGAAGAAATCTATATTTTGGGAACTACCTTATTGGAAAATCCTAGATGTCCGCTCAGCGATCGACGTGATGCACCTGACGAAGAATCTCTGCGTGAATCTGTTAGGCTTCTTTGGCTTGTATGGGAAGTCAAAAGATACATCTGAAGCACGGCAGGACCAGCAACACACGAAAGGACGAGATGGCAAGAATCTTGAGCGGTTTCAAGGTGGTCCTGCCAGCTATGCTCTTACCAAGGATGACAAGGAATATTTTTTGAAGCACTAAATAGTATCAAGGTCCCGTCTGGCTTCTCGTTGAATATAAAGGGAATAATAAATGTGGCGGAGAAAAAATTCCAAAACCTGAAGTCTCATGACTGCCACGTGTTGTTGACACAATTGCTTCCTATTGCGTTGAGGGGGATTCTACCAGAAAATGTTCGACAACCCATTGTGAAGTTATGCGCATTCCTCAATGCAATTTCTTAGAAGGTAATCAATCCAGAAAGTTTATCAACATTACAGACAGATGTGTTCCAGTGTCTTGTCAGCTTCGAGTTGGTGTACCCACCATCCTTCTTCAATATTATGACACACCTCCTAGTTCACCTAGTCAAAGAGATTAGCATTCTCGGTCCTGTGTTTCCACACAATATGTTCCCCTTTGAGAGGTTCATGGGATTCTTAAAGAAATATGTTCAAAACCGTGCTAGGACAGAAGGAAGCATCTCCAAGGGTTATGGAACAAAGGAGGTAATTGAGTTTTGTGTTGACTTTCTTCCAGACCTTAAGTCGATTGGTGTTCCCGAATCGCGACATGAGGGAAGAATGAGTGGAAAAGGCACGCTAGAAAGGAAAGCAAAGATATTTATGGACCGACATTCTTTCACTAAAGCACACTACACATCTCTACAAATGTCCACCTTGGTGGCCCCTTATATCCAGGCACACAAGAATATTATACGGTCCAAAAACCTGGGGTTGTCTGAATCCTCGATTAATGATGAACACATGGATAGTTTTAGCGCCTGGTTGCAGACAGAAATCATGAATAACAACATTGTTGGAGATCAGCTCTACTTGTTGGCCAGGTCACCATCTTCGACTGTACTGACTTTTCAAGGGTACGAGATAAATGGGAATACATTTTACACGATCGCACACGATAAAAAGAGCAGCAACCAGAATAGTGGTGTCCATTTCGATACAACCGGATACAATGGGACAAAGGATACATATTATGGTTACATAGAGGAGATATGGGAACTTGACTATGGACCTAATTTTAAGGTCCCTCTATTTCGGTGCCAATGGGTCAAGATCACAGGAGTAAAGGTAGACCAGCAGTACGGAATGACAACAGTGGATCTCAACAATCTTGGGTACAGAAACGAACCATTCGTCCTAGCCAAAGATGTGGCTCAAGTTTCCTATGTTAAGGACAAGTCTACCCAACCGAGGTAAGAAAAAATAAGAATTCTAGTACATCATGCGGTGAGCCGAAGCGGCACATAGTTCTTTCAGGGAAAATCTTGTGTGAAAATCTTGCAGATCTCTTTCTCTTCTTAAACCATTCATAAACTAGGTTTTTTAAAAATGTTTGAATTTTAAAAAATTGTTACTAGTTTAAATAGTTAGAATAATTATTTTATAAAAAAGAAAATGTATTTGAAATGTTTACGCAATTTTAAACACTTTTCATATAGAAAGTTTCTCAAAATTCTAAACCATTCATAAACTAGGTTTTTAAAAATGTTTGAAAATTCAAAAATTGTTACTAGTTTAACTATTAAGAATAATTATTTTATAAAACAGAAAAAGTATTTCAAATGTTTACACAATTTTAAACACTTTTCATATTGAAAGTTTCTACAAATTCTAAGCCATTTGAAATGTATTTGAAAAAGTATTTTAAATAGTATTTGAAACGTGGCAAATTGGCGGTAGAAAAAAAACTGTAATTTTTGGCCTTTTGCCTCGGTTCCTGTTACCAACAGGGGCAAAAGGGGGAGGTGGGCGGGCAAGAGAGGGCCCACCTCCCCCCATTTTGCTCCGGTTGGTAACACAAACCGGGGCAAAAGGCTCCCGCCTATATAACACCGGGCGGAGCAACCGCCCGTTGCAACTCAGCAGTTTTCGCTAAGTCCCCAGGTGTCGAAATCCAGCGACACCGTGAGGCTGCCCGATTTCGATGTCCGGATCCTCGCCGCCGCCACGCCGCCGCCGGCGCCCGTGCTCCTCCTCGCTTGCGCCGCCCGTCCTCCTCCGCCGGCCTCCTCGCCGCCCGGCCTCTCCTCCGCGCCGCCCGAGAGATCGCCATCCGCCTCGCGTTCCTCCCATGCCCAAGGCTTCCTCCTTGCCGCCGTGCCCTCCTCCTCGAGGTGAGATCGCCAACTCGCTACCGTTCCCTCCTCCTCCACAATTGAATTTTTTTTAGCTAATTAATTTAATTACGTTGTTAGTATTAGTGTTAGATTAATATTAGCACTGTTAGTAATATGGTGATGTTAGTATTAGTTACTATTAGTAGCATTAGCTCACATAGAGAGGTATTAGATCACTTAGAGAGAAAAAAATTAGTTAGAGGTTTAGAGGAAAAAATTTAGATCTTGGACTTAGAAAAAATTTAGGTCTTGGACTTAGTACCATTAGATGAATTTTATAATATAGGAATTTTAGTTTAGAAATTTACTTAGTGAATGTTTATAATTAGTAGAATTTTTACTTAGTGAACTTTTACTTAATTTGGAATATTTACTTAGTCCGGGACTGTTTTTAGTTTATGTCTCTATAGGGAGTATAGCAACGGTTGGTCGATTATTCGGAGGGTTTCTTACCATGTGAGCTATGACTCTGTGAGGGTTCCTTACCTATGGATGCGTAGCCCCCGCGACTCAGCACCCCACGGCTTAGGACCTGGTCGGAGTTAATTAGTTTAAGAAATGTTTCATGAATATGTATAAGTGATATTATTCGATCGTGATGTATTAGGGTTAAATAAAATGAACCCGAGCTATGTAACTCTTGGTGTGTATTGATACGTTTAAATATTTCATCAGTGTTTCTTTTATAATTGAAATGAGGATCTGGTACATATAGTTACTTTTTTTTCTAACTTGTTTAGCTATAAATACCATTAGCTATTATCTATAAGCAATTTCGATGAAATTGATGTTATTAGCTATACTTTTATTAGATCATATGCAATTGTTGCGAACTGATAAAATTGATGCTATTATTAGTTAGTTCGACACTTATGATGTTATACTTTTTTTAGCCATGGCGAGACCTTGCCGACGCAGTTCGCGTGCAACCGGTGGGCGCGGCGCCGTCCCCGTCGAAGAAATCACTCGTGTACAACATTGTGGACGTCCACGTGGATCGCGTGCATCGAATGCACGTGGTGGTGGCGCCGTAGTCATCAAGGAGGAGGAAGCGACGCCTCCTACTCGTGGACGTGGACGTGGAGCATGGTGGGCAGCAAGCGCTGCACAGGGGGCAAAACGCGGTGCAAAGGGGTCAACACGCCGTAAACAGCGCGGCGTTGTTGCTGCGGCGGCGGCGGAGGAGGAGGAGGAGGCTGCAGCGGCGGAGGAGGATGACGGTCTCCGGCTACCGGAGTTCTATGTCTACCTGTTCCACCCACTGCGGAACTGGCTCCGTCTTCCAGAGAAGATATCAGCGATCCTCCTCGAGCGCAAGGGGCCCTTTTGTTCCAGCCTCCAGTTGCAGGGCTGAGACAACGGGCCCGTGCACGTGGTCCTGCAGCGACGTGACAATGGGTGGGGGAAGTTCGCGCGCATGCACAACCTAAATGCGGGCAACATGCTCACATTCAGGTACATCAATGATGAGGAGGTGGACGTGCTGGAGGTGAAGATCTTCGACGGCACCTTAGTCCGCCCCTTGCTGCCAAGATAGCTCGTCTGACAGGAGCTCCGCCTCCGAGGCTGAGAAGTCTGACTCCGGCGAGTCTAACTCGGGCAAGGCTGCCTCCGACGCCGAGGCATAGTATGTTTGTGTCGCTCTATGCTTATGTCCCTCTATTTATATGTCGTACTATGTTTGTGTCGAACTATGTTTAATTATGTCAACGTGTCGAACAATATTTGTATTCGTAGCAGACTATATGTTTATGTTATTGTTCGTTTTCATCTGTGTTTTTGTTCGATAATTTTTCATATTTCTTACTATAAATGTTTAGTGCAGAGAACAGGATAACAGAAAAGAAAATAGAATTTCTAATCTACCGCAGAGAACAGGAAAACAACTAAAAAAACAGAGAACCTTTTACCCTGGTTTATGTAAAAGGGCGTCGGCCTGCTCGCTGAGCAGAGTCCACGTGTGCACGCATCCATCAACCCCCCCATGGTGATTTTCGACACATGTCTACTGGATTTCATGCGCACCAATTTTTGCACCAAACGCGTGTATCTGCATGTCTTTGCCATAGCTTGTATCGCGTCTTTCGGTTGGATATCTGTGGAAGAATGAAGTATCTCCATGACCCGGCGTACCCAGCTGCGTGCTGATTCTCCTTTTCTTTGGATACACCTGTCTAAGTCGTCGACTGTGTATATTTTTCTGCAAGTTCCATGAAAATATTTGATGAAAGCCGATTTTAACTCACTCCACGAATTGATGGATTTTTCAGGCAGATTGTTGAACCATAATTTTGCTGCTCGCTCAGACATCATAAGATACATAAACTTGGCTTGGAGTTTTTCTAAAGCATTGCAAATAGACATAGCCAGATCATAACTGCTCAACCAAGTCTCAGGATCCATGGTTGGCTCATAATTGACAACTTTACCCGGTTCCTTAAACTTATCCGGGTATGGCTCAGCTCTGATGGCATCTGACAGAAACTTGGGCCCAGCTAAGTTTGTCAGTACCGTCCTTGCGCATGAAACATGAGATTCGGCGGGCGCTGCAGGGGGTACGCCACCTGCTGGCCCTCGCGCCGCAGACCCGTCCATACGCCTCGCCCGAGAACTATCGACAATTGCTTGCGCCGCTGAGACCGCGGGAGCCGTTGGCCTGTGAGGAGGAGGCGGCATTTGCTGCTGCTCTGCCCTCCGTCGCGCCGAGCTCGACTGAATATTCCTCGTATTTCCGGGTTGCCGGCTGCCATACGGCGTCCCGTGTAAACCGCTTCTGTTATCCGGGTAATTAATCTGCTGAGCCACCGCGGTTCGCAACATTTCTATAGCTCGCCGGGTCTCCATCGCTTGGGGCGATTCTCTTAATAGAATACGGTCGAGCGCCAGAGTCGCGGCGTACACATTATCCATGGGATTATTGAAGTGGCCCGGTGGAGTGTGAAATCGCGACGGCGGGGGCGCAGCATTGCCTCCAGGGGTCCCGGCGGGTAGCGCGGGTAACCCGGCTGGTACATTAGCGGGCTGTCCCCCGAGCGTCGCTCCTTGATACCCGATTCACTGATTCACAACCGGGATTGGCTGATCTTTGGGGTGTAATAAACAATGTGGCCGGCTGTAGATTCCCACCTGCCGCCGGTAGCCTTGTCTGATGCCTCTTATTATATATCCTAGTTGTTTGAGCTTGAATACAATTTTCCAACTCTTCCAATTGGCGCTGGTGCTCGGCCATCCCTTGCCTTTCAGCTTTTACTCCCTCCTTTGTTGCTCCAACACACGGCGAGCTACATCCAGATTCCGGGCACGTGCTGCTGCGTTTTCTGGAGTTATCACCGTTGCCAATACCGTGGGATCCAAGATCAGATTATTGCTGAACAGAGGCGGGTTTTGTGGGTGTGAAGTTCCTGCCCCTGCTGTTTTGTTCGCCATGAATCCGAACGTGTTTCTGAGATGAGCACTTTCCCCTGTCTCGCTGGTAACCGATGCCAGCTCACCATGAACCTGTGCTATAACCAGGTTTCAGTTAGCCGGTGCTTGTTGCCGGGCCAGCGCTTGCGGAGCACCAGTCGCGGTTGCCGACACATCACCCTGGTTAAGATTTACTGCAGGGGTTGTGTAGATCGCGACTCGGCGCGCAATGCCTGGTGAAGACTCGCACTCTTCCTCTTCGCCGCTATCTTCTTCATACCGATCTTCGAGCAGATGCAAGATAGATTCGGTGTCGTCTTCTCCAATAACCCGGCCATGCGGGGTCCATACCGGCTCCTCCGGCTGTTCCCTCTTCGTGGTGGGTTCCTTCTCCGGCTGTGCTGTCCCGACCGATTCTTCCCCGTCCGATTGAACACAGGTAGCGTCCCCTGACACAGAATCATACTCATTATCGTCAGAAGCAAAACCAGACGCACGTACCATACCGACGAAGACGTTGACCCGACCGATCGTGATAATAGATCCGGTTTCCAGCTAATCCGACTCTGGCCACCAGCCAAAGTCATCTACGATCTTTTCTCCTTCGAGGTTGGTGACGATCTCGCCGATGACGAGGTTCTTCATGCTTTCCCGGGCTTCTCGCATGAGGTAAACACCTTTGGACGTAGGCCCCATGGTGGGCGCCAATTGTCGTGGGATAATCACGGCAGACGTTACCGGGGGTAACTTAGATAGGGGCGAATCGACTCTGGTGTTTGGGAGAGGGTTTAGCTAAGGGGAAATCATCTCAACTGTCGATCTAGAGACTCAGCCGTAATGTCGCCGAAACTCCGATCTAGGGTTACAAGAACTAGCTCTCGAATTCCTAGAATATGCCAATCCTTCTATCTCTCTCGATCTTAAAAACCTGGTCTCTTTGCACTAGAAGCCGGTTTATATAACACCCGGCTTCCTGGCTTTCCATACAAGGTACATCCAGAATCCTACTCGGGATCCATACATAACCCTAATTTCCCTACCGTGACCCCCAAGGTACGAGTTACAAGATCCGCACCGCCTTTTGGGTCTTCTAGAACTTCCTTTCTCGTGGGCCGGGTCTCGTGAAATCTTCCCCTAGCCGGGTCGCGCCCAGGCTTGGGCCTACCGGGTTATCATCCCCCCAACAGAAATCGTCTTTGCGAGGGAAAGTTTCCTCTTGCAAGTATGTATCGAGCCCATTCTTAGGCTGGCGTCGCTTTATGCTCAAATGTTGGTCCCAGTCAGCTAGAGGGTTATTGTCTTCCATCACAACCTCATAAATCTTTTCAACTTGGGTTGGTTCATTCGTTGACTTTGACATTTCTGAAGAATACTCCTTGAAGAGGTTGTCCAGGGCTGCTTTCACCTTACCCAAGTGGTTTGCAACATCTGATCCGAAGGCTTGCTTTAGCCTGAACTCAATGAAACCATATTTGAATCTTGGATCAAGAATTACAGGGATTGAGTTTTCCAAATAAGACTCTAGCCAATATTTTTCAAACTTCTCTTGCATTGCTTCCAGCATTGATTGGATAAGTTCGTCCTTTGTTGATGCTTCTTTATCCAACAATAACTTCACATTCCAGATTTCATGAAAGTACAGATTCGAAGTCAGGGTGAGCAAGGCAGCTTCGGTGGATTTGGTGGGCTTGGTGGACTAGTCCACATATGCCATTTAATTTTTGTGGCTGTCCACTTAAGCCATATACACGATTTTTTGCGGGTGGCATATGTGGGCTCGCTGGACACCGCTGCCACTTTCATCCTGACTTGTACCACTAACTGTTCACGGTGTACTTCAAGAAGGAAAACCCCACTAGCTGATGCATACAATTTGGCTACACCTTGTTAGGCTACTCCAAAGGTAACTCGTGGGCTTCCTCCACAAAAAACATGGCCATTCCTCCTTAGAGCATTCACGCAAGGCAATGTGTTGGCCCTATCAACCGCAAAACTGATCACAAGAGAGGATGTTTTCATGGATGCCTCACATTCACATTTCAATTGGTTGGACACATCTAACTACTCTAGTCCCTCAACTCCATCCTAACAAAAAAAATAGTCAATATACACAGAAGGTTCAGATTTAAGGTAGAGAACTGCACTGGCAGTGGAGCGCCACCTTTTAAAAGAGACTGGAACATGTTGGTTAATTTGAAAAGGCAATGAGTTAAAACTATATATCAGCACCAATTTATGATTGAATCTTCTAGAGAAAAAAATGAATAGCTCATAGTATAACATACACGCATGCACTTAGATCAATTCACAGCATTGATGTTCTCTATAAATAGTCATCTCTTGAACTCACATAGGCGAGTCAGGAGAAATCTTCTGGCTGACAGTGTGTAGTACATGGAAAATAGTCTACTAAAAAAAGACAGTCAGCTTTTGCTGCCTCATCACCTATATGCTGGCCACATAATAAAATCATCCGATCGAACACCACCAACACTAGAAGCATTATAGAGCAAACTGCTCAACGTCCAGTCTGGGCATCGCAAGTTAGACGATCATGCAAAAGGGTTGAGTTCTGCTGCAGCGGTACATACTTTCAAAATAAATTACAACAGTAACTATAGCGACACGCTGATATATTTACAATATGAAGTGGTTATTGTCTGGCGACATGAGGAGGGGGACTGGTTGGAGGGGGGCTTGGGCCAGCGGCGGCGTTCTCCCCCCGAGCCGCCAAGGTTAGGTCTTAAAACAACGCCGTAAATGACGAACATTGACAAAATTGTCATCATGGTGAAGAGCATCGCGCAAGTGAGGAACAATACATAGCAGCCTGATTTTATTCTAAAGAATTCGCCCAACCATCGAGATCTGAATTTTCAATGCAAGTGAGCGGTCCAAGCACTTCAAGTTGGCCACCCAGCCAGATGCATCCGGACCTAAATATTCACTGTACCAACTACTGGACCTCCTTCAACATCTTAAATGAACAGGGGCAAGCTGACGAATAGAGCCGCAAACTCAGCAAATATGTCATTCCCCATTCGGTTTCGAGTCTTCATGACATGGAAAATACGACCTGAATTAACACTAGCCTCGTCAACTCTAGGACATGTGTTCCTTGGTGCCTTCCATTCCCATCTATAGACTACTCTTAATTTCCCTTGTTGTATGAGTTCTTAAATTCATCATTGTAAAGCAGCGCCAAAATTGGCATGCACTACCTCAGATTCAAGGTTGGGGACTCCAAATGATATGCGGTGCCTCCTTTTAAGGAGAGCCTATGTCATGTTGCCAGCTTGGTAGTAGAACCAATAAGATAGTAAACACTACAAGCAAAAGGAGTACTAAATGATGAAGAGATTCCTTTTATTGCAAATTCAGAAAAGATACAAAGTAAACAAACATGATACCACATGCCTTACGACAGTACCTCCATCAGGCTAAGACCAATCCTATGAATAAAGTTAAAAACAACAAAAATATATTAACCTTATAGGAAAAACTTTCAAGAAGGAAAACCGCACGTGAACAGATAATGACGAGTCCACCCAAAGGTCGAGCACGGGATTTTCTTCCCAAAAGACGAGATTCAAGATACAACACTTATTAAGCGAACAATTCAATTGTGTGTCAATATTGCTAGAATGTTTTTAGAGAAGTGTGTATACTCGATCTTGACGCTTCTATCATCATCATATGTTTGGCCAATAATTCATCGTTAGCCTAGTCAAATATAACTGGAGAAAAACTGGACGTTGATGATGACCCATACCGCTGCGCCTGCCATCTTTGATTTTTTTTAATGGGAAATTCCCTAGCCTCTGCATCAGAAATGCACACAATTTTGTATGTTAAGTTTACGAAGTATCAAGCATATAGTATCGAAACTTACTAGATCTCAAGGGTCACAAAGAGTGGCCACAGAACGAGGCATCTAAAAAATGAAGTAAAAGAACTACACATGACACAAACATCTAGTGTGCATGCAACCAACCTGGTTAAGATAGTCCGAATAACTGTTATCTACCGAGTGCATTCATAGTCCAAACGTTCATGTTGGTCTTCTGGGAGAAGAATGGACCACATATGGATCCAGCACGTTTCACGATGAACAACCTACAAAAAGTGACAAACACTCATATTGTTAAAAATTACACCATTCCGACAATTCCAAATTGTTTCCAAATAAAACACATATGCCACGAGTTTTTACCTAATTTGGTCTTTCATATGTGGATCTGCATGATGAGGTGGACCGACTCCGCTTGCACCAGCAGTCCATCGACCATCATTTGCTCGTCTGTGTACATACAGCATTGCCCTTCGGTTGTTTCGTCTCCCCCCCCAACACCCACTCTATGCTACATCCCTAGCAGTGGAGTAGCATTTTAATGAAGGCACATATTCTAATGAGTAAGACCACATTTTAGAGTGTAAAGTGGGCCCCATACTTGCCCGTCTAGGCCATACCGCTATAGAAAAAACTCACTATACGAGGCAACGCAACACGAAATCCAACATATTTGAGATCGAGAGACAGTAGAATCCTCTCCTACTGTGAGACTGTACAGAAAAAAATATTGTGATTTTCTCGTTCTTTTTTTTTCTCTTTCTACAACGTTGTCATTGTAGGATCAGTACATGCATTCCTTGTTGAATATATAAGCAATTTAGCATATGATTTAATCCAAAATAACATCAAGTAAATCATGACAACAACAATTATACTAAGCATGTAAATATCGAAATCTAGTGCAGTAGATAAACCGATCCAATCTACAACAAGAAATAGAGAGAAGAATTGCAGTAGCATCTCGAACAGATGAGAGAGAGATACGTATGATGCAGCGGCAGCGGCACCGCCGTTGTTGTTGTCCATATTGTCGCCCATGTCGTCGATGAAGAGGTTGCCGATGTCAGGGAAGAAATCGTCGTTGGGGAAATAGTCGCCGTCAGCAGTCGCGCGGGAGCGCTCCCCTAAAATCTGATCGCCCCTCTCCCCCATAGGATCACAAGAGGCGGGGTTCCGGAGGCCTGCTGTCCCTCCTCGCGGTGCACGCCGGAAGAAGGGATGGAGAAGGCTTGATTAGCGGCGCAGTGCTTTGGAACGGTGCGAAACCATATGTTGAAGTGGCGGATAGGGTTTACCGTATGCGCGTATTTGTATGAGGGCTGGGAGAGACGTGGGCGTAACTCCACGTCTGAGTCGGTTCGGTTCACGCGTCCGTTAATTACCAAGTTAATGACTCATTAAGTTTTTCCCAAGCGACAAAATAAACGCTCTCGGCTCGGCTCATTCCAGCAACCCGCGTCGCATCGTGACGAGGCGAGGCGGGCGGCGGAGGAGGAGCGCGTGTGTGGCACACCTCTCCTCTTGCCTTGACAACTCGTACATGAGCTAGAATGGCTCACCTTATAAGGTGGTTCCACTCTCTCCAAACTAGCAGTATGGGACTAAACTTTAGTACCACTCCCTCCACTTAGGGCCATGACAATTTCAGGATTTATTGGGCCTTAGTTGGGCCACATGGTGCAGCCCATATAAATTCCAACAATCCCCCACAAAGTGTCATTAGCACATTACATAATCTTAGTTCCAAAACATTGTTTTATATACCGGTGTTTAGTGGAGACTGTTAAGTTGAACTTCCACTTAGAACATCATGCTACACTAGTTCACAACTTGAATAGTGGACTACGCCTTGAACTACAAGATTGTTGTGATACCAGTTTCACACAACGTCTGAACCGATACTAGGCTGCCCCAAGACTTCCCCGCGGTTTGGAGCGTATGCGTCATACTCCGAAGGTCTTTCATGAGTTTATTAGAGAGCACCCAATTCTCATAGACTGTGACGTTTAACAGTCAGACTCATATAGGTGAGTTCCTTAGGAGATGTTCTGCAGGACACATCTCTGCTTATATAAATAAGCCACCTGGAACACATTAAGACAAATGTCAACCTACCATACATATCAGGAGAGTATTGCATCTTCATGTAGTAGGATAAAATATAAGGATACTCTCCTCTCAGCCGACCAACAGCTTGTCTCCCACTTCTAATTCACGGGATCTCCGATCACATAGAGTGGGTTACCACTGTGGGCAACTCATAACGTGGGTCTCAAACCCATCTCCCTCCATGCATTATCTATCGCATTCCGTGATAAACCCTTTGTGAAAGGATCTGCCAAGTTCATAGATGTTTGAATATAATCCAACGCAATAACTCCGGAGTTTTTCAATTTCCTGATAGATTTCAATCTCCTCTTCACATGTCTTGATGACTTCGCATTATCCTTAGAACTGTTCACTTTGATGATCATAGTTTGATTATCACAGTTCATTAGAATTGCGGGTATTGGTTTTTCAACCACAGGCAAGTCCATCAAGAGCTCACGAAGCCACTCTGCTTCAAAAGTGGCTGTGTCTAATGCTGCGAGTTCCGCTTCCATAGTCGACCTCGTTAAGATGGTCTGCTTGCAAGACTTTCAGGAAACAGCGACACCACCAAATGTAAAAACATAACCACTAGTGGCCTTAAGCTCATCAGCATCAGATATCCAATTAGAATTACTATATCCTTCCAGAACCCTCGGGTTTCCGGTATAGTGAATTCTATAGCTAGCAGTGCCTTTTAAATATCACATAACTCTCTCAAGCGCATGTCAATGATCATCTCCCAGATTGGAAACAAACCGGCTCAATTTGTTCACAGCAAAAGAGATGTCAGGCCTCGTGGCACTCACCAAATACATAAGCGAGCCTATAATCTGAGAATACCTCAATTGATCTCTAGTAATCCGTTGATTCTTTCGAAGCAACACACTACCATCATATGGAGTTGAAGAGGGCTTGCAGTCACTATACCCAAAGCGACTCAACACCTTCTCCACATAGTGAGACTGAAGCAGTGTGATCCCACCATTATCATCTCTCAATAGCTTGATGTTCAAGATAACATCAGCTACTCCTAGATCCTTCATGTCAAAACAGCGAGATAAGAAATCCTTAACTTCCTTGATTAAATCAAGATTGGTCCCAAAGATCAATATGCCATCAACATGTAGACATAGAATAACTCCCTCGCCACCACCATGACGATAGTATACACACTTGTCAGCTTCGTTTACAACAAAGCCTTCAGCAGTCAAAGTCCTTTCGAAATTCTCATGTCATTACTTAGGTGCTTGCTTGAGGCCGTATAATGACTTCAATAACTTGCACACCTTGCCTTCCTGACCGGGTACTACGAAACCATCTGGCTGCTCCATATAAATTTCCTCGTCCAACTCTCTATTAAGGAAAACCGTCTTAACGTCCATTTGATGAACGAGAAGACCGTGTGAGGCAGCCAGTGAAAGTAGCACACGAATAGTGGTCAATCTAGCCACAGGTGGGTAAGTATCAAAGAAGTCTTCACCTTCTTTCTGGGTATAACCCTTGGCCACTAGTCTTTCCTTATACTTCTCAATTGTACCATCAGGCCTAAGCTTTTTCTTGAACACCCACTTACATCCTAAGGACGATAAGTGATTTCCCAGGTTCCATTAGCCAAGATGGAATCCATCTCGCAACGGACAGACTCCTTCCAGTAGTCAGCATCAAGAGATGCATAGGCTTCTGAAATGGTCCTGGGTGTGTCATCCACGAGGTACACAATGAAATCATTACCGAAGGACTTTGCAGTACTCTGTCTCTTGCTCCTTACAGGAACTTCATTGTCATCCTCTTCGGGATTCTCAACGTGTTCTATCGGAATGGTGGGTTCAGGAATCTCAGCTAATTCCTGACTAGATGAAATAGGTTTCTCCCGATTTGATGAGCTAGGCATATCCTTCATAGGAAATATGTTCTCAAAGAAAGTCGCATCGTTCGACTCCCTAATCGTACCAACATGCATGTCGAATACCTCAAATTTTACTATCAAGAATCTCTAACCAATGCTATTAAAAGCATAGCCCAGAAGAACACAATCTACGGTTTTAGGTCCAAGCTTGCGCTTCTTGGTAATTGGTATATTGACTTTCGTCAAACAACCCCAAGTACGTAGGTAGGAGAGTTTCAATCTTTTACTTTCCCATTCCTCAAATGGAGTAATGGTTTTATTCTTTGTGGGAACTCGGTTTAGGACATGACACGCAGTCATTAGCGCCTCCCCCACCATGCCTTGGAGACCCCCGAAGTATCTAACATGGCGTTAACCAAATCAGACAATGTTCGGTTCTTTCTTTCAGCCACCCCATTTGACTGAGGTGAGTAGAGAGGCATCCTCTCGTGAATAATACCGTGTTCAGCACAAAAAGAATTAAACTCGTTAGAAAAATACTCTCCACCATGATCAGACCTAAGCCGTTTCATTTTACGTTCAAGTTGGTTCTCAGCTTCGGCCTTATAGTTCTTGAATAAGTTAGAGCTTCATCATTCGATTTCAGAAGATACACATAGCAATATCTAGTGGAGTCATCAATAAGTGTCATGAAATATTTCTTTCCACTTTTTGTCAATACGCCATTCATCTCACAAAGCTCAGAATGTATAAGTTCTAGTGGTGCCAAGTCTCTCACCTCAGCGGTCTTATGAGATCTGCGAGGTTGCTTAGCTTGAACATACACTTGACATTTGGAACCTTTAATAGTACTGAATTTCGGAATTAAATTCATATTTGCTAATCGCATCATGCAACCAAAATTAATATGACAAAGTCGTGAATGCCAAACATCAGAATCATTATCGTGGCAAACATGATTAATAACTTTGGTGCAAATATCTGACAAGGATAAGCGGAATAAGCCTCCACACTCATAGCCTTTACCAACAAATTGTCCATACTTGGAAATTAGAACTTTATTGGACTCAAAAACCAACTAAAACCATCTCGACATAAACATGAGCCGCTGATGAGATTTTTATTGATGGAGGGCACATGATGAACGTTCTTCAGTCGCACGACCTTCCCCGAAGTAAACTTCAGATCGACCGTACCAACACCACGAACAGTAGCATGTGACCCGTTCCCCATCAGCACGGGGGAAGTCCCTGTGACCTGATAAGAAGAGAACATGGAAGCATCAGCACAAACATGTACATTGGCACCTGTGTCAATTAACCATTCAGGTGAATGACAAACTGAAAAAATAGTAGGAACTATACTGTACCCAGTATCCTTCATCTCAGTGTCACCAATGACAATATCAGCGGTCTTGCCGCTGTTCTCTTGCTGCTTCAACTCATAACGTCTAGGCATTTTGGAGCCCAATGAGTCCGTTCACCACAAACGTGACATGACCCCTTCCTCTCCTTGAAGTTGGTAGAGTGCGAAGGCTTAAACTTGCCATCGGGTTTGCCTTTAAACTCGGATTTCTTGTTGTTATATTTAGCCTTGTTGGGCGGGTAGTGTTTCTTCTGTACCACATGGGCAGCAGAACCTACCTCAGCAAACCGAGCATGTGTATCCTTTGCTCTCGCCTTCTCTTTCACATCAAGAGATCCGATGAGGTCCGAAACGAAAAACTCATATCTCTTGTGTTTCAGAGAAGTAGCAAAGGTGCTCCATGAAAATGGAAGCTTGGCAATAATGCCTCCGGCCACAAGTTTGTCCGGTAACATACACTTGAAGTGGTCAAGTTTTTTAGCGAGTGACTGTATCTCATGAGCCTGTTGAACAACATAACGCTCATCAGGGATCCTGTAGTCATAGAATTGCTCCATGACATACAGCTCGCTGCCAGCATCCGAGGCCCCAAATTTGGCCTCGAGCGCAGCCCACATATCCTTGCCGTTATCAAACGACATATAAGGATCCACAATGGAATCATCAATGATATCGAGGAGGGCCCTTTTAAACATAGTGTCCATATTCTCAAAATCCTTCAGCTGTGCTGGATTGAGATCGCCCTCAGGCTTGCCCTTGGTGGCCGCATAGCAGCGCAAGGTTTGAAACCATAGCACTGCTCTCGTTCGCCACCTCTTATAGTCCACACCCTTGAAAGTGTTCGGCCTTGTCGCCACAATTATAGCAGGTGCAGGTGTAGTAAATTGTCTATAATCAGGTTTTTGGATTTTTTGAATATATAAGAAATTTAGCATATGATTTAATCCGAAATAGCATCAAGTAAATCATGACAACAACAATTATACTAAGCATGCAAATATCGAAATATAGTTCAGTAGATAAACCGATCCAATGTACAACAAGAACTAGACAGAAGAATTGAAGTAGCATCTCGAACAGATGAGAGAGAGATACGTACGATGCAGCGGCAGCGACACCGCCGTTGTTGTTGTCCATATTGTCGCCCATGTCATCGATGAAGAGGTTGCCGATGTCGGGGAAGAAATCGTCGTTGGGGAAGTAGTCGTCGTCAACAGTCGCGCGAGTGCACTCCCCAAAAACCTGATCACCCCTCTCCCGTACATGATCACAAGAGGCGGGGTTCCGGAGGCCTGTTGTCCCTCCTTGTGGTGCACGCCGGAAGAAGGGATGGAGAAGCCTTGATTGGCGGCGCAGTGCTTTGGAACGGTGAGAAACCATATGTTGAAGTGGCGGCTAGGGTTTACCGTATGCGCGTATTTATTTGCGGGCTGGGAGAGACGTGGGCGTAACTCCACGTCTGAGTCGGTTCGGTTCACGCGTCTGTTAATTACCATGTTAATGACTCGTTAAGTTTTTCCCAAGCGATAAAATAAACGCTCTCGGCTCGGCTCATTCCCGCAACCCGTGGCGCGTCGTGTCGTGTCGTGTCGTGGCGTAGCGTGGCGGACAGCGGAGGAGGAGCGCGCATGTGGCACACCTCTCCTCTTGTCTTGCCAACTCATACATGAGTTAGAATGGTTCACCTTATAAGGTGGTTCCATTCTCTCCAAACTAGCAGTATGACACTAAACTTTAGTCTCACTCCCTCAGCTTATTATTCATGAACGGACCATGACAATTTAAGTATTTATTGGGCCTTAGTTGGGCCACATGGTGCAGCCCATATAAATTCCAACATTCCTAAGTGCAGGTTGTTCTGCTTGTATTAGAAAAATCTTATTGAGAAAAATAGCAAATAAGTCATACATGTATTCAACGATTTTAAGTAAGTCCTTGCAGATGTTTGCACGTGTTGTGCGGATCCCTGTCCTCCATCCTAGATGGGTGTCAGCAGAATTTGACAATCCGCCAGCGTCTACAATGTCTGCCAGCTGGACATCATAAACATGAGCATGCACATGCGCAACTGACATATTTCCAAACACTTCCTATGCCCAACGTTGTGCCGGTGCAACCCACACATCACCAATCTCTCACTCCCACTTCCTCTACCGCGCGTTTTTTCTCCAGCCCTCCCTTCCATCCTCTCGCGGTGACTCAGTCTCTCTCGCTCTCTCACTAAGTATGGACTCGGACCACGGGTGTTAGTCTTGGTGCTACTATATTTTATATATATATAAAGTGGTGCTACTATATTCAGCAGATAGCTATGAAGCTTTATCGAGCTATTTACTGGATCAACTTATGGTCCAACCTGGTTCCTTAAGAGCAGCGTCATCGTTTGGACTCTGGATGCACTCGGCTGATGGCGGTCGTTCGGGCTATCTTCAACCAGGGTGGCTGCTTGCGCACTAGAAAATTAGGCTATGGATAATAATGTTTTGTTGTTCTTCCTTTGGCTTATTCATGTCGCCACGTTGTCTGACCCTTGATTTGTATCGGCAGACATGCTTTCGGTACGCTGTTCTGGTTGACGCTTATTATAATAAAAATCAGCCGTATGCATCATCCTGATGTAGAGGCCGGGGTTACCCGTTTCAAAAAAAAACCCCACACACATTTGAAATCAGGAGTATTGTTGGGGTGAATTTCCTGAAATCATCATGTGAAAGGGAAAGTTTGACGTCAGGTTCACTCAGCCAAGAACTTTCTACCTGCCCAACTATGGTTGGGTCTACATGGTACTTATGTCGAGACGCCAACCCAAGCACAACATCTGCTGTCGAGAGTGCAAGGTCCTAAAACACCTTTAATCATTTGTCTGCAACAACTATTGGTACTAGAAGATTGCCATGTCTTTACAGCTCTGAAATGAGTGTCATAGCCTACACATCACGCGGGGGAAGATAGCCTCCAACCAGAGTTGATCGAACGACCTCCATGCATATATCTATAAAGTTCCCCCTTGGTGACTTGAGGGCTATGAGTTCACCATATTGTGTAAGACAAAGACAACGGGATTTATGCATGCACTACTTCAGAATAGGCTATCAGTGACAGGCTGAAATGGCCCATTAGTGACTGGCAAAGCGCCTGTTACTAGTGACGGGCAAGTGCCTATCACTAGTATGTCTACCAGTGACAGTCATGTGCGCGTGCCTGTCACTAGCATGTGTAAACTAGTGACAGACAAAAGAAATGCATGACTAGTTACAATCGAAGGTCGCATCCCTATTGGTTTTGTAGCGACGGGTCCATTATTATGCCAGTCACTAGTTTGAATTTTCGTATTAAAAAATTAAATTCATGTATTTGGTGTCGAATTTTCTAAAAAAATTGTAAATTAACATTGCAGCCACCACAACACTTCTCAATATTTGGGAAATCCAAAAGACAATCTAATTGATTCCTAAATCGTGAGTGGAAAGAATTGAATTATTGACTTGTTTTTATTACAAGATTCTTTTTCATAGGAAGTGGGTTAGACTTATATTTGTTTTATTTTTGCTTCTTGATGCTCTCTTTTGCTTCAATCAATATTTCTTATGTGAGCATTTTCTCAAATTATCATGCCTAGCTAAAAAGCTTTAAAGAGAAGCACTTCTTGCGAGATAACTCATGTTTTTATTTTTTGCAATGTTTTCTTATGTTTTTGTTTCACTCTTGGAAGTTGCTACCTCTTTAGCAACCTCTCCTTATCCTCTTAATTTCGTTTTTGTGCCAAGAGTAGCCTCTAATAGGGAGTAAGTAAGATTTGGGGAAGTTGTTGTCCTAAAACAGATTCTGTGCTGCCACAAAAAAAATTAATTCTCTCAGCCAGAATGTCGAATTGATTTGAACATTTTTGGTGCACATGTGATACGTCATAAACGTATCCATAATTTCCGATGTTCCATGTTATTTTCATGCCATATGCTATGTGTTTCCTATACACTTTATGCCATTTTATCGATTTTCTGGGACTAACCTATTGACAAGATGCCACAGAGCGAGTTCGTGTTTTCTGCTGTTTTTTTGTTTCAGAAAAGTTGTTCTGGAAATATTCTCGGAATTGGACGATTTAATGCCCAGAAGTATTAGAAGTCCCGAAGGATCCATAGAGTCCAAAAGGGACCCGTAGAGGGGCAGAGGGGTGCCCACACCATGGTGGGCGCGGGCCACGCCGGCCGCGCCCAGGGGTTGTGTGGCCCCCCTTGCTGTCCACCGCCATCACCCTTTCCCTATATATGCCCCCTGACGCATAAACCCTAAAAATGATCAGCCTTTTTCCACGAAAAGTTCCGTAGCTCCTCCGCCGCTGTCGACAAGATTGGGGGGGGGGGGGGGGGGGGCGGAAATCTCTGTGCTGGCACCCTGGCGGGACGGGGATGTACCCCGGAACCATCTCCATCGACTCCACCACGATCTCCATTGCTGTTGTTGTCTCCTATGATGAGGAGGGAGTAGTTCTCCTTCGGCGCTGATGGCCCTATCGGTAGCTATCTGTTTCATCTATCTCTCCTATGGTGCGATCTTTATGTGATCATGAGCTTTGTAATCTAGTTCAATAAGTAGATGTTACTCTTCATCTGTTATGCTACTCAAGTGGTTTTGTTATGAGATCTTTGTGGACACTTTGATCACGGTGTAAAGGTGACAGTGTGTGCACCATGTGGTTTAGCATGATATTTATATCCAACAACATCTATGACTAATAATCCACCTTCAGAATGTGATCCGAGCAAACCTTTGGTATTATGTTGCAAGCAACAGATAATTGCATTAAGAAAAGTGTGTAATGTAAACAATAAAATCATCCTTAGACACAACATTGTTGTTTTCTCCCTAATGGCAACAACACACCCCCACCCCCTTACATTTATTTCACTTGAGCGTGACTGAAAGGGAGCATGAACGAATTATCGAGCATAAATACTCCCTCTTGAAGTTACAAGCATCAACTTGACGAGAGAATCTACTAGTAACAAAGAGCATGCAAGACCATAAATAACATACACATGAAAAAAACATGATAGATTGATAATCATTGGACACAACATTCAATATTCATCAGATCCCACCAAACACAACATGTAGCGTTATAATAAGATGATCTTGATCACGTTAGGCAGCTCACATGATCTAAAGTTGAGGCGTAAATAGGAGAGAATAATCATCAAGCTACTGCTATGGACCCGTAGTACAGGGATCAACTACTCACGCATCACTCCGGAGGCAGACATGGTGACGAAGAGCCCTTCGGTGATGATTCCCCCTCCTGGCAGCGTGCCGGGGAGAGCTCCAGAACCCTCCCAAACTAGGTTTACCGATGTCGGCGGCTGCGAATGTTTTTGGTGGAAAGGGCTGGTGTATTTAGGGTTAACCTCCTGAGAGGTATGAATAGGCGAGAGGGAAACATGGGTCGGCAGCCAGGGGCCCACACCACCTTTGGGCGCCGCCTCATGGTGTGGGGCCCCTGAGGCCCCCCCTCCGGGTCTCCTCCGGACTCCTGTACTTGACAACTTTGTAAGACTTATGGGTTTTGTTTCGTGCAATTCCGAGAATATTTCCAGAACAACTTTTCGCAAACTAAAACAACATAAAACATGAACTGGCTTTGGGGCATCTTGTCAATAGGTTAGTCCAAGAAAATTCATAAAAATAACATAAAGTGTATAAGAAACATGTAGCATATGGCAAGAAAACAACATGGAACATCAGAGATCATGGATACGTTTGAGACGTATCACGAAGTCAGTTTTTTTGCTAAACTAGAAGGATATTTTTTCTCAAATTATTCTCTGATTTTGTCTAGTAGTAGAATTTTTTTGCTATAATGTCTCCGGCAAGTTCTCCAGCATGTCTCTGGCGAACTCAATTGTTTTGCTACAAAAGCGTTTTTTTTGCTGCAATTATTCTTCGTTTTTTTGCTATTGTAGTACAAAATATTTTCTAAGAATTCTCTCGCGAGTCCAGCCTTCCTGTTATGTTTTGTTCAGAAATATTTTTTTGCTATACTGCAGCAAAAGCGGAAAGTTATGAAGCAAAACAAAAATTGTGCAGCAAAACCGGGTTTAGGGGCTTTTTGGGACACGTGGCAGGTAAGGGATGAGGAGGATGGGGGAATTTTCCCCTCGGAGGACGCTCAACACCCGCCTTTACTAATTAGAGGCACAAAAAGTCGTGTAGCACGTACCAAATAATGTAACACCGTAGTATGGCATCACAATATGGTAACCTGGCATCTTTGTTTTTAGTATAAACAGATAAAGAAAGAAAACAATGAGACATACGCTGCTTAGAGCCTTTCAAAACGATACACTCACAATATGGATCCTTTAGTTTAAATTGACATAATAAGACGTGAGCAAACTGGGTTCAAGCTACCTTGGCTTCTAATGTTTGATTTGCCGGTAGGATTAACCGTGGATAAAAATCACGATACTAAGTGACTAAGAAGATTTCTCAAGCATGATAGATGTGGCTAAAAGCATTTCCTCCCGATTCAGTAGAATAGAAAATTGAGTTTCCTCTTGTGAGGACTTAAATAATAAGCGTAGACACACACAATACCGCGCCGCGCCGAGGACATGTCTGTGTCAATCGGCGTGCCGACGCAGCAGGTAGAAGAATGAGCAACGGAAAAGGCGGTTTTTGGCACCAGGATGCGGCGTCGGGCACGCACTGCCGGCGGCGAGAAGAATCCAGTTTTTTTATAGAAACGGAGAATCCGCATTTGGGTTCATCTATTGTGATCACCAAGAGCAACTACAAGTCTAATTACGTCAGCTTGAGATTTCTACGGCTATATATTATAGACTAGGGAAGGTGACAAGATAGGAACATTAAATTTTCTACTCGATCTTACTTTTAAAATTTGTATTTCAATTCTTATTTTGAGTATAAAAATATCAAGAAAACGTGTTGTAGCAATAATTTTTTCACACATGGACAATTCATAAGAAAGGGTCTGGAAAGTCATGCTATCGGTGATTTCTGAAGCCTTCGCGTGTTATTCTTACACGTGTGTTCTTATGTGCGATCTCAGCTATATCGAAAACCAGCCATACTGAACTAAATGTAGAAAATCAAATACATTCCCGTACAAAATTGTGTTACATATTTCTTGACGTATGAACAAAGAGGATCTATTTTACAACTACAAAATCATCGCTATTTTTTATTACAAGAATGGAAAGATGTCAAAAAAATTCTTGACTTATTGGAGCTCCTCTTACCTTAGTTTCCATGCATCCATTATTAACACCCACATAACATGGCAGATGTCTGAGCTGAAGCTATTTTATTGGTCAGTTCTGCTCTAATAGAAGACACTGTGTTTTTTTTGTGTGGCTAGAAGTAGGCTTATAATCTATGGAACTTTGTAGAATAAATTAATGATGGATTTGTATTTTGTTTAGCACATAAAACACAACCATTTAAGTTTGTACATGTCTCGTGCTTTCACTCTCTACGGTATAGATGGCCCGGGCGTGCCCACAGTTGCTACTATTTGAAAATGGAGGGAAGATCCCCCGATACATGTGTGGAATATTTAATATTGACTAAGGTTGGATAGTTTTTTGGATAATTGTTTTCCCTCTTTGTTCGTGGTTTGCATAATTGTTTTACAACTTTGTATTTGTTAGTACATTTAGAAGCAATACACAGACAAACGAATATTAGAACATAATTTTCTTATGGTAAATGAGAGCTCTGAGCACTTTATAATGTTGATTATGTAACTATTGGACAGTTGTACAAATTACATAATGCTACGTATTTAGTTTGTAAAATGAACTTTCCATATTTTTATATACATTAATTCGTCCGATGACTCAATAATGCATGGTCAACTGTTAGCTTATAATCCTAACAATAATCCTTATTCATACAATTTTGTAACTTGGCCCATATACCGTTCATCATCTATCTAGAATCTTTTAAGTTGTGCCTCTACATCCTATCGTGTAAAAAGCATTGCATCTTCGAGGTTTACAGTTTCTTTTAACTATATGTGAATGTGAATGTGAATATGAATGCTACAAGAGTACTAACTCATACTACATGCCAAGAAATGATGTAGTTATAATTTTTTTAAATTATAATTGTTTTAGTGAATAACACTAAAGTTATATACATCTTTCTGGTTCCTATAATTTGTGTACACATACAAACTAATAATGACGTTCAAAGTTGTATTTAAGAATTAAGAACAACCCCACAATAACTAGCCCGTGCAAGTGCACGGGTTGACGACTAGTTAAGATGTAATTTTCGGATGATTAAACTGATACAATTAAATGGGATGACAAATTATTTTTGTAATTTTTAGAAAAATTACCTCTAATTGATCTCTAGGTACTATATAGGTCGGCGGACTTCTTTTATTCTGACTCTAGCACAAATATCATCGCTAGTTTGATAAATAGAACATGAACTTAACTGATAAGAGGAACCAATAATTAAACACCTGACCACAGTACGCGCATGCAGAAAAATCGCAGATTTGGTTATATACTTGGATATGGAGCATATTGGAAATTTCTGGAAATAGGCGCCCTATAACATCTCGCAATAGATCCGATTCATCGGCGCAGCTAGGCCTCTGAGATCTCAAATCATCGATCATCTCCCCATTTCAACACGGCTCGTATGACGACACCGCCCCAACGTGTTCGCCTTACCCCTTGCGAAGTGTATCAGGGATGTTGACGACATCGCAATAAACCAAGGAAATGCGGGAAAATTCAAATATTTTTTGTGAAATTGGAGCAATGCCCCTCAAAAATTCCACATTGAGGTTGTGGCACTTGTAGGAATTAAATATCGTGTTAGTGACATGCCATTTTCGACTTTGGTGACGTGTATCTCCCACGCGGTTCTATCACGTCAGTGATATTCGTTAGTAGTGTCGTGGAACGCCATGTCACTACTATATAGGTGACCAGTGGTGTGTTGCTGGACTCGCCACTACTTACTTAATAAGGAGTGGTATTGATGTTATATACCATGCACCTATCCTGATTTAAGTAAACAAATATTCCAGTTTGATGGAATTAAAAACAAATGAATATTAAAACTCATGTTAAAAACGTAAAAAAAATGTCTCTTATTAACATACTAAACATAACACTTCATCGGTCTTAACAAATACATCAAACATGGTCTTAACAGCGACATCAAACTTCAACTCATTAGCTATTGTTTTACAAACTAAGTATATATAAACTATTATATGATTCTCATTTCAATCGTCATTACGAAGTTGTTGACGATTGTGGCCCTAAAAATGATCATAACAGCTTGGTTAATCACAAAATTCTTGCGGGGTTGCAGCAAAACAGACGGAGGGTCGAGACGGGGTCGGAGACGACGTCGATAAACGAATGAGTCCGGCGGTCGAAGAGGAAGGGGTTGGTCGCTAGGCCAAGGGTGGAGGAGGGACACCAGAGATGTTGACGAGCTTGGCGGACCTTGAGGGCGGCCGGAAAGACGACGCATGGCGGCGGCCATGGCTAGGGTTAGGGTGAGAGGTGTGAGAGGAGTGATGACTTCCGCTCTCTATCATCCACTCTAGCAGGCAGAGAAGGAGGAGGTGGCGACGACGTCCGTGGCGCAACCACGCATGTGATTCTATGGTCCTGAGGTAGAAGACAAATACCCTCGCTTATTAAAACCCACCCGAAATTAGCAAAGTAGAATAACAACTTTTGAAAGCCGACCGGAAATTAGGAAATTGTAAAGAATACCCTTGCTTATTAAAACAAAACTGAAACATATGTTTTGAGGGCCTTTTTGCAAAGAGAAAATTTGTCAAAAACAAGATTTGGAAACCTTATTAAGTTACCAACCTCATCATGGTTTGGTTTTGCAAAATTGAAATCAAATTTGCATTCATCACTTTAGTTGATTTTTTGTCATTTTTAAAAATTCAAATACAAACTTGTACGAATATTTTCATGCATGCAACGACATGAACACAACACCACAAACCATTTATTACCAAAAGTGGGATGTTACAACCTCATAATTATGATTTCATGCCCAATGTAGATTGCAGATTGAGTTATCAAATGAACTTATACTATAATATCCATAGGTTGTGTGCTTGTGGTATGTAGGTTTGCATTTAAGTGAAATTATGTCTTTATGAACATTGATGGACATAAGAACCTTTGGTGACTTTAGCTCCGTTTATATGGCGGTTAACTAATCTAATTTGTTTTGCTAAGAGTTACAAGCCATGAGGTCGTCGATGACTAAATCCAATCGGAGTTTTGATTAATTGATAGGTAGGCACAAGAAATTTCACAACAGTTTGAGATATTTGATAGGTAGGCACAAGAAAATTTTCTCTGAATAATATGGTAGCTTAATCGGATAACCCCGAAAGTTTCTTTCAAAATCTAATACATTTGACCAACAATATGGTAGCGGAAGCGAAGAACTTGGCAGGCACAATAAAAAAACTGCCTCCTAGCTAATTAGGAGAACCGCGTGAATTAATTCTAAAAATGCGCTACTTCTATCCAAACAATGTGGTAGCTGAATTTGAGAACCTGGTAGACAAAAGTCTATTAAATGTATTTGAGCTACGTGGTAACTGAATCAGGAACCTAGTAGATAAATTTAAAATATGTGATATTTGTGTCAAAACTATCAGTTAGCTGAATTCAAGAATCCGATGGGTGTATACGAACAATATATGAACTATATGGTTGCCGAATCGAAGAACCTGGTGGGTCTATTCAAAAAATATGGTAACTATGTCTAAACTATCTGGTATTTGAAATATATCTTAGCGATATCTAAACTATCTAGTAGCTAGCTGCACCGGAATCATGTTGGGTGTATTAAAAAATATGGTACCTGTGTAAAAAAATATCGGGTAGCTAAATCACATAACCTCATGCGTGTATTCGAAAAATCTTTTATTAGTATATAAACTATCTTAGTGGGTGTATTCAAAAAACTATTGGAGAACCTAGTGGGTGTGTTCGAAAAATCTTTTAACTGGATAATTCGGTAGCTAAATCGTTGAACCCAGTGGATGTGTTCAAACAATCAATTAAACAATATGATAGCTGAATCGAAAAACCTCCAGGGGATTTTAAATAAATACGGTAAGTGTATCTAAAGTATCTGGTAGTTAAATCATAGAAAAATACTGCAAGTGTATCTAAATTGGAGACCGTGATGGTTGTATTGAAAAAAATCATAGAATGTGTTAGTTATATCATATATTTTGTTATACAGAAAACAGTATTTGAACAATGTGATGACGGCAAAACTATCCTGTGAGCGCATGATAACCTAGTGGCAATTTGTTTTTATTAGATAGATTACTAGTCGGGGTTTTAATCTTCCTGT
Organism: Alopecurus myosuroides; assembly: GCA_028641055.1. NCBI lineage: Eukaryota > Viridiplantae > Streptophyta > Magnoliopsida > Poales > Poaceae > Alopecurus > Alopecurus myosuroides. Next base: position 70,140,374 of record CM054058.1, on the reverse strand, counting down.
TATACCTAATGTTCATTTTCGTAACCAATGTGATAATTTTCGAAACCTGGTGATAATTTCTCCAAAAGAAATACAAGTACTATACCAAAATCACGAACTTGAAAATTACTCCCTTCTTCCACTTTTAGAAGGCCCTCAAGACATAGCAGGAATCTATAAGCACATAGTATGACTGATGCAGCGTGAGAGATGCTCGTGCTGCTCCGCTCGCCAGCTTGGCCTCGCTAGCACGACCAAAGGGTGTGTAGCTGGTACCGCATATACACGTGAAGTTCAACTTGCGAACCCTACTTTGCAGTTGCGCCTCACAATTACGCCACCCTCAACGGTCCTAACCGTGTAAATGATTCTGCTGGGCAGTGAACTATTTGGAATTCAGCTAAGGTGCGAGGATTGTCACATGTTTCACCTCTAGGCATTGTACTCGTAACAGTTATCACGCTAGATGCATTCCCGTATGTCTCCTATTCCCATCCGGTCGCCATTTTCCAACCAATCCTAATTTTATTTACCCTCTGTTTGCCAAATTCCTTATTCCTCTGCATGTTAACTAGGTTGAGCGTCCCTGTCCGGATCTATAAGATTGGTGGTACCTCTTTTATATTAGTGTGCCGACATGAGTTCGTAGTAGCGTGGGATATAAAAATTGTCTGCTTAGTACTATATAATATCAGTATAAAGTAAGGTAAGGCATTGATTCTCCACCAAACAGAACCAGCGCAGCCACTTCTGCCAAGAGAATCAATGATCACCATTTGTTTTGCATATTTTCTGACGAAGATGGCCGGGAGTCCTTAATTTTAAGATTTTTGAAGAAAAATAAAGATATTTTGGTGAAGTTCAGAGTATGGTGTTTAAATTTCTACTAGCATATGTGCCGGTGTGTTGCTACGCAGAGGCGGAGCTTAGTGCAGTTCGGGGGGGCCACCGCCCCCCAGGATTTTCACAAACGTGAATCTTTTTTTTTGAGAGACAGATTAGATAGAGATTTTTTGTGTGCTTTGCCCCCAGAAAATCAAAGCCCCCCCCCCCCCCCCCCCCCCCAAGGAGTTCTGGCATGCTCCGCCACTGTAATGCTAGGGTTAACTTTATTTAATATTTTCAGTCACCGAGAATTTTATACCTGGAAACAAGATTTCACTTAATGAAAAAACATTCTTGACTCGGACTTAGCTACCGTCAATTATTATGGGCGTTTTTTTAGGATTGCCACCGTCGGGGACTCTACCATGACCATTAACGGATATTTCACCTTCAGGAAGATCCAGACCCTCTTACCCTCTGCCACAATGGTCCTCACAACAATATAAAAAAGTAAAAAAATAGAGCCGTTAATGCGAAAAAAGGTTCAGAGATCTTCATACAGAGTGTTCTGAAACCACGCCATCGCCCATTATTCTAGACCGTCTTCCTGCCCTTCCCCAATAATAGCTCCTCGCACCCCTGCCATGCACAACCGCAACATGACAATGGTCCGGTTGCCGTCTTCGTAACACGGGTTGTTGTAGAGATGATGTATCAGTGTTCGTTATCTCTTCCAAGCTAGGGTCAAAAATAATTTATTCTGTTGGAAGTATCAAAATTCAAGAGCTAACCTTGCAAAAGTGGTTTCTAATTAATAAAAAGGACATGTTGGCACATCAGCCTAGTAGAAGCACAGTACATAAGTATCATCTTATAAATAAAAGACATAAACTTAGATACAAACTAAGAACTTAATTAGATTAATCCTGCAATTTTACGATATGGCTCTAAATCATTTGCGATTTTTAATATCGAGAAATGGTTCTAAATCAGATTTTTCTCAATGAAAAAACATTCTTGACTGGGATCTAGGTAGCGTCAATTATTAGGGGCATTTTTTTTTCAGGATTACCACTGTCGTGCACTCACTAGTGGAAACGGGGGCATTAGTCCCGGTTGGTAAGGCTCATTTGTCCCGGTTGTGCAACCGGGATGGGCCAGCCGGGACAAATGGCCCTCCCCCAATGGTCCCGGTTGTGCCAGGACCCGCGATGGTTAGGTATGGCCCACGTGGCGAACCTGGCCATGAACCGGGATGAATGTCTCCTCTGGAAAAACTGTATTTGGTCCACTGGCCCACGGTTGGTAAGGCCCATTTCCTTAGTTTTCCCCCAACTGCGTCCACCGGCCCACATATTTAATTAAGCCCAGTGGCCCGCGTCTTTTATTAAGCCCACTGGCTACATTCGGTCAAAGGGCCACAGGCCACGCGGGGTCAAAGGGGCCACTGGCCAGCGACCTAGGGGGTGGCTTGCCCGGTCGTTTAAAGTAAGACTATAGTCACGCGCGGTCAAAGGGCCGCCTCGTCTTCCCGCGCCTCCACTTCCCCGCGCGCGCGTGGCCACGAACGGCACGCCTCGGCTCCCTCGCGCATTCATGGCCGCCTGCAACCGCCGCCACGTTCCGGCCGCCGGTTGGCATGCCAGCCCCTCCCTCGTCCTTTTTAAAGGGCCCCGCCGCCCGTACCCCTCACTCACCCAGGCCGCGCCCAAGCTCACCCAACCCTAGCCGCCATGTCGCCCCGCCGCTGGTTCAAGCGCGCCAAGAACGAGCATGAGGCCGGGTCCTCCAGCGGCGCCGGCCAGAGATGCCCAGCCGTCCCACCACCGCCTCCGGAGGCGTTCTGCTTCGGTCCGGGAGGCATCCGGATCGGGAGGCAGCCGCGCGTCCACGCACCACCTCCGGCAGCGCGCCCGCCGCCTCGCGCCGCGCCGGGCAAGCGGTTCCGCCGCTATGTCCGGAAGGAGGAGGCCGAATGGCACTTGGAGCGGGCTACGCCAGTTTTCTGGCCGCACGTCCATCTCCCGGACGGCTGGCACCTCAACCCGCAGCGCATCCCGGTGCCGCCTCCGCCAACAAATGAGGCCATGCGCGAGGAGATCGACCGCCGGCGCGCGCTCCTGCCGGCCCACCTCCTCAGGGACCGCGCGTACGCGCGGAGCTCCCCCTACTGGGCCATATGGTTCCAGCAGGAGCACGACCAGCGCCGCCGTTCCTTCATCCCCACGGCCCTGGAGCAGGACGTCCACGACTACCCCGCGCCAGCGCCCGGCAGGGAGCCGGAGCTATGGCTCGAGGAGGACATCCCCGAGCCCCAGGCATACGACGACGACCCCGAGCTCCAGGCCGGACTGGAGGCCGCCTACGAGGAGTCCCGCCGCACCCTCGTCAAGGACGAGATCAAGCGGTGGCACCAGGTCCTGGCCAACGCGGCCGCTGACGCCGCAGCGATGCCGCCCCCTCCAGCGGGGGATCTCCTGCAGGGCATGGCCGCCGAGATGGAGGCGCGGGAGGACATGCCCGACTCGCAGCCGCTGCCCCCAGGCCTCGAGTACGGCATGAGCTGGGCCTGGATCGGCGGCCAATGGTCGCCGGAGCCGCCGGAAGAGGAGATGCTGCCGCCGCCACCGCCGCCCCCAATGCCCCCGACGGGGCCCCCCCAGCACTTCCTCCCGCCGCCCCCGGCGGGGCCCCCTCAGCTGCCTGCCCACCAGTGGCAAGCACCGGACTACCACTGCATCTCCTCCGACGAGGAGGACTAGGCTACCCCCCAAGAAACGGCGAGCCTCCTGTGGTCGCGCCGCCGCCCCCGTAGCACGTAGAAGGACGGCCAATAGGGCTGTCGCCGCCAAGAAACACGACCGGCCGTCTGTGGCCGCGCCACGCCCCCCATGTAATCCCGGCCTCCGGCCTTTTTTTTAATATATCTATGCATTCCCCGTCCCAAAACTTGTCCCCCCCCCGTGTCTAGTTCAACCCCGCCGGCGGAACCAGCACCGGCGGGATCTTCCTATCCACTCCCGCCGCCGGCAGGGCTTCGCCATGGCTAGTCCGCTGTCCTGGGTGGTGGCTCGGCCTGGGAGAGGGCCGCGATATTTATACAACTGGGCCTCTAATCCCGGCCCGTGCCACCAACCGGGACTAGAGGTACCCCCCTTTGGTCCCGGTTGGTAGCACGGCCCGGGACCAAAACATTTTTCGAAATTTGCTGCCCCCTGCGCGCCCAAATTTTTTAGCGCCAAAATTTGAAAATTGTTTAAGTTTGCACATTAATAACTTCTACATACTTTCGAATTTGACAAAAATTCCAACATGAAAAGTGCTAGAATTTGCATAACTAATTCAAATCCATTTTTTTAACTAAATAATTGTTCTAACTATTGAAACTATTAATTATTTTACTATTTGCATATAATTAGAATATAAATATCTTATAATTTTTGTTTTCTCTTGTGATCTTCCGATTCAGTCCAGAGCATAAAAGGCATCCGGGTGATTTATATAAAGTTCGACAAAGCGAGTTGTAACTTATTGACACGGTGAATTTGAGATCTTCGTCTACAACAGAAAAACCATAGTTTTCCTTCGAAGGTTTACTCTGAACCAGAAAGTGCTCAAGGAAGATTTGTCATGCAGCTTTGCTTGCAAAATAAGCTCAACTTGCTCCAGGATGGTATCGGTACTATCACTTCGAAGTGTGCCTGCAATATCTGCGCAGAATATATGACGCCCATAAGGCAAAGCCCATATGGCTGCACACAGGGCTGGTTACAGCGGCCCTGTGTGCAAAGCACATCTCAATGGACGATACGAAGGAGAGAGAAACAGAAAAGTGCGTGGGTGGCGGCTGGTTGAGATGATAATGAAGTCAGGCTGGTCATAGTTGTCAAGCACTCAATGCTTGCCAGCTTTTGACCGGTCAATACAAATTATTGGTCAAACTTGCACCTACTCCGTTCATAATCACAGAATAGGTATAAATATCATTTTGGCTAACAAAATCTCGTTTATTATTACAGAATATTTGTGAACACTTTTTCAACAGAACTATGATCATGTCTTCTGAAATTTCTTCGTGTAGAGATGGTCCATGAACCCTTGTCCCTTGCTTATGATCGCTTCGGCCGTAACCATGGAGCATCTTCATTATTTAACGGGATGGTGGGGTCATCTTTCACTGTGAAGGGTGGAATTTCAACAAACTTGTTATAATCTTCTGACATGTCTGTCGTGTCCTCGATTCCCACGATGTTTCTTTTCCCTGAGAGAACTATGTGACGCTTCGGCTCATCGTATGATGAATTTGTTTCCTTATTTTTTCTTTTTTCGGTCTGGAAGACATGACCTTCACATAGAAGACCTGAGCCACATCATTGGCTAGGACGAATGGTTCGTCATTGTAACCAATATTGTTGAGATCCACTGTTGTCATTCCATAAAGTGGGTCTACCTTTACCCCTTCTCCATTCAGGTTGACCCATTTGCACTTGAACAAAGGGACCTTAAAAGAAGGTCCATAGTCAAGTTCCCAAATCTCCTCCATGTAACCATAATATGTGTCATTTTTTCGATTCTCGTTTGTTGTATCAAAGCGTACACCACTGTTTTGGTTGGTGCTCTTCTTATCTTGGGAGCTCCTGTAAAATGTATTCCCATTTATCTCGTACCCTTGAAAACTCCCAATAGTCGAAGATGGTGACCCTGCCAACATGTACAGCTGATCTTCAACAGTGGTGACATTTATAAGATGTGTTTGCAACCAACTTCCGAAAGTCTCCATGTGTTTGCGTTTAATCCATGAGTCATCCTTCCCCGGGTTTGCAGACCGTACAATATTCTTGTGTTCCTCGAGATACGTAGCCATGAACATAGAATTTTGTAGAACTGTGTAGTGTGCTTTGGTGAAAGAATGCCCGTCCCTAGGTATCATTGTTTTCTTTCCTAGTGTTCCTTTTCCCCTCAGTCTCCCCTCATGCCGCGATTCAGGAACACCAATTGTCTTAAGGTCAGGAATAAAGTCAACACAGAACCCAATGACCTCCTCTGTTCCATAGCCCTTCGAGATGCTTCCTTATGGCCTAGCACGGTTATGAACATATTTCTTCAAGACTCCCATGAACCTCTCAAAGGGGAACATATTGTGTAGAAATACCGGACCAAGAATATGAATCTCTTCACATAGGTGAACCAGGAGATGAGTCATAATGTTGAAGAAGGATGGTGGGAACACCAACTCAAAACTAACAAGACACTGGACCACATCCCTCTGTAATCTTGTCAGAATTTCTGGATCGATTACCTTCTCAGATATTGCGTTCATGAATGCACATAGCTTCACAATGGGTACTCGAACATTTTCCGGTAGAAGCCCCCTCAATGCAATCGGAAGCAACTGCGTCATAATCACGTGGCAGTCATGAGACTTCAGGTTTTGGAATTTTTTCTCTGCCATGTTTATTATCCCCTTTATATTCGACGAGAAGCCACACGGAACCTTGATACTGTAAAGGACTTCAAAGAATATTTCCTTCTCTGCTTTAGTAATAGCGTAGCCGCTTAAGTAATGGCGCCCTGTATCTGTGTGCTTGTTGCTTGGGTCTTTCATACGTTGCTGGTCCTCCCGTGCTTCTGGCGTATCTTTGGACTTCCCATACACGCCCAGGAAGCATAGCAGATTGACACATAGATTCTTTGTCACGTGCATCACGTCGATCGAAGACTGGACCTCTAAAACTTTCCAATAGGGTAGCTCCCAAAATATAGATTTCTTCTTCCACATGGGTGCGCGCTTATCAGGGCCGTACGGAACTGGTTGGCTGCCAGCAGACTTACCAAAGATTACTTCTAGGTCCTTGACCATATCGAATATATCATTACCACTACGGAGCTCAGGCTTCTTCCGGTTATCTGCCTCACCTCTGAAATTCTTCCCTCCTTTCTTTCTTACGGGATGCTTGATCGGAAGAAATCTACGATGCCCCAGGTATACAACCTTTTTACATTTATCCAAAAAAAACACTGTCAGTCTTATCTAAACAGTGTGTGCATGCATTGTATCCCTTGTTTGACGTTTCAGCCGTGGTGTTATAGGAGCATACCACATCACCTTAGCAGGAACCCTCTTACGGGGGGGGGGGGGGGGGCTCGCCGTCAACATCACCAGGGTCATGTGCTCTGATCTTATACCGCAGTGCAGTGCATATCAGACATTCATCCAAATTCTCGTACTTCTCACCGCGGAAGAGGATGCAGTCATTAATGCATTCATGTATCTTCTGCACATCTAATCCTAGAGGGCAGAGAGCTTTCTTCGCTTCGTACGTACTCTCAGGCAATTCGTTATCCTTTAGAAGTTTTGGCTTCATTAGTTGAAGTAAACTCTCAAATGCCTTGTCAGTCACACCGTTCTGTGCCTTCCATTTCAGCAACTCCAGTGTGGTACCGAGCTTTGTGCAACCATCTTCGCAAATTGGGTACAACAATTTTTTGTGATCCTGTAACATATTGTCCAGCTTCAATCTCTCCAATTTATTTTCACAGTCTTCCCTTGCATCAGCAATAACTCGGCCAAGATCATCATCGGGCTCTTCTGATGCCTGTTCTTGATCACCTCCTTCTTCTCCATTCTCTTCCATTGCAGTATCGTCGTATTCAGGGAACAAATGATCTTCTTCTTATTCTTCATCGTCTTCCATCACAACCCCTCTTTCTCCATGCTTGGTCCAGCAATTATAGCTGGGCATGAAACCTCTCCGAAGTAGATGGCCGTGAAGGATTCTTTCAGAAGAGTGCTCTCTGACGTTCCGACAATCAACACATGGACAACACATGAAGCCATTATCTTTGTTTGCCTGAGCTACAGCAAGAAATGCATTCAGGTCTGCCATATACTCGGAAGTGCGTCGGTCACCGTACATCCATCGCTGTCGTGCATCCATCTGCATCGTATAATTAATGAAGTTTATCAAAAATACATTACAATAACATATTAATACGGAGATGACCACAATACATCGACAAATACTACTTTTTTATGTATCAGTTACAGATGAAAAAGATAAGTTTGTTAACCTCGTTCGAAGATACCATTTTTAGTGAGCTTATATGTGGCTCGGGAATTTCGTCGAACACCTCGTGTGCATAGTAAAATAAAACACACTAACACCCACCTCTCTCACACCTCCAAGCAAAAAAAAAGATGGAAGGGTGGGGGGGTGGGGCAGTATATATAGGGGAAGGGGGACATTGGTCCCGGTTCGTGGCCTGGACCGGGACAAAATTCTCATGCGCGTGCCACGTGGCATGTGGCTAGGCATTGGTCCCGATCATTGGCGAACCGGGACCAATGCCCCCAGGCGGTTTCGGTTGCCCCGGGCGCACGAAACGGGACCAATGCATGGCATTTGTCCCGGATTTGGTTGCAGCCGGGACAGATGCTCCCTGGCCCCCTGGACGAGAGTGGTTGTTTCCACTAGTGACTCTACCGTGACAATAGATGGATATTTCATCTTCAAGAAGATCGAGCCATATTTACCCTCCGCCAGACAACTGGTATATAAAAAAATAAAGCAGCTAATTTTGGGAGAAAAAAGGTCCAACAGGGAAGCATAAGTCAGCTTTAATTTCACTTGATGGTTTATTGGTTGAAAAGTTTGGAGTACATCAGCCGGTTACATCAAAGGAAAGCAAGATGGCGTTTAACAAGAATGAATGTGTTCAATTTTTTTTTCTATCGCCAGCCCGAAGAATCAAAATGTCGTGTACCAAAAGGTTGTAATACATACCAATGAAAAGGTCCGGTCAAAGATCAAGGGGTAAGTCACGGTGATAACTTTAGTATTGTATTGATGGTAACTTTATTAATTCATGGATGGTAACTTTAGTAATTTATGGATCGTAACTTGTAACATATTCTGATGTTTATCTTTTAGTACCTTTTTATATGGCTTGTAACATTGCAATCTTTGTGTTGCAACTTTAGAACATTGTGGGTGTTAACTTTAGTTTTTTATGGATGGTAACTTTAGAAGTTTATGGTTGGTATATTTAGTATTGTCTGGCTGGTAACTTATAGTTGTTTGTTGGTTTGTTAATTTTTCTTATGATTTTCTGTTATTACTTGAGTATTTTGTGGTTGTGACTACTAGCAGAATCTGGTAATGACTTATCCACCTTTTTATGTGAAATGTGGTATACTTTCATAGTTCTTTTGGGGTTGGTGACTTTTAGAACTTTTTACGTTGGTTACTTTATTGTGTTCAGGCTGGTAACTTACAACAATCTATCATTTTTTTGCAGCACAAGAATTTTACACATTGAACCCATGTGGGTCACGACTGGTGAAGTTGCTGCAAGCATGAAGCATGGTGCTGAGTTATCAAACACTATCGCTGAAATTGGTATATCTGTGCTGCAAAAATCATGTGGTGATAAGAAGGTCATGTTTCCATGGATTGTTACAAAGCATATCCAAGAAGGGAAATTCGATTCAAATGTTATCAATATGTATTTTAGGAGAGATGGCTTGTACACACTAAGCCACAAACAGTTGGTACATGTTTTTTAACCTACTGCTGTTGTTATCCTTCATTGTTCTATTCTTTTGCATGTAGTGGTTATTGACTTCTGCAGTTAACTTTGTTGTTATTTGTATTTCTTTTTGTAGCCCTGTTTCGCTGTGCTTCAGAAGGTTTGGACAGCTCATGACGATCCAAGACATTGGCATGTGATCTCGTTGAAACTTGTGGCTAAAAGGTTTGAGATACTTGACTCTCTTTGGGGTGAAAACAATTTTGGAATTATTGAGCATGCACTACAAGAAAATTGTCATGTAGAGACGTCTCTTATATGGCGCTTTTGTTTTCATCCTTAGAATGGTGGAGCACCTTCCCGTAGGGACAATTTTGTAGACGCTCCACAAAACGTCCCAAATTTTCTTTTTATAAGCTATCCAAAATAATTTTTTTACTAATTTCCTGGAAAATGAGTCTCACAATTCCGTCACCCTCACCGGTCCTAACCGTGTAAATGAGTCTGCACGGCAGTGAACAATTTGGAATTCAGCTAAGGTGAGAGTAGTGTCACGTGTTGCACCTATAGGCATTGTACGCATAACAGTTATCACGCTAGATGCATTCCCGTATGCCTCCTATTCCCATCCGGTTGCCATTTTCCAACCAATTCTAATTTTATTTACCCTCCATTTGTCCAATTCCTGATTCCTCTGCATGTTAGATTGATCGTCCCTGTCGAATCTATAAGATTGGTGGTAAGCTATGAACGAAAACGGCAAAGAAAGTTCCTCTTATATATATATATGGGCGTATTGTACCGACATGAGTTCGTAGTAGCTTGGGATATAAAAATTCTCTGCTTAGTACTATATAAATATCCTTACATATTAAGGCGGGTGGCTCTAGCCCTTACCCCGCCTCTCCTCCCTAGGCGACTCGGGGGGGGGCTCCGCCGCCGCCGCCTCTAGCCCCCCCCCACCGTCCCTCTCTCCTCGTCGTCTCCCGAGGCCTCGCCGGGCTCTGCCTGGGCGGTGCCCGTGAAGGCGTCGGCAAGGCTTCCTTCCGCGCCTTGGACGAGCAGCGAGGCGGCGCTGGAGGTGGGCGTCTGTCTTAGCCACCATGCAGTTCACCGCCGCGGCATCTGGGAGGCGTGGAGGAGGGGATTCGCGCCGTTGAGGATCTGGCTATCGGCGGCGGCCCTCCGTGGGCCATCTCCGATCTCCGGCGCAGTACGGCGACACTGACGAGGCTGGTGCGCGGCGCGGCCTCTAGGTGGCGTGGTGGCGGGGATGCGCGGTCTTCAAGGATTAGAGGCTGCCGGTGGCGCCCCTACGTTGGTCGTCTCCGACGTCCTCCTTCGGCGCACTCCGGCCGGTGCGTTGGTGCTCGCGTTTGGCGGATCCTAAAGGTGGTCGATCTGGGCTTTCGACATGGATGAAGCGTGATGGTTCCTGGGTGAAAACCATGTTTCCGATCATGCTCGGAGCCGGTGATGGCGTCATCTTGAGTGCCGTTCCCTTCCTGGAGGCGTCATCAAGGAAGCCCCACGATTCTTCCCGTCACCTCCGGGGGAAACCCTAGATCCATGGATCGGATGATGGCGGCGCTTATGTCGTTACCTCCTCGGGGGCGCCATCATCCTTGGAGGAGTGTGACGGTCGAAGGGACCAGAGGATAAGCACGGTGGTGGATGCAGCTTCAACGGTGGTCTACGCGTCAATGGCAACGTCGACACGCTACCTCGCTTCGGCCTGCTTCGGGGGAAACCCTAAATCTGGGGGCTCTCCGGATTGGATGATGGTGAAGTCGTTGGTGTCGCTCTCCCTCTCGAGTGCATCGTTTTGGAGCAATGGCTGGAGGGTCCTGGAGATGAAGCGGTGTCTCTTCTACTGCATCGACGAGGGCGGTTCTCGGGAGCTTGGTGCTGTGGGGTCTCGGTGTTGGACGCGGGATGATGGACGCGCGCAGGGTGGTGGTGTTGTCTGGTGCCATGGTGGCATCGACAACGGGTCTGACTTGGTGGATGCTTTGATCGCTGTCCTGAAGAAAGGTTAGCGGAAGACGGCGGCAACAACTTTATGAGTGTGTATGTCGGTACGCGCTCTGGAGTGCTAGACTGGTTCTGCCCGTTGATCGCTATCGGGCGGCATTGAGGCCTTTGGTTTTTTGATGATGCGCGTTGGTGGGGTCTATGAGCATCGGCTCATTGATTGTCCACCCCCTTCATCGGTATTGTAGGTAGTGAGATGTCACTATGTTTGGTGGATTCAGGTCTAGTCGGTTGTGGTATCTTCTTGTAAGACATGGTGATTTATGTTCTATCATTTAATAAAAAACGGCTGTGTGCATCATTTTGATGCAGAGGCTGGTGGTAGACCTCCATTTCTAAAAAAATACATACTAAGGCGAGGTGTTGATTCTCCACAAAACAGAACCATCGCAGCCACACTTCTGCTAAGAGAATCAATCATCATCATTTGTTTGCATATTTTCTGTCGAAGATGGCTGAGAATCCCTTATTTTAAGAATTTCAAAGAAAAATAAAGATATTTTGGTCAAGTTCAGAGTATGGTGTTTAAATATCTACTAGCATAAGTGGTCATGCGTTGCTACGTGTTGAAATAAAGTCTATATGTTTTAGTCGTCACAGGTTTAGGCGTGAGGTTCAGGTTTAGGCGTCGTTTTCTTTAAATTGCTTTCTGTTACAAATTAACGCGGTCTATGCATTCTTTCCAAGTTTGTAGAATCACCTCGGTGCCAGGTTCGATCATGGGATGGCATGATAGGTAGGAACGTGGCTATCGGCACGACACGTCTTTGTTTTCCAGCATATAAGGAATGAAACAGAAAAGCAACATTTGGTACACTGCACAAAACTTCTCTCTCGCTCTCTTTACTTCCAAGTTGATCGGTGAGATTCAGAGAGACACGAGTGCGCCGTGTTGTCACTACGCAGAGGCGGAGCTTAGTGCAGTTCAAGGGGGGGGGGGCACCGCCCCCTAGGATTTGCACAAACGTGAATCTTTTTTCAGAGACATATTAGATAGAGTTTTTTTGGTTCATTCATATTTACTACCAAGTTCTCATAAAACTTATTTGTTGGACATGCAGCTTGGACATAAGTTCAGCTCAAGATTCAGATATTATCATATTAGACATATAAATGAAGTTAACAGAAAAATGACATGATTTTCATAGCATCTACATATAGCATATACCCCTCCCATGGGCATTATCATGATTTTAAGCAAACAAAAGTCCACAAAAACCAAGGACCAAAGAATCAATCTCTGAATTTTGTCATTATGTGTGTCAATTCATCCCACATCAATAAAGATATTTTTTAATTTTCGTGTCGTCACAATTCTAGTGCATTTTTATTTTTTGTTTTGCTGCATGAAATCCTACCCAATGTAACCCCCAAACGCATGATCTTCTTAATGGAAATCCAAAAGAGAGATGGCTAGGGGGTACATGTGCTCTGATATGTGCTGGTATTTTCTTCTGTCAGTTTTCTGTTCAAATTTGAAGATGTGGTTTGAGATGGAGTGTCCATGGCGCTTCGGATCTAGAAGAGAGAGGGGGTAGGGAGAAGAGATGAAGGGAGAGAGGGGAAGAGATGAAGGAGAAGGGGATCTCACTACGGGGGAAAACCTCGTTGCCTTTTGCCAACTGCACACGGGAAAGGTAAAAAAACACACGGCAAAGGCTATGCGGTGTGATTTTCATCGGGGCACACGGCAAAGAGTACACGGTAGAGAATTGCACGACGAAGACCTCTTTGCCGTGTGCATATCACCGGGGCACACGGCAAAGACCTCAAGTGGGCCCCACCACCACTTGGGCACATAACAAATGTAAACGGAACCAGATGGGGCCCACCTGTCAGTCTTTGCCGTGTGCTAGCACACGGCAAAGTACTAACACAGTGGGGTCCGCTGACTGGGCCACCCATGTCAGTCTTTGTTGTGTGCTAGCACACGGCAAAGACTGACAGGTGGGCCCCACTGCCTCTCCCCCCACTGTGTCATACATGTCAATCAAGCACACGGCAAAGAGGTGCCAAAAATGCCAGATTCTACAAGCTGGCTCCACGTGGCCTCTTTGCCGTGTGCAAGGACACGACAACGAGTGAAAAAATTCTTTACCATGTGCTCACGGCAAAGAGGTCAAAAAATTTCCTTTTTTATTTTCCTTCAACATTACAGTTCAAAATGACACAATAGATGCAATATTCACTTCCATCAACATATATCATCACAACAACACCAATTGCATCCAAAATGCATCTAAACACCATAAAATCATCCATAACACCACAAATAGCATCCATATCATCCATAGTATCATTATTTACAACTAGTTCGTCAATACATCGATGTAGCATGACAAATGAAAGCATCCAGAAAGTCCTCATGCCATCGATGTCCGCTCCTAGCTCCCAACCATCTACAACACGAGAGAAAGAAAGAAAGACATGAGAATTGAAACATTTGAATGCAAACTAACGAGGTATTGACATAGATATGAAAAATTGCACACCCGCTAAGCTCGTTCTAATTTGGTGGCAGTGAAGCAAAAAATTCGGTGAACCTAACGAGTAGCAAGGCGACAGATTGATCTAAGTCTAAGTGAGACATGAAAGTAAGTTTTGACGCGGAGTATAGGAGGATTATAGCTAACTCACCACTATCGTCCTGTCTGCTCTCGTGGATGAGGTGCGGCAGTGGACATGGGCGATGCGCTTGACCCGGTGGCAGAGACACTAATACCCTATAAGCAGAATAAGTAGGTGGTTAGGATCTGTTAGACGGAAACGACACCGGTTAGAAGGAAATGACACAAGTTAGAAGGAAATGTTAATTTACAATATCGTTTGGTGATTGATGAATCACCATAGGTCCGGCTGCGGTAAGAGGCATCCAAAACACACAACCCAACTATACCTACACGGTATGGCACCCCTAGCTTGTGTTGGGATCCAGACTCTACGGAGCCCCCCCCCTCTCTGGTGAAACCCAAGACCCGCTGGAGAAATACCGGACTTACACGGATACACGCGGTAACGACGTCGAATGGGGGTAGCAATGTGGAAGTAGTTGCTTGGTTGTGTTAGTATAGGCCATAGGAATACAAAACAAAAAGGTAGAACACAACTCTTCAGAAGATTCCCCCCGTTCCGCCCGATCCGGGAGTTTCGGGCTCTAAGTAGTCCGGGAACCCGCGAGAGAGAATCTAACGCCGTTGAGGCCATAACACAGGGAGTTAGGGAATCTTGGGCATACAAGACACATGTGACACTCCATCACACATGGTATGAAACCATCTACGATTTGGTGGCATTCTGACTCTCCGGAGCTCCTCTACGGAGAAACCCTAAACGAGAGGGAGAAAAGTTCAATGCGTTGAAAGCCGGTAGCAAAGTCAAACTAATTGCATGCTTGTGTTAGGGTAAACAAGGGGATACATTATAAATTGAAAAATAAAATCATATTTTGTAATTATAAATTTAACAAGCTATTTTGAAAGAAAAATATAAAAAAGTTCTATGCCGTGTGTATGCACACGGCAAACAACTGACTGTGGGCCAGAAAAGGGGGATAGAATGTCAATTATTTGGCGTGTGCACGCACATGACAAAGAGATTATGTAACGGCTCCGTTGTGCCGCGGAGCGGAATAGCCATGTGGCAGTAATCGTTGTCGTGTGGTTTCTTTACCTTGTGTTTTCCCAATTCTTTGACGTGTGTTCTTCTTTACCCTGTGTTCTTTGTTGTACTAGACCGTGCGTTTGTATTTACCATGTGCGGCACACGGCAAAGATAATCTATGTCGTGTGCCCGATGGAGTGCACACGACAAAGATATGATCACACGGGAACGAACTCGTCTCCGGTAGTGTCTGTACTAGGCACATCGATGGGTTGGTTGGTTTTCTTGGAGGAGTTGATTGCCTTTCCTGGAAAACGCGAGGAGAAGCGCGCCGTGTCCGTTGTTTGTCGTTTTGTGCGAGAGATTGTGTCGCTGTCCGTGAAAACACGTGGTGCCCTGTCGGCGCCATCTCGCCCGCTAGTTTTCTTCTGTTTTGTCGCGCGCCTCGCGCGGAGAGCGCATAGAGGGCATGTATTGCGATAAGACAAGCTCATGGCGCCCGTTCCGTAGTCGCGTCCTTATTATATTGGTTTTGCTAAGCCTCAGTCGACTGAGATTATCTTAAGTCTCAGTCACTTTTGAGAATCCCGATCGATCACATGTTAACAGCCCACACGTTAGGAAAAACAAATATGCTCAGAATGCAAAATCAACCCGGTCTATCCAAACATGTGTAGGTGAGTCCAAATCAGCACGGGAGATTGAAGGAGAACACTCCGTGAGGGAATTCTCTGCGCGTCGGGCGCATGTCCGTCTCATCTCAGGTCATCGCTGATCTATTCAGTTCAACTTGCCATGGCCTCTTGGTCGCATTGGAAATCACGACCGCAGAATGCCCGATAAATGCGTTGGTATTAATGATGATGCATACCGAACCAATCAACAATCTCAGTATGGTGGCGGCCGGCCGCTACCAGTACCAGCCAATCACTAGTGGACTGCAATCCTTTTGCCCCCGTAGGGGGGGAGGGCTTTTGCATACCGGGCTAAATCCACCCTAACAATCCGGTGGAGCTTACCAACCGGGGTAAAAGGGGTGCCCACGTGGGCTCTGCTCAAAGATGAGGCCGACACCCTTTTAACCCGGTTGGTAACACCAACTGGGACAAAAGGTTCTCTGCTTATTCTAGTTTTTTTTCTTGTTTCCCTGTTATTTTTCTTGCTCACTGCTTATTCTATTTTCCTTTAACAATTGGAAAGATTAAAAATTCTATTTTTCTTCAAGTGCACTGGAAATTCAATGATCTTTCAAATAATAAACATTTATAGTAACAAAGATGAAAAATTGTCGAACATAAACACAGATGAAAACCAACAATAACATAAACATAGTGTGCCACGAATACAAATATTGTTCGACACGATGACATAAACCTGAAAACATAGTCTGACGATATCGCTAACAAAATAACACGGGACCGGACACGGAGAGCGATACACTGCTTGGCATACTACACCTCTGCGTCGGAGGCAGACTCACCCGAGCCAGACTCGCTGGAGCTAGACTCGTCAAGCTCAGAATCGGAGCTGCACTCATCCGAGCTATCCTGGCAGCAAAGGGGCGGACTAGGGCGCTGTCGAAGATCTTCACCTCCAGCACGTCCACCGCGTCGTCATTGATGTACCTAAAAGTGAGCATGTTGCCCACATCCAGGTTGTGCATGCGCGGGAACTGCCCTAACCCATGGCGCAGGTAGAGGTCAACGCCACGTCGCTGCAGGAATATCTGAACGGGCCCGTTGTGGCAGCCCAACTTCTTGAAAGATTCAAACGTCTAGCGTCTTCAATCATTGCATAGATTCAAATAATATAAACGTATTTTCATGCTAAATCATACTAAGTCATGGTGCCACAAATAAGATCTGGATATCAATATATGTTTCACTTGATTGTTTCTGAAATCAATACTTTTCAGTTCCTAAATCACCTTGGTCCATAAAACATTCTTTTTAAGATAAAGTATTATGGAAGAAAGTATGACACTAGATTCTAAGTAGGAATAATTTACTCTATAGATCAATCAATCATTAATCATATGGAGTTAGGTAGGTTATACTGAAAATCTACAATAGGACTAAATTATAAATTTCACCAATACAGTACCATTCTTAAATGGTTTTACCAGATTATAATAGTTATATCTCAATTAAAAATCTAAGTATAAGATAGTTTGTAGATGCTAATGAATATAACAATTTATGCAAATTCACTTTGATTGGTTGTTCATGATAAATAAGTTCAAGTTAATTGAAAATTACTACATGAACTCCCACTCAAAAACAACATCCCTGTAGTCGTTTTAGTGATTACACAAACCCAATTCACTACACCAAAACCGATCATCACGTGAGATGATGTAGTTGCAGAGGCGAACATCGACATGTTCATCATATCAACCATATGACTCATGCTTTACCTTTCGGTTACATGTTCCGAGGCCATGTCTATACATGCTAGGATCGCCAAGTAGAACCGTACTATTGCGTGTGTTCTGAGGCCATGTATGTATATGATAGGCTCGTCAGCACCCGTTGTATTCGAACGTTAAGTCTGTCACACCCGATTATCACGTGGTGTCTCGAAACGACGAACTATCTTAACGGTTCATACTAAGTAAGTACACATTATTATCTTGATATTAAGTGAGAGAGATCATCTTATAATGCTACCGTCACGACCTAACAAAAATAAGATGCATAAAAGGATTAACATCACATGTAAGGATAATGTGATATGATATGGTCCTTCTTGCACTTGATCTCCGTCTTGTGCATCACGGTATCGTCTCCATCATTCCACTGGCGTGCCACGAAGGTCCATGGCACCTACATCTTGATTTTTCATCAATAAAAGACAACCATATGGATTAATTCGGGTATAAAAATAATTTACAAAAGAGATCATCTCATAATAAAATTTGTATCATTAACCATATCATATCACATGCCCAGCAAAAACTAGTTAGACGTCTCTAATTTATTTTTGCATATTTTAGGTGGCTTAGGACTTTTGAGGATAGAACCGTTCGTACCTACGAACATCAACCACAACGTTGATAAACATATTTTTAACAACCCTTCGTAGATTAGATGTTAACTATAGTAGGCGAAAAGACACTCCCCCAGCCACAAGTGAGACAGGTTTCGCGTACAAAGTACACGTAAAGTTTGTCTAGGGCAGTTTCATCCTACTATGCCAGTAAGATCATATAATACTCAAGGAGGCAATAACATGATCTTCAACGCCCACATACACATAAGTGTTCTACCCGTACAAATCATCTACGCATAGATCCGGCTCTGATACCACTGAAGGGTTCGTTGCATAGAAAGCAAAATATTTCCTACGCGAGAGACACCCGAAAGGCCAAGATCTAATCTAGGATATGAAAGCAATGGGCATAGAGAGAGTGTTAAGAAAATATACCCTCGAAGACACAAAGCTTTATGAGATCAAAATATGTTGTTTTGACACCCATTGATGACAGTAGAATACTGGACTTTTAGGCTATGTGGAACTCCTCATGCTTCAGTTTACTAACCTACTAAATTTGTTCTCTGTCATTTGCGCCTTGGATTCTTTCACTCGTGGAATAACTTAAAATGTTGGAAACCGTGTTATTTTCCTTAATATACATCATATCATAGTTCTGCACCGAATGCCTATCATTTGTTACCTCTTGGATGAATACTACTTTTTTGGTAGATGTTTAGTAAATTACTCCTATTGAAGTGATCTATTTGCTTGTATTATATGTTATTATTGCAGGATTAAGAGGATATTTTCCATGCCATTTTTGTTCACAATACGGCTCTTAGTTTTATCGGCAATAGTACCAACTTTCCAGATTTGTACTTCTAATATAAGACTAGAACTTAAAAGTGAAATATGTAAATTTAATTTGAAAATAATTTAGTAACTTCAGTTTTGTTGGAATTCACGAATATATTGTGATACAACTTAGTGATCAACATTGTGTTGTCGAAACTGTCGCCCAGATGGTCGCCACCTGATTGTCCCCTCATGTGCTACAGGCGGCGGTCGTACCGGAGGTAATCGCGAGCTAAATATTAATGCTACTGTTTCGATGATGTTCAGTCTCCCCAAGCATCAGATGGATTTGGTTCTGCACCTCACTAAACCGGCCTTCTGACTGGTGTGACCACAATGACGATGGCATAGAAACCGTGGTAGGGAAGTTTACTTCAGGTCACAACCATCTTTGGCTTCAGGTCAAAACCAGCCTTGACTTCAGGTTGCAACCAGCTGCCTTCTTTATTCTTGAGCATTTTAGCTCCTTCCCGGGATGTATCCATGTTGGGACCAAGCTACAGATGCAATGTTCTACATTTTCGTCTCATCGATGCTTCTCGCAGATATTTCGCGCATTTATTCTAAAACAACAACTCATTGTTGTGGGAATTTATGTCACATGCTTTATTAAATACATGGCAGATTTACGTTGATTCTCAGCCAAACATTTTGCTTGATAAATTATATAATAAGAGAAGACCACATAGTTCAGTCTTGATAGGGATGGCATTGATGCTTGCCTTTATTTCATGCCTCACCTCCACTTTTGGTTTCCCTTATTACCATTTGGTGGTATGAATCAAAGTGGCCATCAAGATTCAAGATTCAATAGTTCTCTTGCAGTCTAAAAACATTAGATCCTTTACCTAGGGTTTAATAATTAATTTACATCTTTTATATCACAATGTTTTAATTGTACACGAGAATGACTAGCTATGGATAAGTCTAATGAACAACATGACTTTTCTTACTTCAGTTGGGCTTGATGCCACACTAGTATTTTTCTTTTGCTTCCTATCAAGCACCGTACTTGTGCTACCATTTTTAGAATCTGACATTACATATATCTTAATTTGAGTTTAGTCGTTTATCAATAATCGCTATTGCTTATATTTCCTTGCAACTTTGTAAACTGGCTACTGTACAATATAAGGCCAATATAAAATCACTTACTGATTTACTAGCTTCTTTGGATTTACAGTTCGGTGTTTATACACCGATTTTCTAGCTTGTTTAGTCTATTATAAGTTCACTTACTTTCTAGGGGACCATGATTCTTTCTTCAATATCAACTAAAAAAAGGCGCGTACTTGAAATGTGGATTGCTCATGTGCCATGTTCCTTAGTGCCAGCGCTCACAATGCAATTTTGGAAAGTACTATTTAGATGTATATCTTTGTAATTCTATCGTCTTTTCCACTTCTCAGTCTTAATTGTCAAATTTTGATCCTAAGGCTAGCAAGGATTTGTTGAATATTTCAGACTGGGATGTTTCAAAGGTTATTTTGGGTGAATTTACACCAGTTTTTAAAAAAATCCTCAACAAAATTGGGTGAATTGGCACCATTTGTTTGAAAAATCCTCAAAAAAATTGTGATATTCCCTGGTGTGAAGAATTTTACTACCAAATTGGTTGATCAATTAACAGTAAGTTGCTATGTACCTATGGTTTTCTGTTTTGGTTCCAGACTTTTCCATTCCTTATTTATTTGTTGCTAACATCCTTAGCTCGAAATCCAATGGTAGAATTAACGTGCTTGTGTTGTTAACATATAAATGAATATCCTTATGTTGTAGATTTGTCTCTGCGTATAGTCACACACTAGGCATTTAAAGATATGATCATCAACCTTTATTTGGATTGACCTTTTATTATGGAGTCTAGGCAATGTCCATGATGTGCTCCAAGTGTGGTCAATGGAACTGATGAAGCTAGCATCCAAGATCCACAATGCATTGGGAAACTTGTCTTTCTACCTCCTTGGTCGATGTTACTTATATCTGGAGAAGGCCGATATGCTTGACATCACTGCATACACACCATAAGGTATTTGACATTTAAGTGGTTTATTCATGCTCTGAGCAGAACACGTCGTATATACAATAGTATGACTGTTCACACTTTCTGAATGTACTAGACGGAATAAATGAATAGCATTTATTCAGTAGCTTGCTCGCATCTTATGTGTTGTTATCCCAGTCAAGTCCCATTTGGAAAGGAAAATAATGCACATGTAAGTAATCAGTGCAATTTTTAATCATATAGCAATACATGTAAATTTGTTATACAATATGTAACATCATTAATGGTGTTCTCTATGGCCATTCGCATGTAAGAAACTTAATATAGCCAGTTAATAGGACCCCTGAATTGCTAGATTATTCATTTAGAGTTTACCTGCATATCCCTAGAGTGCTTTTTTTTCTTCTGGCAACTTTGAAAATTTAGCGCTTAAAGGAACTTCACTGACGCGTGTCACTTTGTGGTTCTTTTCTTTGTTCCACTGGTAGGTTATTCAAGGAAAGGACACTATATGTGCTATGCATTTCAACAAGATGTCAGAACCCGAAGAATACGGGGAGAATGGTGTCATCTCTTCCAGCCCTTCAGGTTCATATCCTTATAGTGTTGCATGCTCACGTGGTGTCCTGATTTAGTTTTTTGATCTTCAATCTCACTAGTATGCATCGTAATATACACTGGTACTAAGTCACAACTAATTAGATTAGATTTTGAAAATGATCTATATTTTCTAGAATATAGACAATTTATATTGCAGTACCCTTTTTAGGAGTGTGATCGTACATTAAGCTTCCCTAATATCCACTTATTACATTAGTATTATTTGCACATCATGCATCCTAAACTGTTTTTAACTTAAACTAGCAAGGTGGCCCTCGCAAATGCGAGGGCAGCTTTTATTGTTGGTTAAAAGTGTGTAAATGAAAAATATGGTTTTTATCGATATCCTAATATTTTTCATTATGTGACAATAAACAAAAAATGTCCTACAACTATCGGGAATATTTTGGTAAGCTCACAACGCAAGTAACATACTTGGCAATCTGATATTTGTATGTAAGTGATTATCATGCCATATTTTCAAATACCAATTTAAGTTATATTGGATTTGCAAAATTAATTATAGTTTTTACATAAAAGTCTAGACGATTAAGCGAAGATAGTTATCTTTCATAAAAAAAAATGTTGAATTGATATAACATGGTCTATCGTCCCGAATAGATAGGCCATTTAAAATATTGTTAATTATCTTGTTCACATGTGTCTTCATTTCATTTACACTCCATGTCACAATGTGCAATGTTTTTGAAACGTGGATGTGATGGATCATTTGCCATTATTTTTGTACCAATAAACTGCTAAAGATAACTAATTTTTTTCTAGACATATTCGCTAACATGCTTATACAACAATAGTAGCAATTGCAAAATTACGACTCTAAGTTTTCTAGACTCTTAGCTTATCTGATCTTCGATCAATGGTTCTACAAACCTAGGCACATGCATTTTCGGTGGTATGCAAAATGACTATGCGGTTAGGATACTCTTGTTTAACACTCTCAATTAGTCGTTATTTTTTACTGTGTAATATTAATGCATGTTATCTTATTTTCTTTTATTTACATGAGAGAAAGACGCGGTCAAAAGTCCAAATATATACCATACAAACCAAGAAAAATCCATCATAAAAAATCATAAATTAATTATACACTTGTTAGGTGCTCGGATAAAAAGAAAGTAATGACACATCGTGTCGCTATTATAAATATAAAAAATATCAAGCGGAAATATGTGGTGAATTATCCCTATGTGTATATTTTATAGTGTCAGTGACATTCCTGTAAATACTGTGTCAACTAATATTGTATCTTCATCAATTTTGAAGATTGGACGCTTTATGTTTCATTAAGTCAAAATGTTTCTTGGTGAGGGGTATTCTCAGACTCGCGAGAATTTGTCTTGACTTGGCCCTATGTGTATTATTCAGTCAATAATTTTCATAGTGTGGGTGATGTTAGCGTCGATAGTGCGACTAATTTTGTGACTTTATTAATATTAAATTCCATGGCTTCGAACTTCCCCGGGCGTTTTGTGAGATTTTTAATTTAATGGTTGTGGAATAGAAATTTATTTATGTGTACTCAACAATAATGTATGCAGTGTGACTAATGTCATCACTTCATTAGTTTTAAAATTACACAACTCCAAAGTTATCCAAGTCTATTTCAAATCTGTAGTTTTGATGGCAGTCGAATAAATTGTCATCCGTTCACGGTCAACCTCGTTATGGGTTGAGTCAAAGTAAAAATATACAGAAAAACATAAACATCTATCGTCCTGTCTGCTCTCGTGGATGAGGTGCGGCAGTGGACATGGGCGATGCGCTCGACCCGGTGGCAGATGCACCAATACCCTATAAGCAGAATAAGTAGGTGGTTAGGATCTGTTAGACGGAAACGACACCGGTTAGAAGGAAATGACACAAGTTAGAAGGAAATGTTAATTTACAATAGCGTTTGGTGATTGATGAATCACCATAGGTCCGGCTGCGGTAAGAGGCATCCAGAACACACAGCACAACTATACCTACACGGTATGGCACCCCTAGCTTGTGTTGGGATCCAGACGCTACGGAGCCCCCCCTCTCTGGTGAAACCCAAGACCCGCTGGAGAAATACCGTACTTACACGGATACACGCGGTAACGGCGTCGAATGGGTGTAGCAATGTGGAAGTAATTGCTTGGTTGTGTTAGTATAGGCCATAGGAATGCAAAAAAAAAAGGTAGAACACAACTCTTCGGAAGATTCCCCCCGTTCCGCCCGATCCGGGAGTTTCGGGCTCTAAGTAGTCCGGGAAACCGCGAGAGAGAATCTAACGCCGTTGAGGCCATAACACAGGGAGTTAGGGAATCTTGGGCATACAAGACACATGTGACACTCCATCACACATGGTATGGAACCATCTACGATTTGGTGGCATTCTCACTCTCCGGAGCCCCTCTACGGAGAAACCCTAAACGAGAGGGAGAAAAGTTCAACGCGTTGAAAGCCGGTAGCAAAGTCAAACTAATTGCATGCTTGTGTTAGAGTAAACAAGGGGATACATTATAAATTGACAAATAAAATCATATTTTGTAATTATAAATTTAACATGCTATTTTGGAAGAAAAATATAAAAAAGTTCTATGTCGTGTTTATGCACACGGCAAACAACTGACTGTGGGCCAGAAAAGGGGGATACAATGTCAATTATTTGGCGTGTGCACGCACACGACAAAGAGCTTATGTAACGGCTCTGTTGTGCCGCGCAATGGAATAGCCATGTGGCAGTAATCGTTGTCATGTGGTTTCTTTACCTTGTGTTTTCCCAATTCTTTGCCGTGTGTTCTTCTTTACCCTGTGTTCTTTGTTGTACTAGACCGTGCGTTTGTATTTACCGTGTCCGGCACACGGCAAAGATAATCTATGCCGTGTGCCCGATGGAGTGCACACGACAAAGATATGAGCACACGGGAACGAACTCGTCTCCGGTAGTGTCTGTACTAGGCACATCGACGGGTTGGTTGGTTTTCTTGGAGGAGTTGATTGCCTTTCCTGGAAAACGCGAGGAGAAGCGCGCCGTGTCCGTTGTTTGTCGTTTTGTGCGAGAGATTGTGTCGCTGTCCGTGAAAACGCGTGGTGCCCTGTCGGCGCCGTCTCGCCCGCTAGTTTTCTTCTGTTTTGTCGCGCGCCTCGCGCGGAGAGCGCATAGAGGGCATGTCTTGCGATAAGACAAGCTGATGGCGCCCGTTCCGTAGTCGCGTCCTTATTATATTGGTTTTGCTAAGTCTCAGTCGACTGAGATTATCTTAAGTCTCAGTCACTTTTGAGAATCCTATCGATCACATGTTAACAGCCCACATGTTAGGTAAAAAAAATATGCTCAGAATGCAAAATCAACCCGGTCTATCCAAACATGTGTAGGTGAGTCCAAATCAGCACGGGAGATTGAAGGAGAACACTCCGTGAGGGAATTCTCTGCGCGTCGGGCGCATGTCCGTCTCATCTCAGGTCATCGCTGATCTATTCACTTCAACTTGCCATGGCCTCTTGGTCGCATTGGAAATCACGACCGCAGAATGCCCGATAAATGCGTTGGTATTAATGATGATGCATACCGCACCAATCAACAACCTCAGTATGGTGGCGGCCGGCCGCTACCAGTACCCGCAAATCACTAGTGGACTGCAGTCCTTTTGCCCCCGTAGGGGGGGGGGGGGGGCTTTTGCAAACCGGGCTAAATCCACCCTAACAATCCGGTGGAGCTTACCAACCGGGGTAAAAGAGGTGCCCACGTGGGCTCTGCTCAAAGATCAGGCCGACACCCTTTTAACCCGGTTGGTAACACCAATTGGGACAAAAGGTTCTCTGCTTATTCTAGTTTTTTTTCTTGTTTCCCTATCATTTTTCTTGCTCACTGCTTATTCTATTTTCCTTTAACAATTGGAAAGATTAAAAATTCTATTTTTCTTCAAGTGCACTTGAAATTCAATGATCTTTCAAATAATAAACATTTATAGTAACAAAGATGAAAAATTGTCGAACATAAACACAGATGAAAACCAACAATAATATAGACATAGTCTGCCACGAATACAAATATTGTTCGACACGATGACATAAACCTGAAAACATAGTCTGACGATATCGCTAACAAAATAACACGGGACCGGACACGGAGAGCGATACACTGCTCGGCATACTACACCTCTGCGTCGGAGGCAGACTCACCCGAGCCAGACTCGTTGGATCTAGACTCGCCAAGCTCAGAATCGGAGCTGCACTCATCCGAGCTATCCTGGCAGCAAAGGGGCGTACTAGGGCGCCGTCGAAGATCTTCACCTCCAGAACGTCCACCGCGTCGTCATTGATGTACCTAAATGTGAGCATGTTGCCCACATCCAGGTTGTGCATGCGCGGGAACTGCCCTAACCCATGGCGCAGGTAGAGGTCATCGCCACGTCGCTGCAGGAATATTTGAACGGGCCCGTTGTGGCAGCCCAACTTCTGGAAAGATTCAAACGTCTAGCGTCTTCAATCTTGCATATATTCAAATAATATAAACGCATTTTCATGCTAAACCATACTAAGTCATGGTGCCACAAATAAGATCTAGATATCAATATATGTTTCACTTGATTGTTTCTGAAATCAATACTTTTCAGTTCCTAAATCACCTTGGTCCATAAAACATTCTTTTTAAGATAAAGTATTATGGAACAAAGCATGACACTGGATTCTAAGTAGGAATATTTACTCTATAGATCAATCAATCATTAATCATATGGAGTTAGATAGGTTATACTGAAAATCTATAATAGGACTAAATTATAAATTTCACCAATACAGTACCATTCGTAAATGGTTTTACCAGATTATAATAGTTATATCTCAATTAAAAATCTAAGTATAAGATAGTTTGTAGATGCTAATGAATATAACAATTTATGCAAATTCACTTTGATTGGTTGTTCATGATAAATAAGTTCAAGTTAATTGAAAATTACTACATGAACTCCCACTCAAAAACAACATCCCTGTAGTCGTTTTAGTGATTACACAAACCCAATTCACTACACCAAAACCGATCATCACGTGAGATGATGTAGTTGCAGAGGCGAACATCGACATGTTCATCATATCAACCATATGACTCACGCTTTACCTTTCGGTTACATGTTACGAGGCCATGTCTATACATGCTAGGCTCGCCAAGTAGAACCGTACTATTACGTGTGTTCCGAAGCCATGTAAGTATATGCTAGGCTCGTCAGCACCCGTTGTATTTGAACGTTGAGTCTGTCACACCCGATTATCACGTGGTGTCTCGAAACGACGAACTATCTTAACGGTTCATACTAAGTAAGTACACATTATTATCTTGATACTAAGTGAGAGAGATCATCTTATAATGCTACCGTCACAACCTAAGCAAAATAAGATGCATAAAAGGATTAACATCACATGTAAGGATAATGTGATATGATATGGTCCTTCTTGCACTTGATCTCCGTCTTGTGCATCACGGTATCGTCTCCATCATTCCACCGGCGTGCCACGAAGGTCCATGGCACCTCCATCTTGATTGTCCATCAATAAAAGACAACCATATGGATTAATTCGGGTATATAAATAATTTACAAAAGAGATCATCTCATAATCAAATTTGTATCATTAATCATATCACATCACATGCCCAGCAAAAACTAGTTAGACGTCTCTAATTTATTTTTGCATATTTTAGGTGGCTTAGGACTTTCGAGGATAGAACCGTTCATACCTACGAACATCAACCACAACGTTGATAAACATATTTTTAACAACCCTTCGTAGATTAGATGTTAACTATAGTAGGAGAAACGGACACTCCCCCAGCCACAAGTGAGACAGGTTTCGCGTACAAAGTACACGTAAAGTTTGTCTAGGGCAGGTTCATCCTACTATGCCAGTAAGATCATATAATACTCAAGGAGGCAATAACATGATCTTCAACGCCCACATACACATATGTGTTCTACCCTTACAAATCATCTACGCATAGATCCGGCTCTGATACCACTGAAGGGTTCGTTGCATAGAAAGCAAAATATTTCCTACGCGAGAGACACCCGAAAGGCCAAGATCTAATCTAGGATATGAAAGCAATGGACATAGAGAGAGTGTTAAGAAAATATACCCTCGAAGATACAAAGCGTTATGAGATCAAAATATGTTGTTTTGACACCCATTGATGACACTAGAATACTGGACTTTTAGGCTATGTGGAACTCCTCATGCTTCAGTTTACTAACCTACTAAATTTTTCCTCTGTCATTTGCGCCTTGGATTCTTTCACTCGTGGAATAACTTAAAATGTTGGAAACCGTGTTATTTTCCTTAATATACATCATATCATAGTTCTGCACCGAATGCCTATCATTTGTTACCTCTTGGATGAATACTACTTTTTTGGTAGATGTTTAGTAAATTACTCCTATTGAAGTGATCTATTTGCTTGTATTATATGTTATTATTGCAGGATTAAGAGGATATTTTCCATGCCATTTTTGTTCACAATACGGCTCTTAGTTTTATCGGCAATAGTACCAACTTTCTAGATTTGTACTTCTAATATAAGACTAGAACTTAAAAGTGAAATATGTAAATTTAATTTGAAAATAATTTAGCAACTTCAGTTTTGTTGGAATTCACGAATATATTGTGATACAACTTAGTGATCAACATTGTGTTGTCGAAACTGTCGCCCAGATGGTCGCCACCTGATTGTCCCCTCATGTGCTACAGGCGGCGGTCGTACCGGAGGTAATCGCGAGCTAAATATTAATGCTACTGTTTCGATGATGTTCAGTCTCCCCAAGCATCAGATGGATTTGGTTCTGCACCTCACTAAGACTTCCTTCTGACTGGTGTGACCACAATGACGATGGCATAGAAACCGTGGTAGGGAACTTTACTTCAGGTCACAACCAGCCTTGGCTTGAGGTCATAACCAGCCTTGACTTCAGGTTGCAACCAGCTGCCTTCTTTATTCTTGAGCATTTTAGCTCCTTCCCGGGATGTATCCATGTTGGGACCAAGCTACAGATGCAATGTTCTACATTTTCGTCTCATCGATGCTTCTCACAGATTTTTCGCTCATTTATTCTAAAACAACAACTCATTGTTGTGGGAATTTATGTCACATGCTTTATTAAATACATGGCAGATTTACGTTGATTCTCAGCCAAACATTTTTCTTGATAAATTATATAATAAGAGAAGACCACATAGTTAAGTCTTGATAGGGATGGCATTGATTCTCAGCCAAACATTTTTCTTGATAAATTATATAATAAGAGAAGACCTCCACTTTTGGTTTCCCTTATTACCATTTGGTGGTATGAATCAAAGTGGCCATCAAGATTCGAGATTCAATAGTTCTCTTGCAGTCTAAAAACATTAGATCCTTTCCCTAGGGTTTAATAATTAATTTACATCTTTTATATCACAATGTTTTAATTGTAGACGAGAATGACTAGCTATGGATAAGTCTAATGAACAACATGACTTTTCTTACTTCAGTTGGGCTTGATGCCACACTAGTATTTTTCTTTTGCTTCCTATCAAGCACCGTACTGGTGCTACCATTTTTAGAACCTGACATTACATATATCTTAATTTGAGTTTAGTCGTTTATCAATAATCGCTATTGCTTATATTTCCTTGCAACTTTGTAAACTGGCTACTGTACAATATAAGGCCAATATAAAATCACTTACTAATTTACTAGCTTCTTTGGATTTACAGTTCGGTGTTTATACACATATTTTCTAGCTTGTTTAGTCTAATATAAGTTCACTTACTTTCTAGGGGACCATGATTCTTTCTTCAATATCAACTAAAAAAAGGCGCGTACTTGAAATGTGGATTGCTCATGTGCCATGTTCCTTAGTACCAGCGCTCACAATGCAATTTTGGAAAGTACTATTTAGATGTATTTCTTTGTAATTCTATAGTCTTTTCCACTTCTCAGTCTTAATCGTCAAATTTTGATCCTAAGGCTAGCAAGGATTTGTTGAATATTTCAGACTGGGATGTTTCAAAGCTTATTTTGGGTGAATTTACACCATTTTTAAAAAAAATCCTCAACAAAATTGGGTGAATTGGCACCATTTGTTTGAAAAATCCTCAAAAAAATTGTGATATTCCTTGGTGTGAAGAATTTTACTACCAAATTGGTCGATCAATTAACAGTAAGTTGCTATGTACCTATGGTTTTCTGTTTTGGTTCCAGACTTTTCCATTCCTTATTTATTTGTTGCTAACATCCTTAGCTCGAAATCCAATGGTAGAATTAACGTGCTTGTGTTGTTAACATATAAATGAATATCCTTATGCTGTAGATTTGTCTCCGTATATAGTCACACACTAGGCATTTAAAGATATGATCATCAACCTTTCTTTGGCTTGACCTTTTATTTTGGAGTCTAGGCAATGTCCATGATGTGCTCCAAGTGTGGTCATTGGAACTGATGAAGCTAGCATCCAAGATCCACAATGCATTGGGAAACTTGTCTTTCTACCTCCTTGGTCGATGTTACTTATATCTGGAGAAGGCCGATATGCTTGACATCACTGCATACACACCATAAGGTATTTGACATTTAAGTGGTTTTATTCCTGCTCTAAGCAGAACACGTCGTATATACAATAGTATGACTGTTCACACTTTCTGAATGTATACAATAGTATGACTGTTCACATTTAAGTGGTTTTATTCCTGCATATCCCTAGAGTGCTTTTTTTTCTTCTGGCAACTTTGAAAATTTAGCGTTTAAAGGAACTTCACTGACGCGTGTCACTTTGTGGTTCTTTTCTTTGTTCCACTGGTAGGTTATTCAAGGAAAGGACACTATATGTGCTATGCATTTCAACAAGATGTCAGAACCCGAAGAATACGGGGAGAATGGTGTCATCTCTTCCAGCCCTTCAGGTTCATATCCTTATAGTGTTGCATGCTCACGTGGTGTCCTGATTAAGTTTTTTGATCTTCAATCTCACTAGTATGCATCGTAATATACACTGGTA
The DNA here is from genome assembly GCA_028641055.1 of Alopecurus myosuroides. Classification (NCBI taxonomy): domain Eukaryota; kingdom Viridiplantae; phylum Streptophyta; class Magnoliopsida; order Poales; family Poaceae; genus Alopecurus; species Alopecurus myosuroides. Next base: position 70,109,965 of record CM054058.1, on the reverse strand, counting down.
CTAAGTCACAACTAATTAGATTAGATTTTGAAAATGATCCATATTTTCTAGAATATAGACAATTTATATTGCAGTACCCTTTTTAGGAGTGTGATCGTACATTAAGCTTCCCTAATATCCACTTATTACATTAGTATTATTTGCACATCATGCATCCTAAACTGTTTTTAACATAAACTAGCAAGGTGTCCCTCGCAAATGCGAGGGCAGCTTTTATTGTTGGTTAAATGTGTGTAAATGAAAAATATGGTTTTTATCGATATCCTAATATTTTTCATTATGTGACAATAAACAAAAAATGTCCTACAACTATCGGGAATATTTTGGTAAGCTCACAACGCAAGTAACATACTTGGCAATCTGATATTTGTATGTAAGTGATTATCATGCCATATTTTCAAATACCAATTTAAGTTATATTGGATTTGCAAAATTAATTATAGTTTTTACATAAAAGTCTAGACGATTAAGCGAAGATAGTTATCTTTCATAAAAAAAATGTTGAATTGATATAACATGGTCTATCGTCCCGAATAGATAGGTCATTTAAAATATTGCTAATTATCTTGTTCACATGTGTTTTCATTTCATTTACACTCCATGTCACAATGTGCAATGTTTTTGAAACGTGGATGTGATGGATCATTTGCCATTATTTTTGTACCAATAAACTGCTAAAGATAACTAATTTTTTTCTAGACATATTCGCTAACATGCTTATACAACAATAGTAGCAATTGCAAAATTACGACTCTAAGTTTTCTAGACTCTTAGCTTATCTGATCTTCGATCAATGGTTCTACACACCTAGGCACATGCATTTTCGGTGGTATGCAAAATGACTATGCGGTTAGGATACTCTTGTTTAACACTCTCAATTAGTCGTTATTTTTTACTGTGTAATATTAATGCAAGTTATCTTATTTTCTTTTATTTACATGAGAGAAAGACGCGGTCAAAAGTCCAAATATATACCATACAAACCAAGAAAAATCCATCATAAAAAATCATAAATTAATTATACACTTGTTAGGTGCTCGAATAAAAAGAAAGTAATGACACATCGTGTCACTATTATAAATATAAAAAATATCAAGCGGAAATATGTGGTGAATTAGCCTTATGTGTATATTTTATAGTGTCAGTGACATTCCTGTAAATACTGTGTCAACTAATATTGTATCTTCATCAATTTTGAAGATTGGACGCTTTATGTTTCATTAAGTCAAAATGTTTCTTGGTGAGGGGTATTCTCAGACTCGCGAGAATTTGTCTTGACTTGGCCCTATGTGTATTATTCAGTCAATAATTTTCATAGTGTGGGTGATGTTAGCGTCGATAGTGCGACTAATTTTGTGACTTTATTAATATTAAATTCCATGGCTTCGAACTTCCCCGGGCGTTTTGTGAGATTTTTAATTTAATGGTTGTGGAATAAAAATTTATTTATGTGTACTCAACAATAGTGTATGCAGTGTGACTAATGTCATCACTTCATTAGTTTTAAAATTACACAACTCCAAAGTTATCCAAGTCTATTTCAAATCTGTTGTTTTGATGGCAGTCGAATAAATTGTCATCCGTTCACGGTCAACCTCGTTATGGGTTGAGTCAAAGTAAAAATATACAAAAAAACATAAACATCTAAAATATTAAATCATTATTATTAGAATCATCATAAAATATATTTTCCTTTTATATCAGTTTGGTACCATTAATGTAGATATTTACTTTTAAATATTTCATTAATACTAGTTGACATGTACGTGCAACGCACGAGGTCTTCACAATTAAGGGATAATTTACAAGTAGAAACAACCATACTAAGTCTAGAAAAAAAAGACGCCATAGCAGCGATTCAGGTGGCACTCGCCGAAGCTACACCCGCCGGCAAGGAAGGGGGAGCAAATCACATTCGTAATCACTCGGTCATGGGATTATGTTTACTCTATACAATTATTTGCTTTCGCCGCACGTCTCCGGCACCAACTTATATAACAAGGGGGAGCTTCAGAATTTGCCGGCGGGGCCAAGGAGGAGACCAGGACATGGATGGAGCTGGTTCTAGGGTGATGGCTTGTGCACTCTATTCCGTCGTAGAGGAATACTTGTTCCCGATTTGAGACAACAATCAATTGCTCCTATATTTAAAGGCTCACACAAGTCGAAAGACGTCGACTTCGATATGGCCAGGATACTCGTGATGGAATTGGTCTCTTGTTCGCTCTCCCACGTTGTACGAGCAAACGAAAACTAAACCTACAGGTTCGTGCTTAGGTCAATAATATGAGTTGAGTTGTTCAAAATTGGAAGGATTTGGGTCATTGACCACATATTGGATGACCGAAATTTAATATCTCAACATGTTTTGTTCCTTTTAGTAGTCTATCTGATTGTAAACCAAAACCCTGCTAACTATTTTATGTCAATAAATAAGAATAAGTTTTAACAAAGAAGAGGGAGAAGCCAGCCCGGATAGGCCTGGCTTGGCCCAACTCTGAACCCACCTAGCACGAGTCTCCCAAAATGTAAGGCGGACACTGCATCATCATGTCATCACGTGCATTAATTGGATCAATTGTTCACGATCCGGCTAAAACTCTTGCCAAATTTTCATACAATTCTAAGTGAAATTGTTGGCTCAAAACAATTTAAGCAAATATTTCTATTTTATGTAGTTAAATAAAATTGAAACAGAAAGTAGTTTTAGTTTAGCCGTCTATTCCAGTTTCGACCCAAGCTAGCCAAGCCCAACCTCCAAAACCGAGTTGGACACACACATCCACACGCAGGCGGGGAGGATTCCCTCGCTCGCTTCCTCCCATCTCGCAAGGGCCGCCTCCACGGCTCCACCTTCTTTCCCCCTTGCTCGTCCTTCTCCTCCCACACCGACAACCGTTCATGCGCCGCCAGCCTCAGACGGCTCCTTCTGTCTGCGCCAAGCACCAGCCGGGGTGCACCTTGCTCGACCTCCACCTCGCCCCGTCGGCGCCTCCTCCAGCTTGCCTCTCTCTCCTGTGCGTCCATGCACCTCCATGCCCGGTTCCCCCGAGCTCTACCTCGGACATGGACGGTGCTCCAGCCGCTAATCCACTGCCGTGTTTCGCCTTTGGCCTCCAACCTTCCGCAGTCCGGCTACCGTCGGTAGCGCCTCCAAGCTAGGCTCCTCCTGGTCACAGTCGATGTGGCCCAGTAGCGTCGCCCGTGTGTATCCGGGGCAGCTGTCCTCTGGTTTCCTCCCTAACTTTGTTGCCATGGCTGCCGAACTCATGCTACCCCATAGGCCAAGCGCTTGATGTACTGGGGACGTGTTGTTTGGGCACTAAACATGATTTAGCGTGTATTCACCGTTGGTACCGCTTCGGCTAACTTAGTGGTGGCATTTTTCGTGATTTCAACATATGTAGATCCACGTAGTTTGACGGCTAAAATTAATTGTATCGAACCATGTTTGGTCTTTTCATAGTATAAATAGTTGACGTGCATGTGCCATGCACATCTCCATTATTCAATAAAAAGTCTCCAGAATTTGAAAGTGTAAACTGAACATACATTTTCCGTGTGATGAGTCCACACAAAAAACAAATTACATTACGTCCATATGATAGTAATCGAGTTGCATGTTATTATGTCATGAAACCAAATACTTTCATATTTTTGCCAGGTAGGCCATATAAACCTGTGTATACAAAGCTGGATATAACAATATGTCATATGAAAAAGTACTATGTGAAAAGGAATTTTTCTACACATAAAAAAAATGATTTTTGTAGAGATGTGCAGTTTAATATTCCCATTACACTAAAAAGGAAAAACCCATTGGTAAAAAAGAGAAGAAAACTATTAAGAGAAGATTGTAATCTGCATCTATCTAATTACAGGGTTACTGTCCGATGGGCTGAGCAAGTCTGGTATAGAGTTATTGGCTTGTCACTCCACACCAGCTGCACGCAAAAAATTTACTATGCAAGAAGTGAAAAAGGAAAAACAGCCTCCAACTGTATGTAAACTAAGAAGAAGAAAATGAACACGACATTCTAGCACCTGGTCAACCTCACGCCAATCCAATAAATCAGTAAAAAAACACATGGCAAATGAAGAAATCTGAACCGACGTTGCTGATCCTCCTCTGGCCAAAGCTCCATCAGCTGCCGCTCCAAGCGTGCACAGCACAAGCTTATATCCTGGGCAATGTTGTGTGCAGACACGTACAGTATGTGCATGAACTCCCATCCGGCAGCCTCGCACAGGAAATCCCCATGCGAACAGTGAGGCACCTGCTTTCAAAAAAAAAACAGTGAGACACTTGCTCTCCACGGCAGTAACTTCCAAGACGGCAGATCGGGGCGGGTACTTCAGATCGATCATTGGCTGCTTTGTAAGTACACAGACGTAGAGTCTAACTCCAACTCGACTATCTTGAGGACACGGACGTGCGGTCCAGCTCAAACTCCACGTAGCCAAGACGACATCAGGTAGGACACGTCAGGACCCTGCGTAACGCTTTGGTATATAGCGGTGAGAGTTCCCGTAACTTTAATATGTGTCAAATAACTCAACATTAAAACAATCTTGTCCGTTTAATCTACGTGGTTTGACGGTCAAGATTCAATGTATCTACGAAGTTTGCTCTTTTATAAGTAGTATAGATATAGATTTATATTTTTTGACTTCAATTAAATCTTTTTTTTTTTTTGCTTGTAGCTGCTTGTACCCTTTGCCACCGTTCGAGGAAAGTGTTTTTTTTTTTTGCAACTATCACGTTGAAGCCAAGATATAAGTTATAGATTGTCTCGTACACGGCTGGTCACGTACTAATTACATTAACTTTTTTCTTCTTGACTGTCCAGGTTCTAGGAGCTCCTAGCCTTTGGTCACCACGTTACAGCAAGGGTTTGTTTTTCTGCTATCAGGTGTCGTACAATTTTTCACCACGTTTGGGTAGGTTATTTGTTTTCTCTTGCAACTGTATCGTGTCGCAGGAGCCAAGCTATCGTATACGGCAGTAAAAAAAAAGTATCGTACACAGCTTGTTTGTCTTTTTTTTCTTTTGGAAAGTGTTTGTCTTTAAGCCGATGCTCATGTACTTACGGTGCATATAACCCCTGAAAAAAGTGTACGTGCCATATTGCTTAGTTCTCAATGTAAATCGTGTCAAATATGTTACGTGACTAATAATTCCTTTTATTAAATCATAGCCATATATTTTAGATCTAACCACTAAAATTAATTTAGATGATGTGGATCAATGTGGTGCCTCTATTCCACCTCCGTATATTGCTTTTAGTAGATAATAGATGTCAAACTATTCATATGTGCATAATTATAGAAATACTCCATTTCCTCCTTTTATTTGGGTATGCGATGCTAATTTAAAGCGTGATCTTACGCCAAGCTTCCCAAAGATGTATGTAGACTTCTTTCTTAACCAAAGGAGCAAGCTTCCTGAAGTGTGGGCTTGCCGTAGAAAGAAAATGAAGAGGATTGGTCGTGGTGCTTCTCTCCTCCTCTTCATTAAAGCACTTCTTCTATGCCTCATCTCGGGCGCATTCCGACAACAAAAGGAAGCAAAAGGACAACGTGAAATTGTTGGAAAAAGACAACCGATAGCTAACCTCCCCCTATATTTACGTAGATGTCAAATTGCTTTCCTAACATAAATGTCTAATTGTTAATATGAGCATAAATACAGAATTTCTCCATTTCCCCTTTTTTTGGCCTCTGATATTAATTTCAGGTATGACTTTGCATCTTCTGCACTGCACTGTCGATATAATATTTGATGTTGGGACCAATTACATGGTGGAAAAACTTGCATGTGATGAGCGCATAATATGCTGGGCTATTATCCGATCGTTGTTTAGATTTTTCCTAAAACTGATACTCCGTTGCTCATATGAGTGGTTCCGTGCACCTGTTTATGAAACGTGTTGACACGAGATTCCTGTGTTATGGATGCTATGTTTTTGTGGGGAAATGTACTTCTCGGATTGTTGGTTACAATAATTTGCATGGCGGTATTGATGGACAAGTAGCTGATTCTAGATACGTTGTTCTGAGAAAACATTGAGCGGTACGGAGTTACACCATCACAATCTTACATTTCAAAAGCCTAGCCAATCAAAGACGCTATCACCGATGCGATGAAGCACGAGCAGATGGTTCATCTCGATGATAGCCACAGACCTACGAAATCAACCGATTAAAGTGCCACACACACACATGGTCCAGTGAGAAAGAGCCGCCAAAGGACACCATTCCATAGCGAACCAAAATTCCTCGCTGCCATCTACAGAATACATGTGCAGTTGTGTCCCGGACGAAAGAGCCCAGTCATGCACCGCGCTAGCCACACCGTGTGACAACGCTATGCAGGCAGCGCGGCGAAGCATTCTTACCGTCTAGTAAGAGTTAATGCTTGTCACATGGTTGGTCGGTCAAGATTCCTAAATTGGTCTGCAAAAGAAAGTACAGGGATGAATACTCCTGGCAACATGGATCTCTATGCACTTGGTCGGTCCAGATAACAGGTGCATATGGACCCATGTTTCGTTTCAAATTTCCGTACACCACAAACATCCACTATAATGTTTTCCTTATCTATACCACACAGACCTATCCTTTTTAGACGTATATATACCATACCAACCTTACACGCATGAATAATGGTCACCTCCTATATATTCCACATCATTTTGAACAGAATAGCTGTCTATATCTTCTCATTCTATCCTATTTTTCAAACATTAGCTTATCACACCAATAGATTTTATTTACAGAAAATAGCTCAAGGAGAGGGTGGTAAAAAATCATGGAAGGATAGGAGATCACATGGGAATATGAGTCATCGGGAGCTGTGTTGAAATAAATTTCCTAAAATAAACCGGCGAGAGAGTGAGTTCAATGCCTGCCTCTCGCAACCGAGAACTTCCTAGATGCTGTACTATAGGCAAATCCGCATGCCGTTCATGTCACTCGTATACCAGCGGCCAATCGCATACTGTCCCTAGTACAACGTCACCTCTGAACACGGAATAAGCAACATTGATCCTTGTTCTGGTGCCGATTGGGCCCTCTGTGAGCTCCTCGATGACCTGCACATTTGGAGGCGGCGCATATGGATGTGGACCTCCGGCTAGCGCTTCCAGCACAATTGGAGAAGACGCGGAATCCGTCCGTCTCTACGCCTGGCAGGGCTTGGCGCGGCTGCCCTCACCTGCCTAGCAGCTCTACGTCATAGCACTATGGAATTTGTCTATGTGCTACTTTTTGATTTGGGAGAGTGTCATGTATTGGACACATCGGGTGCAATGGTGCAGAGTATTGAGTAATTGAGGTGGGATCAGACCATGCGGGCCGCTCCAGAGGCTCCAAGCCCTAGAAGAAAAACCGCCGCCGATCTCCTCTCTCCGGCCGCTGCCGCCGCCGGCGTCGGCGGTGGCGGCCGCGCCCGGCCGTCCAAGGCGGCGGGTGCCGGAGGCGCGCTCCGACGAGACCCCTCCGCGCGGAGGTGGGGCGTCACCAGGGCGGCGCAGGCGAGGGAGTTGACGGCGCTTGGAGGGGCGAGTAGCGGAGGAGGAACGACGGCGGCGCTCTACGGTGGGACTAGGAGAAGACGGCGCGGGCTCGAGATCCCGGTGGCGGCGGCGCGTGAGACTCCGCCAGGGAGAGCTCTGGCGAGCTGTGTCGGCCGTCCCGAGCTCCTGGACGCACCTCGTCCGTCTGCTAGTGGCGCCGACGAGGAGAAGAGGGCAGGCGCGCGGGCCCGATCTGGGCCTCCCCGGGCCCGATCTGGGTCTTGTTGCCCTGCTGCGTGGTGGCCTGGAGAGGGAGCAGCGGAGGAGGGAAGATGGCGGGGCCAGAAGACGTCTTCGCGGGCCTGTCATCCGGAGGCGGCGGCGCGAGAGCTTCTGCCAGGGAGAGCCCTGGCGAGCTGAGGCCGTCTGCCCCGCGATCTGGGTGGTGCGGAGCTCCTATGCTGGGGCCTGCCCACGGGGGAGCGTTTGGAAGGTGCACGGGGACGATCTGGGCTACTCGGGCCCGATCTGGGACTTTGGGTTGCCCTGTTGTGTGGATGTCGCCTGGACTTGGCAACGACCACGGCAGGCGGGCCTGGAGTTGCACCACGGGAGTCTAGAGGCTGCTGGAATCGTCCAGGCTGAGGGTGGAGGTATTCGTCTCCATGATGTTCTGGGTGTCGGTGGTTCGAGGCGTTGCGACTACGATTGCAGGAACCGCGTTGGTGGCGGGGCGAAACTTCTTGGACGGTGATGTCCCAATCCTTCGAGGCGTGGTGTAGTGCGGCACCTCGGATGAAAATCCTGCTCGACTTCTGTCGGACCGGCGGCGGCGCCCGCGGGTGTCGTACACTTCCTAGGAAGCGCCGCTGATGGGTGTCTTTACTGCCCTCGTTCTCTAAAGGTTTTGGTTTTTGTCTCCGAGCGAAATCTCAGATTTGGTGTCAGATCGGCGCGATGGCGGCGTCTTCGGCGTCGTTCCTGTGTAGGGAGCATCGTGGTTGGAGCACAGCATGGAGGTCCTTCGGGGCTTTCTTCCGGCGATCGCCGTTGTTTTTGGTTTTGTAGTTGTGCCGTCAGTTGGCTGTCTTAGGATGAGCCTTGGAGTGGAGTTCGAATGCACTCGTTGTTGCGAGTTGTAGTCGTTTGTATCAAATTTCTGCCTTCTATAAAAATCTGGTACGCCTTTGGCGTACCCTCGAAAAAAAGATATCCAGAAAAGAAGCTTTGAGGATTTGGTTCGCCAAGCATCGACGGTCTGTCCGGCGCTCCGGCGTGCCGATGTGCTCTAGACAGGGTTCAGATTTTTAAGATGGGTGACACCAGAAAAGAATAGTTGAAGATTTTGACGAACATGCCACACGACCTCCACGGATCTCCTCTGAGTTCATGAACTATTAGCGGCTCATTATCTTCACGCAACCAGCAGACGCTTTGACGTGAGATGATGCTCCACCTTCCTGCGCTTGTCTGCGTATCTACCCCACCTTATCTCCGCTTGTCTGCCTATCTACCCACGTTATATTCACTTGCGAAATTTATCACCGTAGAATCCCCTTCTCAATTGTTTATATACTCCCTCCGTCCTCAAATAAGTGTATGTTTTCCTTTTATGGAAGTCAATTGTTTCAAAGTTTGACCAATTTTATCGGGAAACGTAACAACATTGATGATACTAAATTGGTATCCTTAGATCCGTTTTTAAATATACTTTAATAATATATGGATTTTATATCATATATATATATATATGTTATTTTGTATAAAGTTGGTCAAAATTTAAAAAGTTTGACTAGGACCAATTCTAGAAGTACACTTATTCGAGAACGGAGGGAGTATATGCTACAGGACGGTGAGGTTAAGCCGCATGGCAGATGAGACGTGGGTCAAGATGTGGTCATGGTGGCGTGCATGATGTTCCTTCTCTGGTGCCCACCTAAAGCATGGTAATTACTCCACTCCTTATGTCGCAATCTTCTAACAGTTGCATATTTCTGAATTTGCAGACTGTTAAAAATATAAATAATTCTGTAACTTCTCAGATGTTTTTCTAAACTTGTAACTAGAATTTTATCCTTTATGATCCAATCATAAATACTTGATTAGATTATTACGATGATGTTTACTTCATACTAACAATAGTTTGAACCAATTCAAAAAATGTCGTACTCCAATTTCTTTAAATAGATATACTCATATATCTACTCAAATCATCGACAAAATTTTATGAAGGAAAAATTAATCCACCACACATGACTATACATAATGGACTATATACATCAATATGTACAATCTCCATTAAATTAGTCGTCCATTCTACTTTGGCCCATGAACGGAATTCTAATCATCTTTTGGAAGTGTTCTCACTAGCGTCAATTTATTCAAAAATAAAATGACTCCGGAAGTCCATTAGCATGGAGTTCCTTTCATGTTTCCTTTTCGGTATGACCTAAAAATATGGTGTCACAATTTAAGTGAAATTATTGTACGTATTGCAACGTTTAGCATTTAGTCTTATAGAAGTTTACTTTAACAGCACAGTTTATATTAAATCATCCATCAATTATGGAATATGGTCATAGTTTGAACAATCTCATTTGTTATCATAAAAGACCGGAACAAAATAACAACTTATTAAGTTCTTAAAATAAATCCTGAATGTTTGGTTCCATACGACGATGAAGACAATAACACCCGTTGTATTTGAACGTGTGTTCCGAAGCCATGTAAGTATATGCTAGGCTCGTCAGCACCCGTTGTATTTGAACGTTGAGTCTGTCACACCCGATTATCACGTGGTGTCTCGAAACGACGAACTATCTTAACGGTTCATACTAAGTAAGTACACATTATTATCTTGATACTAAGTGAGAGAGATCATCTTATAATGCTACCGTCACAACCTAAGCAAAATAAGATGCATAAAAGGATTAACATCACATGTAAGGATAATGTGATATGATATGGTCCTTCTTGCACTTGATCTCCGTCTTGTGCATCACGGTATCGTCTCCATCATTCCACCGGCGTGCCACGAAGGTCCATGGCACCTCCATCTTGATTGTCCATCAATAAAAGACAACCATATGGATTAATTCGGGTATATAAATAATTTACAAAAGAGATCATCTCATAATCAAATTTGTATCATTAATCATATCACATCACATGCCCAGCAAAAACTAGTTAGACGTCTCTAATTTATTTTTGCATATTTTAGGTGGCTTAGGACTTTCGAGGATAGAACCGTTCATACCTACGAACATCAACCACAACGTTGATAAACATATTTTTAACAACCCTTCGTAGATTAGATGTTAACTATAGTAGGAGAAACGGACACTCCCCCAGCCACAAGTGAGACAGGTTTCGCGTACAAAGTACACGTAAAGTTTGTCTAGGGCAGGTTCATCCTACTATGCCAGTAAGATCATATAATACTCAAGGAGGCAATAACATGATCTTCAACGCCCACATACACATATGTGTTCTACCCTTACAAATCATCTACGCATAGATCCGGCTCTGATACCACTGAAGGGTTCGTTGCATAGAAAGCAAAATATTTCCTACGCGAGAGACACCCGAAAGGCCAAGATCTAATCTAGGATATGAAAGCAATGGACATAGAGAGAGTGTTAAGAAAATATACCCTCGAAGATACAAAGCGTTATGAGATCAAAATATGTTGTTTTGACACCCATTGATGACACTAGAATACTGGACTTTTAGGCTATGTGGAACTCCTCATGCTTCAGTTTACTAACCTACTAAATTTTTCCTCTGTCATTTGCGCCTTGGATTCTTTCACTCGTGGAATAACTTAAAATGTTGGAAACCGTGTTATTTTCCTTAATATACATCATATCATAGTTCTGCACCGAATGCCTATCATTTGTTACCTCTTGGATGAATACTACTTTTTTGGTAGATGTTTAGTAAATTACTCCTATTGAAGTGATCTATTTGCTTGTATTATATGTTATTATTGCAGGATTAAGAGGATATTTTCCATGCCATTTTTGTTCACAATACGGCTCTTAGTTTTATCGGCAATAGTACCAACTTTCTAGATTTGTACTTCTAATATAAGACTAGAACTTAAAAGTGAAATATGTAAATTTAATTTGAAAATAATTTAGCAACTTCAGTTTTGTTGGAATTCACGAATATATTGTGATACAACTTAGTGATCAACATTGTGTTGTCGAAACTGTCGCCCAGATGGTCGCCACCTGATTGTCCCCTCATGTGCTACAGGCGGCGGTCGTACCGGAGGTAATCGCGAGCTAAATATTAATGCTACTGTTTCGATGATGTTCAGTCTCCCCAAGCATCAGATGGATTTGGTTCTGCACCTCACTAAGACTTCCTTCTGACTGGTGTGACCACAATGACGATGGCATAGAAACCGTGGTAGGGAACTTTACTTCAGGTCACAACCAGCCTTGGCTTGAGGTCATAACCAGCCTTGACTTCAGGTTGCAACCAGCTGCCTTCTTTATTCTTGAGCATTTTAGCTCCTTCCCGGGATGTATCCATGTTGGGACCAAGCTACAGATGCAATGTTCTACATTTTCGTCTCATCGATGCTTCTCACAGATTTTTCGCTCATTTATTCTAAAACAACAACTCATTGTTGTGGGAATTTATGTCACATGCTTTATTAAATACATGGCAGATTTACGTTGATTCTCAGCCAAACATTTTTCTTGATAAATTATATAATAAGAGAAGACCACATAGTTAAGTCTTGATAGGGATGGCATTGATTCTCAGCCAAACATTTTTCTTGATAAATTATATAATAAGAGAAGACCTCCACTTTTGGTTTCCCTTATTACCATTTGGTGGTATGAATCAAAGTGGCCATCAAGATTCGAGATTCAATAGTTCTCTTGCAGTCTAAAAACATTAGATCCTTTCCCTAGGGTTTAATAATTAATTTACATCTTTTATATCACAATGTTTTAATTGTAGACGAGAATGACTAGCTATGGATAAGTCTAATGAACAACATGACTTTTCTTACTTCAGTTGGGCTTGATGCCACACTAGTATTTTTCTTTTGCTTCCTATCAAGCACCGTACTGGTGCTACCATTTTTAGAACCTGACATTACATATATCTTAATTTGAGTTTAGTCGTTTATCAATAATCGCTATTGCTTATATTTCCTTGCAACTTTGTAAACTGGCTACTGTACAATATAAGGCCAATATAAAATCACTTACTAATTTACTAGCTTCTTTGGATTTACAGTTCGGTGTTTATACACATATTTTCTAGCTTGTTTAGTCTAATATAAGTTCACTTACTTTCTAGGGGACCATGATTCTTTCTTCAATATCAACTAAAAAAAGGCGCGTACTTGAAATGTGGATTGCTCATGTGCCATGTTCCTTAGTACCAGCGCTCACAATGCAATTTTGGAAAGTACTATTTAGATGTATTTCTTTGTAATTCTATAGTCTTTTCCACTTCTCAGTCTTAATCGTCAAATTTTGATCCTAAGGCTAGCAAGGATTTGTTGAATATTTCAGACTGGGATGTTTCAAAGCTTATTTTGGGTGAATTTACACCATTTTTAAAAAAAATCCTCAACAAAATTGGGTGAATTGGCACCATTTGTTTGAAAAATCCTCAAAAAAATTGTGATATTCCTTGGTGTGAAGAATTTTACTACCAAATTGGTCGATCAATTAACAGTAAGTTGCTATGTACCTATGGTTTTCTGTTTTGGTTCCAGACTTTTCCATTCCTTATTTATTTGTTGCTAACATCCTTAGCTCGAAATCCAATGGTAGAATTAACGTGCTTGTGTTGTTAACATATAAATGAATATCCTTATGCTGTAGATTTGTCTCCGTATATAGTCACACACTAGGCATTTAAAGATATGATCATCAACCTTTCTTTGGCTTGACCTTTTATTTTGGAGTCTAGGCAATGTCCATGATGTGCTCCAAGTGTGGTCATTGGAACTGATGAAGCTAGCATCCAAGATCCACAATGCATTGGGAAACTTGTCTTTCTACCTCCTTGGTCGATGTTACTTATATCTGGAGAAGGCCGATATGCTTGACATCACTGCATACACACCATAAGGTATTTGACATTTAAGTGGTTTTATTCCTGCTCTAAGCAGAACACGTCGTATATACAATAGTATGACTGTTCACACTTTCTGAATGTATACAATAGTATGACTGTTCACATTTAAGTGGTTTTATTCCTGCATATCCCTAGAGTGCTTTTTTTTCTTCTGGCAACTTTGAAAATTTAGCGTTTAAAGGAACTTCACTGACGCGTGTCACTTTGTGGTTCTTTTCTTTGTTCCACTGGTAGGTTATTCAAGGAAAGGACACTATATGTGCTATGCATTTCAACAAGATGTCAGAACCCGAAGAATACGGGGAGAATGGTGTCATCTCTTCCAGCCCTTCAGGTTCATATCCTTATAGTGTTGCATGCTCACGTGGTGTCCTGATTAAGTTTTTTGATCTTCAATCTCACTAGTATGCATCGTAATATACACTGGTACTAAGTCACAACTAATTAGATTAGATTTTGAAAATGATCCATATTTTCTAGAATATAGACAATTTATATTGCAGTACCCTTTTTTAGGAGTGTGATCGTACATTAAGCTTCCCTAATATCCACTTATTACATTAGTATTATTTGCACATCATGCATCCTAAACTGTTTTTAACATAAACTAGCAAGGTGTCCCTCGCAAATGCGAGGGCAGCTTTTATTGTTGGTTAAATGTGTGTAAATGAAAAATATGGTTTTTATCGATATCCTAATATTTTTCATTATGTGACAATAAACAAAAAATGTCCTACAACTATCGGGAATATTTTGGTAAGCTCACAACGCAAGTAACATACTTGGCAATCTGATATTTGTATGTAAGTGATTATCATGCCATATTTTCAAATACCAATTTAAGTTATATTGGATTTGCAAAATTAATTATAGTTTTTACATAAAAGTCTAGACGATTAAGCGAAGATAGTTATCTTTCATAAAAAAAATGTTGAATTGATATAACATGGTCTATCGTCCCGAATAGATAGGTCATTTAAAATATTGCTAATTATCTTGTTCACATGTGTTTTCATTTCATTTACACTCCATGTCACAATGTGCAATGTTTTTGAAACGTGGATGTGATGGATCATTTGCCATTATTTTTGTACCAATAAACTGCTAAAGATAACTAATTTTTTTCTAGACATATTCGCTAACATGCTTATACAACAATAGTAGCAATTGCAAAATTACGACTCTAAGTTTTCTAGACTCTTAGCTTATCTGATCTTCGATCAATGGTTCTACACACCTAGGCACATGCATTTTCGGTGGTATGCAAAATGACTATGCGGTTAGGATACTCTTGTTTAACACTCTCAATTAGTCGTTATTTTTTACTGTGTAATATTAATGCAAGTTATCTTATTTTCTTTTATTTACATGAGAGAAAGACGCGGTCAAAAGTCCAAATATATACCATACAAACCAAGAAAAATCCATCATAAAAAATCATAAATTAATTATACACTTGTTAGGTGCTCGAATAAAAAGAAAGTAATGACACATCGTGTCACTATTATAAATATAAAAAATATCAAGCGGAAATATGTGGTGAATTAGCCTTATGTGTATATTTATAGTGTCAGTGACATTCCTGTAAATACTGTGTCAACTAATATTGTATCTTCATCAATTTTGAAGATTGGACGCTTTATGTTTCATTAAGTCAAAATGTTTCTTGGTGAGGGGTATTCTCAGACTCGCGAGAATTTGTCTTGACTTGGCCCTATGTGTATTATTCAGTCAATAATTTTCATAGTGTGGGTGATGTTAGCGTCGATAGTGCGACTAATTTTGTGACTTTATTAATATTAAATTCCATGGCTTCGAACTTCCCCGGGCGTTTTGTGAGATTTTTAATTTAATGGTTGTGGAATAAAAATTTATTTATGTGTACTCAACAATAGTGTATGCAGTGTGACTAATGTCATCACTTCATTAGTTTTAAAATTACACAACTCCAAAGTTATCCAAGTCTATTTCAAATCTGTTGTTTTGATGGCAGTCGAATAAATTGTCATCCGTTCACGGTCAACCTCGTTATGGGTTGAGTCAAAGTAAAAATATACAAAAAAACATAAACATCTAAAATATTAAATCATTATTATTAGAATCATCATAAAATATATTTTCCTTTTATATCAGTTTGGTACCATTAATGTAGATATTTACTTTTAAATATTTCATTAATACTAGTTGACATGTACGTGCAACGCACGAGGTCTTCACAATTAAGGGATAATTTACAAGTAGAAACAACCATACTAAGTCTAGAAAAAAAAGACGCCATAGCAGCGATTCAGGTGGCACTCGCCGAAGCTACACCCGCCGGCAAGGAAGGGGGAGCAAATCACATTCGTAATCACTCGGTCATGGGATTATGTTTACTCTATACAATTATTTGCTTTCGCCGCACGTCTCCGGCACCAACTTATATAACAAGGGGGAGCTTCAGAATTTGCCGGCGGGGCCAAGGAGGAGACCAGGACATGGATGGAGCTGGTTCTAGGGTGATGGCTTGTGCACTCTATTCCGTCGTAGAGGAATACTTGTTCCCGATTTGAGACAACAATCAATTGCTCCTATATTTAAAGGCTCACACAAGTCGAAAGACGTCGACTTCGATATGGCCAGGATACTCGTGATGGAATTGGTCTCTTGTTCGCTCTCCCACGTTGTACGAGCAAACGAAAACTAAACCTACAGGTTCGTGCTTAGGTCAATAATATGAGTTGAGTTGTTCAAAATTGGAAGGATTTGGGTCATTGACCACATATTGGATGACCGAAATTTAATATCTCAACATGTTTTGTTCCTTTTAGTAGTCTATCTGATTGTAAACCAAAACCCTGCTAACTATTTTATGTCAATAAATAAGAATAAGTTTTAACAAAGAAGAGGGAGAAGCCAGCCCGGATAGGCCTGGCTTGGCCCAACTCTGAACCCACCTAGCACGAGTCTCCCAAAATGTAAGGCGGACACTGCATCATCATGTCATCACGTGCATTAATTGGATCAATTGTTCACGATCCGGCTAAAACTCTTGCCAAATTTTCATACAATTCTAAGTGAAATTGTTGGCTCAAAACAATTTAAGCAAATATTTCTATTTTATGTAGTTAAATAAAATTGAAACAGAAAGTAGTTTTAGTTTAGCCGTCTATTCCAGTTTCGACCCAAGCTAGCCAAGCCCAACCTCCAAAACCGAGTTGGACACACACATCCACACGCAGGCGGGGAGGATTCCCTCGCTCGCTTCCTCCCATCTCGCAAGGGCCGCCTCCACGGCTCCACCTTCTTTCCCCCTTGCTCGTCCTTCTCCTCCCACACCGACAACCGTTCATGCGCCGCCAGCCTCAGACGGCTCCTTCTGTCTGCGCCAAGCACCAGCCGGGGTGCACCTTGCTCGACCTCCACCTCGCCCCGTCGGCGCCTCCTCCAGCTTGCCTCTCTCTCCTGTGCGTCCATGCACCTCCATGCCCGGTTCCCCCGAGCTCTACCTCGGACATGGACGGTGCTCCAGCCGCTAATCCACTGCCGTGTTTCGCCTTTGGCCTCCAACCTTCCGCAGTCCGGCTACCGTCGGTAGCGCCTCCAAGCTAGGCTCCTCCTGGTCACAGTCGATGTGGCCCAGTAGCGTCGCCCGTGTGTATCCGGGGCAGCTGTCCTCTGGTTTCCTCCCTAACTTTGTTGCCATGGCTGCCGAACTCATGCTACCCCATAGGCCAAGCGCTTGATGTACTGGGGACGTGTTGTTTGGGCACTAAACATGATTTAGCGTGTATTCACCGTTGGTACCGCTTCGGCTAACTTAGTGGTGGCATTTTTCGTGATTTCAACATATGTAGATCCACGTAGTTTGACGGCTAAAATTAATTGTATCGAACCATGTTTGGTCTTTTCATAGTATAAATAGTTGACGTGCATGTGCCATGCACATCTCCATTATTCAATAAAAAGTCTCCAGAATTTGAAAGTGTAAACTGAACATACATTTTCCGTGTGATGAGTCCACACAAAAAACAAATTACATTACGTCCATATGATAGTAATCGAGTTGCATGTTATTATGTCATGAAACCAAATACTTTCATATTTTTGCCAGGTAGGCCATATAAACCTGTGTATACAAAGCTGGATATAACAATATGTCATATGAAAAAGTACTATGTGAAAAGGAATTTTTCTACACATAAAAAAAATGATTTTTGTAGAGATGTGCAGTTTAATATTCCCATTACACTAAAAAGGAAAAACCCATTGGTAAAAAAGAGAAGAAAACTATTAAGAGAAGATTGTAATCTGCATCTATCTAATTACAGGGTTACTGTCCGATGGGCTGAGCAAGTCTGGTATAGAGTTATTGGCTTGTCACTCCACACCAGCTGCACGCAAAAAATTTACTATGCAAGAAGTGAAAAAGGAAAAACAGCCTCCAACTGTATGTAAACTAAGAAGAAGAAAATGAACACGACATTCTAGCACCTGGTCAACCTCACGCCAATCCAATAAATCAGTAAAAAAACACATGGCAAATGAAGAAATCTGAACCGACGTTGCTGATCCTCCTCTGGCCAAAGCTCCATCAGCTGCCGCTCCAAGCGTGCACAGCACAAGCTTATATCCTGGGCAATGTTGTGTGCAGACACGTACAGTATGTGCATGAACTCCCATCCGGCAGCCTCGCACAGGAAATCCCCATGCGAACAGTGAGGCACCTGCTTTCAAAAAAAAAACAGTGAGACACTTGCTCTCCACGGCAGTAACTTCCAAGACGGCAGATCGGGGCGGGTACTTCAGATCGATCATTGGCTGCTTTGTAAGTACACAGACGTAGAGTCTAACTCCAACTCGACTATCTTGAGGACACGGACGTGCGGTCCAGCTCAAACTCCACGTAGCCAAGACGACATCAGGTAGGACACGTCAGGACCCTGCGTAACGCTTTGGTATATAGCGGTGAGAGTTCCCGTAACTTTAATATGTGTCAAATAACTCAACATTAAAACAATCTTGTCCGTTTAATCTACGTGGTTTGACGGTCAAGATTCAATGTATCTACGAAGTTTGCTCTTTTATAAGTAGTATAGATATAGATTTATATTTTTTGACTTCAATTAAATCTTTTTTTTTTTTTGCTTGTAGCTGCTTGTACCCTTTGCCACCGTTCGAGGAAAGTGTTTTTTTTTTTTGCAACTATCACGTTGAAGCCAAGATATAAGTTATAGATTGTCTCGTACACGGCTGGTCACGTACTAATTACATTAACTTTTTTCTTCTTGACTGTCCAGGTTCTAGGAGCTCCTAGCCTTTGGTCACCACGTTACAGCAAGGGTTTGTTTTTCTGCTATCAGGTGTCGTACAATTTTTCACCACGTTTGGGTAGGTTATTTGTTTTCTCTTGCAACTGTATCGTGTCGCAGGAGCCAAGCTATCGTATACGGCAGTAAAAAAAAAGTATCGTACACAGCTTGTTTGTCTTTTTTTTCTTTTGGAAAGTGTTTGTCTTTAAGCCGATGCTCATGTACTTACGGTGCATATAACCCCTGAAAAAAGTGTACGTGCCATATTGCTTAGTTCTCAATGTAAATCGTGTCAAATATGTTACGTGACTAATAATTCCTTTTATTAAATCATAGCCATATATTTTAGATCTAACCACTAAAATTAATTTAGATGATGTGGATCAATGTGGTGCCTCTATTCCACCTCCGTATATTGCTTTTAGTAGATAATAGATGTCAAACTATTCATATGTGCATAATTATAGAAATACTCCATTTCCTCCTTTTATTTGGGTATGCGATGCTAATTTAAAGCGTGATCTTACGCCAAGCTTCCCAAAGATGTATGTAGACTTCTTTCTTAACCAAAGGAGCAAGCTTCCTGAAGTGTGGGCTTGCCGTAGAAAGAAAATGAAGAGGATTGGTCGTGGTGCTTCTCTCCTCCTCTTCATTAAAGCACTTCTTCTATGCCTCATCTCGGGCGCATTCCGACAACAAAAGGAAGCAAAAGGACAACGTGAAATTGTTGGAAAAAGACAACCGATAGCTAACCTCCCCCTATATTTACGTAGATGTCAAATTGCTTTCCTAACATAAATGTCTAATTGTTAATATGAGCATAAATACAGAATTTCTCCATTTCCCCTTTTTTTGGCCTCTGATATTAATTTCAGGTATGACTTTGCATCTTCTGCACTGCACTGTCGATATAATATTTGATGTTGGGACTAATTACATGGTGGAAAAACTTGCATGTGATGAGCGCATAATATGCTGGGCTATTATCCGATCGTTGTTTAGATTTTTCCTAAAACTGATACTCCGTTGCTCATATGAGTGGTTCCGTGCACCTGTTTATGAAACGTGTTGACACGAGATTCCTGTGTTATGGATGCTATGTTTTTGTGGGGAAATGTACTTCTCGGATTGTTGGTTACAATAATTTGCATGGCGGTATTGATGGACAAGTAGCTGATTCTAGATACGTTGTTCTGAGAAAACATTGAGCGGTACGGAGTTACACCATCACAATCTTACATTTCAAAAGCCTAGCCAATCAAAGACGCTATCACCGATGCGATGAAGCACGAGCAGATGGTTCATCTCGATGATAGCCACAGACCTACGAAATCAACCGATTAAAGTGCCACACACACACATGGTCCAGTGAGAAAGAGCCGCCAAAGGACACCATTCCATAGCGAACCAAAATTCCTCGCTGCCATCTACAGAATACATGTGCAGTTGTGTCCCGGACGAAAGAGCCCAGTCATGCACCGCGCTAGCCACACCGTGTGACAACGCTATGCAGGCAGCGCGGCGAAGCATTCTTACCGTCTAGTAAGAGTTAATGCTTGTCACATGGTTGGTCGGTCAAGATTCCTAAATTGGTCTGCAAAAGAAAGTACAGGGATGAATACTCCTGGCAACATGGATCTCTATGCACTTGGTCGGTCCAGATAACAGGTGCATATGGACCCATGTTTCGTTTCAAATTTCCGTACACCACAAACATCCACTATAATGTTTTCCTTATCTATACCACACAGACCTATCCTTTTTAGACGTATATATACCATACCAACCTTACACGCATGAATAATGGTCACCTCCTATATATTCCACATCATTTTGAACAGAATAGCTGTCTATATCTTCTCATTCTATCCTATTTTTCAAACATTAGCTTATCACACCAATAGATTTTATTTACAGAAAATAGCTCAAGGAGAGGGTGGTAAAAAATCATGGAAGGATAGGAGATCACATGGGAATATGAGTCATCGGGAGCTGTGTTGAAATAAATTTCCTAAAATAAACCGGCGAGAGAGTGAGTTCAATGCCTGCCTCTCGCAACCGAGAACTTCCTAGATGCTGTACTATAGGCAAATCCGCATGCCGTTCATGTCACTCGTATACCAGCGGCCAATCGCATACTGTCCCTAGTACAACGTCACCTCTGAACACGGAATAAGCAACATTGATCCTTGTTCTGGTGCCGATTGGGCCCTCTGTGAGCTCCTCGATGACCTGCACATTTGGAGGCGGCGCATATGGATGTGGACCTCCGGCTAGCGCTTCCAGCACAATTGGAGAAGACGCGGAATCCGTCCGTCTCTACGCCTGGCAGGGCTTGGCGCGGCTGCCCTCACCTGCCTAGCAGCTCTACGTCATAGCACTATGGAATTTGTCTATGTGCTACTTTTTGATTTGGGAGAGTGTCATGTATTGGACACATCGGGTGCAATGGTGCAGAGTATTGAGTAATTGAGGTGGGATCAGACCATGCGGGCCGCTCCAGAGGCTCCAAGCCCTAGAAGAAAAACCGCCGCCGATCTCCTCTCTCCGGCCGCTGCCGCCGCCGGCGTCGGCGGTGGCGGCCGCGCCCGGCCGTCCAAGGCGGCGGGTGCCGGAGGCGCGCTCCGACGAGACCCCTCCGCGCGGAGGTGGGGCGTCACCAGGGCGGCGCAGGCGAGGGAGTTGACGGCGCTTGGAGGGGCGAGTAGCGGAGGAGGAACGACGGCGGCGCTCTACGGTGGGACTAGGAGAAGACGGCGCGGGCTCGAGATCCCGGTGGCGGCGGCGCGTGAGACTCCGCCAGGGAGAGCTCTGGCGAGCTGTGTCGGCCGTCCCGAGCTCCTGGACGCACCTCGTCCGTCTGCTAGTGGCGCCGACGAGGAGAAGAGGGCAGGCGCGCGGGCCCGATCTGGGCCTCCCCGGGCCCGATCTGGGTCTTGTTGCCCTGCTGCGTGGTGGCCTGGAGAGGGAGCAGCGGAGGAGGGAAGATGGCGGGGCCAGAAGACGTCTTCGCGGGCCTGTCATCCGGAGGCGGCGGCGCGAGAGCTTCTGCCAGGGAGAGCCCTGGCGAGCTGAGGCCGTCTGCCCCGCGATCTGGGTGGTGCGGAGCTCCTATGCTGGGGCCTGCCCACGGGGGAGCGTTTGGAAGGTGCACGGGGACGATCTGGGCTACTCGGGCCCGATCTGGGACTTTGGGTTGCCCTGTTGTGTGGATGTCGCCTGGACTTGGCAACGACCACGGCAGGCGGGCCTGGAGTTGCACCACGGGAGTCTAGAGGCTGCTGGAATCGTCCAGGCTGAGGGTGGAGGTATTCGTCTCCATGATGTTCTGGGTGTCGGTGGTTCGAGGCGTTGCGACTACGATTGCAGGAACCGCGTTGGTGGCGGGGCGAAACTTCTTGGACGGTGATGTCCCAATCCTTCGAGGCGTGGTGTAGTGCGGCACCTCGGATGAAAATCCTGCTCGACTTCTGTCGGACCGGCGGCGGCGCCCGCGGGTGTCGTACACTTCCTAGGAAGCGCCGCTGATGGGTGTCTTTACTGCCCTCGTTCTCTAAAGGTTTTGGTTTTTGTCTCCGAGCGAAATCTCAGATTTGGTGTCAGATCGGCGCGATGGCGGCGTCTTCGGCGTCGTTCCTGTGTAGGGAGCATCGTGGTTGGAGCACAGCATGGAGGTCCTTCGGGGCTTTCTTCCGGCGATCGCCGTTGTTTTTGGTTTTGTAGTTGTGCCGTCAGTTGGCTGTCTTAGGATGAGCCTTGGAGTGGAGTTCGAATGCACTCGTTGTTGCGAGTTGTAGTCGTTTGTATCAAATTTCTGCCTTCTATAAAAATCTGGTACGCCTTTGGCGTACCCTCGAAAAAAAGATATCCAGAAAAGAAGCTTTGAGGATTTGGTTCGCCAAGCATCGACGGTCTGTCCGGCGCTCCGGCGTGCCGATGTGCTCTAGACAGGGTTCAGATTTTTAAGATGGGTGACACCAGAAAAGAATAGTTGAAGATTTTGACGAACATGCCACACGACCTCCACGGATCTCCTCTGAGTTCATGAACTATTAGCGGCTCATTATCTTCACGCAACCAGCAGACGCTTTGACGTGAGATGATGCTCCACCTTCCTGCGCTTGTCTGCGTATCTACCCCACCTTATCTCCGCTTGTCTGCCTATCTACCCACGTTATATTCACTTGCGAAATTTATCACCGTAGAATCCCCTTCTCAATTGTTTATATACTCCCTCCGTCCTCAAATAAGTGTATGTTTTCCTTTTATGGAAGTCAATTGTTTCAAAGTTTGACCAATTTTATCGGGAAACGTAACAACATTGATGATACTAAATTGGTATCCTTAGATCCGTTTTTAAATATACTTTAATAATATATGGATTTTATATCATATATATATATATATATGTTATTTTGTATAAAGTTGGTCAAAATTTAAAAAGTTTGACTAGGACCAATTCTAGAAGTACACTTATTCGAGAACGGAGGGAGTATATGCTACAGGACGGTGAGGTTAAGCCGCATGGCAGATGAGACGTGGGTCAAGATGTGGTCATGGTGGCGTGCATGATGTTCCTTCTCTGGTGCCCACCTAAAGCATGGTAATTACTCCACTCCTTATGTCGCAATCTTCTAACAGTTGCATATTTCTGAATTTGCAGACTGTTAAAAATATAAATAATTCTGTAACTTCTCAGATGTTTTTCTAAACTTGTAACTAGAATTTTATCCTTTATGATCCAATCATAAATACTTGATTAGATTATTACGATGATGTTTACTTCATACTAACAATAGTTTGAACCAATTCAAAAAATGTCGTACTCCAATTTCTTTAAATAGATATACTCATATATCTACTCAAATCATCGACAAAATTTTATGAAGGAAAAATTAATCCACCACACATGACTATACATAATGGACTATATACATCAATATGTACAATCTCCATTAAATTAGTCGTCCATTCTACTTTGGCCCATGAACGGAATTCTAATCATCTTTTGGAAGTGTTCTCACTAGCGTCAATTTATTCAAAAATAAAATGACTCCGGAAGTCCATTAGCATGGAGTTCCTTTCATGTTTCCTTTTCGGTATGACCTAAAAATATGGTGTCACAATTTAAGTGAAATTATTGTACGTATTGCAACGTTTAGCATTTAGTCTTATAGAAGTTTACTTTAACAGCACAGTTTATATTAAATCATCCATCAATTATGGAATATGGTCATAGTTTGAACAATCTCATTTGTTATCATAAAAGACCGGAACAAAATAACAACTTATTAAGTTCTTAAAATAAATCCTGAATGTTTGGTTCCATACGACGATGAAGACAATAACACTTTATTTATGTTCTTGTCATGATCGATTACACATCTACTACTAGTTCCTTTTAGGCCCTTGTATTTCTTGCATTGTGTTTCTTTTTATGACAACTCATACCAACCAATCTGGTATCAAAATACCCAAACAAAAAGGGTATTTCAAGGAATGTGGGTATTTAAACTATTACGTAGTGGTTCCGATACCATTCCACAACATGCCATACATCTATAATTTTCAAGGAAATATTTACATTTTCTCATAAGTGATTACTCATTATTGTTGGGAAACCAAAAGATTTAGAACATGTCAAGGCTACACACAATTTTATGGGAGGGAAAACGGGTAAAAACCCAAACAAAAAGGAACCAAACCATTATAAAAAAGAGAGAACTTATATTTGAGTTAAGACAGAACTTGCTGCGAAAATGTTGCAATAACATCACATGCCACAACATGTTTGATAATATGAAGATTAGCGACTCCATAGATTATTGAGTTTTAGACTGTTAGAATACATTACTAGACGTCCGATGACCATGTTGGTTCATAAGCAAAATTACACTTTTATTCTTCCTTAATTTTCAGGAAAATCATTGGATTGTGTTCATAACCCGTTCCCGCTACTAAGGACTAACCAAAAGCTTTTAGAACAAGCCTTGGTTCCACACTATTGGTGTGGGAAACACAAGTAAACACCGAGGAAACATGCACCAAAAAACTGTCACAAAAGAGAACATGCCCTATCTCTTGAGTTACATTAGTACTTATCCCTTACCAGGGTGCAACAACATCATCTGTCAATCATGCTATTGTGCAGGTGAATAGAAGAAAAGCAGATATGTGAGGTGTGGACGAGAAACAAAAGGGGATGAAGGTAAAGAGGAGAACCAAGAAGAAAAGTTTCATATGTTTCTCTCATGATGTGTGTTCTATCTGATAATATATGGTTAATAATGTTTAAAATTAAGATAACTATATGCTGATTAACGACATGTGTAGTTACATTTTCCATTATTGTGTTATTAGTTATTGTTTACATGTCTTCCGTACAATTAGTACTAAATTAAGTCGCTTATATAGCACCACAACATGACAAAGTTCATGTTTTTGAACTTTTGTTTGGTTTTATATCAAGAATAACTCCATCAAACAAGAATCTATGTTATCATGTTTCACTCATATTAATGTCAAAATTCAGGGGCAGTTCGCAAGAAAAATCATCCTCGCCGATGATAAGTCCACAATATCGACATCGATCAACTATTATATGAAGTGAAGGGTACTACATGAGCAACCACCACTTTTAGGTTCTCCTTATCGATACCACACAAAAATAACATTTTTGTACGTATACTACAAAAATCTACCATAAATAAATAATGTTCTCCTCTTATGTATACCACATGATCTTCAACACAACATCTCTATATCTTCTCGTACTATTCTTATTTTGTAGCATTAGCCTATTATGTCCAATAGATGTTATTCACTGAAATAGAGAAGAGGGGGATAGAAGATCCACAAAGGTTGGAGAACAAATGGGAATGTCAGACATCAGTAGTAGTGTTGGAACAAATCACCGAAAATCAACTTGTGAGACAACCTGTTCGAGCCCATGCTCTCGCAACCTAGAACTTTTTACCTTCCCACCTATGGGCAAATCCAGGTGTCGTTCATGTCGTGCAGACATTACTGGCACATCACATAGTCACCCGAGCGAAAGGTTCTCAAACTCTTCAAAGTTTGTGCCCACAACAAGTACCAGCAACAGGTGTTATCCTTGTATGTCTCTCTCCTGAGCGACGAGTTCCACGCCTTGATGAACATGGTGCGAACGTTGGCCTCGAATCTGCATCTTACTAAGGTGTGTTCCATGTTTTTTAGGAACAAGGTTCGTCTGTGCAACCTCGGGGTGTCGGAATACAATATCATACAAGACACATGCGATGGGGTTGAAACTGGCTCGCGTTGTACCTTCTGATAGAACCATTACGCCGACGACACCTCGGAGATGACCTGATAACGAGATTTCTCAGATAGACCGTGGTGTCTAGTCATCACTAAAGACAATGTATAAAAGAGAAAGCAACACCAATGCAATGACAAGGAAGAAGGAAGACATGATGGCAATGGTGAAAATCATTTTTTTCAAGGTAGTAGTGGCATTATTGTTTATGTAGAAAGAAAAACATGGAAATGCGTTCCCATATGTTAGAAACAAGATAAGAGGGGTGTTACTCGTATTTGCATGCGGTGCAATCTAATATTCGTGTTGTCTAACATTTTTTTCCAGACTACAGGTACTTCCCCCGTCTTTGTATACAAGGTCACTATGTCATCTTTCAGATATCAAGATAAAAGGCCAACTAATAAATTATGTTGTTAGTTGCGAGAAATTCTCTAGTGTTCTGGAAAAATTAAATATGTTGCATGTGGTGTATTGTTCTCTATGGCTCCATGCAAGGTTTGTATTAATTAGCACCATCTTATGAGGCAAAAATATAATCACATAATCTTGGAAATAGGTAGAGGCCTTATATAGATGTAAATTGTAATTTTAATACTGCCCTTGGATACAAAGGTAGAGAGTAGGCGGAAAATGAGATTGGTTTTTAATTTCTACCTACATGTATCAACAGTCCGTTCGTGCTTGCAAACCCGTTCCGTGTTTTATTTTTATTTTTTCTAAGCACGTCATCTTTTAAAACGTTACATAATGCTTCTTCCGGTTTGTCCACTTTAACCAGTTTGGTTTTGTCTTAAAATGTACCATCATGTTTTCATTGTCTATCACCAAAATGTCTATATTATCATGGAAAAACGCTATTTGTCAACCGACTGATGCATCAGTCAGCCCCGCGGGCGGGCGCGAAAATTTTGGTGAGATCATTGATCGATCTGCGTCTTACCTAGTGGTAGCAATGTCGCTTTCTCTCCTCACATTTTCTCACTATAGTGGACAAAGCATCAACTACGTGTACATGTGACAGTTGCTAAAGCACCGGCCGCATGGCACATCCGACTATATTTGTAGGAGTACATGTAGTGAGATGAGGAGATAGAATCAGCAATGACATCCGTTGATTGAATGGTGCTAACTAAACAGATACGTAACTTGCTACATAATGCAAACTATTTTGGTTTATGATTTCGTCATGCTGCCCTTTTTCTAAGCACGCCATCGTTTAAAACGTTACATAATGCTTGTTTCGGTTTATCTACCTAAAAGAGTTAACTTTTTGTATAACTAGCAGTGTGGCCCTCACAAATGTGAGGGCATTGCCTTTACTGTGCTAAAATAACTGTCAAATAAATTTATGATTTTATACATCATATTTTACAAAATAATATAGATCCTGAAACAAAACAAATGGTGTGCTAAAACAAAAATTTGGAGTGTGTGGGAACATCCATTATTAGTAGTGGGTATAAATGTAGTTTTCCAATTCAGTAAATATAATATTAATGACCATAGTCGTTTGAACGTGGTATTAGTTCCATACACTTAATTCAGTTTAGTCTATGGTAATATACTGAATTATTATACAATAATAATGTATAGGTTCAATACTCACATTCAATTTCTTGTGGATCAAAAAATGCTATAGTTCATCTGATTAGTGCCAGATGAGGTCTTTGATATTCTTAATGGAACAACGTGATTAATGTGCTAAATGGTGCATAATACAGACATTGTAATTTATTTTCACATGTAAATATATTTACTCTAATTTCTCATGGTATTCCATAATCTCTTTTTTCCTTTTTTTAATGTGAGTTCCTCCTTCTGTCAAATAATGTGTGACTTTATAGAGAAGGACCATGTTGAATACAAGTGTTTCTATAATATCATCTATTTTAAAACAGAGGTATATTATTACGTTAATCTATAGTTTCAACTCTTTTTACTTATATTTTGTACGCTCTTGATTACATGTAGTAATCCCGTCATGTAAAATGTCAATGACGGCATGCCTAGCACGGCTTTTGTGTGACAACTTGACATTCCATTTTATAAATGATCAGCAAGTCCTGATTTTGAAATATTATACCGCATGAAAATTTACATATAAGTCTGTTTGGTTGCATAAAGAATTTTTTCAAGTTAAGATGACATAGTTTTTCTTTAAAAAATTCTTGCAATTGGGTCAATGAATCGAATGCGGACTAATGGCGCATGAAGATAAACCAAGTATTATACTCGTGTAAAAACATTGGCCACAAAATGATTTTGATTGACTTTTTGACAAAAACAGAAATCTCCGAGCGTTTTCTGGCAAATATTAAACCCAAGTTGCGATATGATTACAATACTTTATTATATTTTGCCGCCGGGAAATATCATGACTTATTTTTTTGAAATACCAGTTTTTAATATCGGGTGCGCTTGTACCCGCCGAGAGCCATATCGTATTTTTGTAAACGATGTAATTGTGGTTGATAAATTATAAGGTCAGTAGAAAACATGTGGATTCCCTATAAAAAGATTTAACCTTTGTTTCTGATTATTATATGTAGAAAATATATTCTAAGATATAATCATACAAATCAAACCATCTCGTGGGAATATATAACAAATATTTTTGTAATATTTTTAAAACAAAATGATCCATGTCTATGTGAAAGATATCATGCAATGGACTTGACATGCTGGCTCAGCTACCTTGTATGGAGATCTCGGGTGGGTATTACACATATATTACATGAGTCAAGATAATTTGTAGCATGAGATTCAAACATACTGAGTGTATTTCTTGCCGAGTGTACAAAATCTCGAACGGCATCACACCTGCGTCAGATAGTCCACCACAGGTTTTTCTTTAGATGGGCAGCGTCGCCGATCGGCCGCCGATCTGCTTCTAACGGTCGTCTCTTTTGGTGTACTCCTGCCGTCTGCTCAATCAAGCATCACGTCGAAATTTCAGTGGATGACCTAAAAACTACTCCAACATGAGAATCGCTAGGACCCAACAAGCTAGATTGGATAATATTTATCCCTTTGGATTGCTTCAACCGTAGATAATACATCAAGTCAATGATCGCAACTGTGTGCGGACGAGTGGTAGTTTTTTATTTTACACGATCGTGGCTGCTACTTAATTACTCCCTCTGTCCGAAATTAATTTTCTCAATCTTGGATAAAAGTAGATGTATCTGACACTAAAACATATCTAGATACACCCATTTTTGTCTAAATTTGATACAATTAATTTGGGACGGAGGGAATATTCCTTTGTACCCTCACGGTCCAACAAATAGATTGAAATCTAAATCTAGGGGTAGAGTTTGCTAAAGAAAAAAAAAAGCTAGTAGTGGAGTTGCTTTTAAAAGCGTGAATAGATTTTTTTTTTTGGAGAAACACAGTACAAACTCAAGCGCTCATATACACGCGCGTAAACTCACCCCTATGAACGCATCCACACACATCATACCCCTATATATGAGCACCTCCGAGAAACTGAGTCGGTGGTTCTTGAGATTAACGAAATCACCACAGGCACATCGCTGTCGACGGGAATATCACCTCTCACAGAAAGAATATTTCGCCTAAATGCGACACACAGCTGTTAAACCTGGGGTTTAAACTCTGGTGGGCTGTTGGTACAACCACCCTCCTAACCATACAACCACAAGTTGGTTCACTTAAAGCGTGAATAGATAGACTCCTTACATGACACGTACACTTATTAAACTTTCACGCCGGACTCCATAAGTTAGGCATAAAGGTATATTATGTACGTGTTAGAATAAATGCATATTTACGTGATACCTCCGTGCGTGTCAGATGATAAATATTGCACACATGATAAGTTGTACATAACTTTTTAATCTTTTAATCTCAACCATTTTAATCTAAATCAATAGAGGATATTTATTTAACCTATAGTGGTTCCTCTATTAGAATTCTGTATGTTGCTTTTAGTATATAATAATAGATGCTTCTTCCGGTATATCACCAAAACACATATATTATTATAGCCAAGGCCGCCCTGAGCAAGTGGGGCATGTGCGGCCGCACAGGTCCCTCACTTGCCAGGGCCCAGCTAAGTATAGAAAGACCCAGTTGTGATAAAGTTTGCCCAGAAGTTGACCAAACGCAATGTTCTAGCTGAAAAAATGTATCGAGGGATCGAACTCTAGCCTGGATCTCGACTCCTGGTTCTCCACATCTTGTAGGCCCTAACTTCTGCATCCCATCTTTTATGTATAAAAGGGCCCTTGTTTTTGGTCTTGGACCGGGCCTTCGACTGTTCAGGGCCGGCCATTCATAGCGCCGGCATAATCTTTTTCTTCATTATAAACAGCGACTGCGGCAGTTAACGTAACATGCTTAAGATGACCAGAAGAAGCTACGGCATAAAACGGACAGTATTTGCCAAAATAAAAATGATTTTGAACCAACTTACGGGCAGATCTTACAGGAACCAAATTACGGGATAAAGGGCGAAATTTTGTTGAAGATCACACGGGCTCTTACGGGAACCAACTGACGGGCAGATCTTTCAGCAACAAACTTACAACTACATGGATGTCAGCTCAAACGCTACAGCTCAATGAATATGATGTGAAAACGTTGAAGGCAGCGCTTGCTGCATAGTGTGAGTCTATCCGATTCTCTTGTCTCCATATCCGTAAATTAAATAGTAAGCTATCCAAGTGTGTCTGCTAATCTTTGTGTTTGCGTCGGCCAATGTCTCATAATGACTTACTCCCTCCGTATAAAAATGTAAAATGTTTCTGCCTTTTCTAAACAAAATATATGTAGTCATATTTTAGTGTAAGGTAAAACATTTTATATTTTGATATGGAGGAAGTAGAAGTTACATACACCAAATGAAACAGGTTCGAGATCCGCAAATTATTGGACGCACCGGATACCGGAGTACGCGTACTCAATGATTTCCCAGCGAGACCTTCTTCCCGATGCGCGCGGCCTCGCGGGCACCATGTACGTCAATCTCGCTAACGAGCGGTATGGTATCCAGAGCATGCTAACTAGGGATGCAAAGTGGGAGCCCACTTATCCCACTTATTGTCCCACTTATACCTCCATTTGTATGTGTTTAGTTCATTTTTTGTCAAAGTTTTTGGACTAACCATTCACAAAAAAAATATAAGTGGGATAAGTGGGAGCCCACTTTGCATCCCTAATGCTAACGAGGCAAGGTCCCCCTCGGCGCCCCAGGGTGCCCAAGTTCACCATTTCTTATAAGACAGAGACGCAGCACAAGTCCAACCAGAAAAAGCAGAAAAAAGAGGGGCTAAAAGGACTCAGAGCCTCAGAGGCTGGCCGACGAAAGGATCAGGCCCACTAACAGAGGAAGAGAGGCAACCTGGTTGCTAGGGCTTCAGCCTGCAGTTGTTTTTTGATGCGAAGTGCCGACTTCTCTGAGATGTTGAAATTGGCAAACTCGGCAGATGACCACCGGTCTGTCGTGGTCTCGTGGAAGTGAACGAGACAGCGGTGGCTTCAGCGGTAGGTTTTGGGTTTGTCCTAGTTCGTCTAACCGTCTGTGGTCAGCACACCGGCCCTAGTAAACTTTGTCCCAGTAGTGGCGATCAGCGCCTTGTCTGCATGTTTCGCAGGACATGTCCATTTTACAGTGTAGAAACATCTACAGAAAAGAGGAAACATCTGTAAACTAGGCAGAGGAGAAGTAGAATCAGGTAGAGAAACATTACAGCCGATGAGAAGTACAAATAGCATATGGAGAGAAACAAGGTTTAAAAGATATTGCTAGGTGCTTCCGGCCAAAAGATTATCAAATCAAAGTTTTGAAATTCTCAAATCAAACCATAAGTTCACAAAGCATACGCAAACATGGACCGTTACCAACCTGAGCCGCAACGAGCAGTAGAGCAGAGCAGAGCAGACTCTAGAGGATGGACAAGCAGCCAGGACTGACGTTGACAGATATATATCCGAGCGGTGGACAGTCCCTGGTCAAGCAGAAGCAACTGCATCCCCTATCGATGTAAAGCAGTCAGTCAAAACTTTTTTGGGTTGTTTATGGTGATTAACTCCAATGAATAACAATAGAGGCCTGCCATAATCACTTGTTCTATACCGTGTGTCAACACATACTACATCTCGAAAGTAGTTATAATCCTGCAATATCTGTCTCGGCAATCTCAATTAAAGTGCCAGTTTGTGTCTGATCCCACCAACCCCTCAAAATCCTCCTATTAACTTCACCTATCTCAACTGAAATCACTGTCTTCATGTGGATGCCAAGCCTGTGCAAAGCTATCTCTGCTCCTCCAATACCGGAGAATAAGGACACCACATTAACACCATTGGGAAACATGTTCTTCAACACCGACAAGTGGCAACCCACAGTATCAATTTGGAATGAATTGCATTCCGTGTACGCTATCATTAGTGAGAGACTTCACGTCGACAATCTCAATTAAAGTGCCAGTTTGTGTCTGATCCCACCAACTCCTCAAAATCCTCATATTAACTTCACCTATCTCAACTGAAATCACTGTCTTCATGTGGATGCCAAGCCTGTGCAAAGCTATCTCTCCTCCTCCAATACCGGAGAATAAGGACACCACATTAACACCATTGGGAAACATGTTCTTCAACACCGACAAGTGGCAACCCACAGTATCAATTTGGAATGAATTGCATTCCGTGTACGCTATCATTAGTGAGAGACTTCACGTCGGCAATCTCAATTAAAGTGCCAGTTTGTGTCTGATCCCACCAACTCCTCAAAATCCTCCTATTAACTTCACCTATATCAACTGAAATCACTGTCTTCATGTGGATGCCAAGCCTGTGCAAAGCTATCTCTCCTCCTCCAATACCGGAGAATAAGGACACCACATTAACACCATTGGGAAACATGTTCTTCAACACTGATCAATACAAATTATTGGTCAAACTTGCACCTACTCCATTCATAATCACATAATATGTATAAATATCATTTTGGTTAACAAAATCTCGTTCATACTACGTTATAAGAACTATGATCATGTATTCCACGTTTATTATTACACATCACCAACAACATCCCTATCTAGTCTTCTGAATTTTCTTCGTGTCCCTTGCTTATGATCGCTTCGGCCGTAACCATGGAGCATCTTCATTATTTAACGGGATGGTGGGGTCAGCTTTCACTGTGAAGGGTGGAATTTCAACAAACTTATTATAATCTTCTGACATGTCTGTCGTGTCCTCGATTCCCACAATGTTTCTTTTCCCTGAGAGAACTATGTGACGCTTCGGCTCATCGTATGATGAAATTGTTCCCTTATTTTTTCTTTTCTTCGGTCTGGAAGACATGTCCTTCACATAGAAGACCTGAGCCACATCATTGGCTAGAACGAATGGTTCGTCATTGTAACCAATACAGTTGAGATCCACTGTTGTCATTCCATAAAGCGGGTCTACCTTTACCCCTTCTCCATTCAGGTTGACCCATTTGCACTTGAACAAAGGGACCTTAAAACAAGGTCCATAGTCAAGTTCCCATATCTCCTCTATGTAACCATAGTATGTGTCAGTTTTTCCATTCTCGTTTGTTGTATCAAAGCGGACACCACTGTTTTGGTTGGTGCTCTTCTTATCTTGGGAGCTCGTGTAAAATGTATTCCCATTTATCTCGTACCCTTGAAAACTCCCAATAGTCGAAGATGGTGACCCTGCCAACATGTATAGCTGATCTTCAACAGTGGTGTCATTTATAAGACGTGTTTGCAACCAACTTCCGAAAGTCTCCATGTGTTCGCGTTTAATCCATGAGTCATCCTTCCCCGGGTTTGCAGACCGTACAATATTCTTGTGTTCCTCGACATACGTAGCCATGAACATAGAATTTTGTAGAACTGTGTAGTGTGCTTTGGTCAAAGAATGCCCGTCCCTAGGTATCATTGTTTTCTTTCCCAGCGTTCCTTTTCCCCTCAGTCTCCCCTCATGCCGCGATTCAGGAACACCAATTGTCTTAAGGTCGGGAATAAAGTCAACACAGAACCCAATGACCTCCTCTGTTCCATAGCCCTTCGAGATGCTTCCTTCTGGCCTAGCACGGTTATGAACATATTTCTTCAAGACTCCCATGAACCTCTCAAAGGGGAACATATTGTGTAGAAATACCGGACCAAGAATATGAATCTCTTCACATAGGTGAACCAGGAGATGAGTCATAATGTTGAAGAAGGATGGTGGGAACACCAACTCAAAACTAACATGACACTGGACCACATCCCTCTGTAATCTTGTCAGACTTTCTGGATCGATTACCTTCTGAGATATTGCGTTCATGAATGCACATAGCTTCACAATGGGTACTCGAACATTTTCCGGTAGAAGCCCCCTCAATGCAATCGGAAGCAACTGCGTCATAATCACGTGGCAGTCATGAGACTTCAGGTTTTGGAATTTTTTCTCTGCCATGTTTATTATCCCCTTTATATTCGACGAGAAGCCAGACGGAACCTTGATACTGTAAAGGACTTCAAAGAATATTTCCTTCTCTGCTTTAGTAAGAGCGTAGCTGCTTAAGGAATGGCGCCCTGTATCTGTGTGCTTGTTGCTTGGGTCTTTCATACGTTGCTGGTCCTCCCGTGCTTCAGGCGTATCTTTTGACTTCCCATACACGCCCAGGAAGCATAGCAGATTGACACAGAGATTCTTTGTCACGTGCATCACGTCGATCGAAGACCGGACATCTAAAACTTTCCAATAGGGTAGCTCCCAAAATATAGATTTCTTCTTCCACATGGGTGCCCGCTTATCAGGGCCGTACGGAACTGGTTGGCTGCCAGCAGCCTTACCAAAGATTACTTCTAGGTCCTTGACCATATCGAATATATCATTACCACTACGGAGCTCAGGCTTCTTTCGGTTATCTGCCTCACCTCTGAAATGCTTCCCTCCTTTTTTCCTTAAGGGATGCTTGATCGGAAGAAATCTACGATGCCCCAGGTATACAACCTTTTTACATTTATCCAAAAAAAACACTGTCAGTCTTATCTAAACAGTGTGTGCATGCATTGTATCCCTTGTTTGTATGACCGGAAATGTTACTAAGAGCTGGCCAATCATTGTTGGTCACGAAAAGCAACGCCCGTAGGTCAAATGGCTTTTGGTCGTTCTCATCCCACACACGTACACCTGGTTTTCCCCACAGTTCTAAGAGTTCTTCCACTAATGGCCTTAGATACACATCAATGTCGTTGCCAGGTTTCCTCGGGCCTTGGATGAGAACTGGCATCATAATGAACTTGCGCTTCATGCACAACCAAGGAGGAAGGTTGTACATACATAGAGTTACATGCCAAGTGCTATGACTGGAGCTCTGCTCCCCAAAAGGATTAAAGCCATCTGTACTTAGACCAAACCATAAGTTTCTCGCCTCTCCTGCAAAGTCTGGAAAGTCTCTCTCGATCTTTCTCCACTGCGATCCATCGGCGGGGTGCCTCAACTTTCCATCTTTCTTACGGTCTTCTTTGTGCCATCGCAACAACCTAGCATGCTCTTTGTTTCTAAACAGACGTTTCAGCCGTGGTATTATAGGAGCATACCACATCACCTTAGCAGGAACCCTCTTACGGGGGGGCTCGCCGTCAACATCACCAGGATCATCTGCTCTGATCTTATACCGCAGTGCAGTGCATATCGGACATTCATCCAAATTCTCGTACTTCTCACCGCGGAAGAGAATGCAGTCATTAATGCATGCATGTATCTTCTGCACATCTAATCCTAGAGGGCAGAGAGCTTTCTTTGCTTCGTACGTACTCTCAGGCAATTCGTTATCCTTTGGAAGTTTTGGCTTCATTAGTTGAAGTAAACTCTCAAATGCCTTGTCAGTCACACCGTTTTGTGACTTCCATTTCAGCAACTCCAGTGTGGTACCGAGCTTTGTGCTACCATCTTCGCAATTTGGGTATAACAATTTTTTTGATCCTGTAACATGTTGTCCAGCTTCAACCTCTCCAATTTATTTTCACAGTCTTCCCTTGCATCCGCAATAACTCGGCCAAGATCATCATCGGCCTCTTCTGATGCCTGTTCTTGATCACCTCCTTCTTCTGCATTCTCTTCCATTGCAGTATCGTCGTATTCAGGGAACAAAGGATCTTCTTCTTCTTCTTCATCATCTTCCATCACAACCCCTCTTTCTCCATGCTTGGTCCAGCAATTATAGCTTGGCATGAAACCTCTCCGAAGTAGATGGCCGTGAAGGATTCTTTCGGAAGAATGTTCTCTGACGTTCCGACAATCAACACATGGGCAACACATGAAGCCATTATCTTTGTTCGCCTGAGCTACAGCAAGAAATGCATTCAGGCCTGCCATATACTCGGAGCTGCGTCGGTCACCGTACATCCATCGCTGCCGTGCATCCATCTGCATCATATAATTAAGTTTATCAAAATACATATTAATACATAGATGACCACAGTACATCGACAAATAATACTTTTTATGTATCAGTTACAGATGAAAAAGATAATTTGTTAACCTCGGTCGAAGATACCATTTTCAGTGAGCTTGTGTGCGTCTCGGGAATTTCGTCGAACACCTCGTGTGCATAGTAAAAAAAAACACACTAACACCACACTCTCTCACACCTCCAAGCAAAAAAAAAGATGGAAGAAGGGGGGGGGGGCTGGGGAAGTATATATAGGGGGAAGGGGCATTGGTCCCGGTTCGTGGACTGAACCGGGACAACAGGTCATGCGCGTGCCACATGGCCTGTGGCTAGGCATTGGTCCCGGTCCGTGGCACGAGCCGGGACCGATATGCCCCCCACGAACCGGGACCAATGCGCCCAGGCGATTCCTGTTGCCCCGGGCGCACGAACCGGGACCAATGCAGGGCATTTGTCCCGGATTTGGTTGCAACCGGGACAGCTGCCCCCCGGCCCCCTGGACGAGAGGGGTTGTTTCCACTAGTGTATATCACGTATCGGAAGCTTTCCGCCGCCAGGAAAAAGGAGGAGCCACCTCCACCTCCGCCTCCTCCACAAGATAGTTCCCCCTCCTCCGTCCGGAATTGCCAGTGTCATGAGGGGTGGGTAACCCGATCTATGGGTGGAGTTTTTGTTAAACTAGTGATTTCAATAATTTAGGGTTTTGGTAGCCTTCTTCGTTTTGGCATCCGCGTCAATGGAGATGACATCGTCTACAAGAAGTGATCTCCGGCCCCTCGTTCGACGACGAGATCTCCATCCCGGCGTCTATGGTGGTGTTGGAAGATTAAATTTGTCTTGGTATGGTCCTTCAGATCTTACTTCGTCATATCAGTTTTGGATATTTTCTCCTGGTTGCCGCGGGGAGGATTGTCCTCGCAATATTTTTCCCGTCTGCTATGTCTTCCACAATAGTGATTCGCTCTCGGTTCCAAACGACGTTGACCAGGCTGTTCGGTTGTTTTTCCCTGCAATACTGGTGCTGGTACTCTTGTCGATGTTGGTTGTCTACTTTAATGTCTACTAGCGTGCTCGTAGCCTTGGCATTGTGGCTCAAAAAATTATGGGAGAACGTTCGGTGGTATTTACAGTTTTATGGTTAGCTATCTATGTCAGTGTTCTACGGCTGCCTTCACAAAAGTACAAGATCATGTTCTGGAAGAAGAAATAGTATGAACATCTCGAGAATCCGCTTGTCTCTTTTAGACTTTATTTTGTAATCATCGAAGTCAGTTTATGTATCTCTACCATATACTATTTGCTACGATAAATATATATGGTATTGATTGTCAAAAAAAAACGTCAATCATATAGAGTAGAAGCAGAGCTGTTAGGTGAGGACGAGAAAGGGTAGGGATGAAGGTAAAGAGGCGGCGCAGAAGAAAAACTTCATGTTCATACTATCAATTGTGGGTGTGATCTAAAAAATTAGGTATGAAGTTTTATGCGATATATAGGTATCTATTTCATTATTGTGTTTTTAATTATATTTTAGTTATCTTTAGTACAATAAATGCTAATTAAACCATTGTGTTCTACCACCACAACATGTCACTTAATTCATGTTTTGCAAGTTTTATTTGGATTTATACTAAGACCATATCTACAAACTCTAAGTCATGTCCTTCCGTTTATCTCATTATTAATGGACCATTTTGCACCAATCCAGGATATAAAATCGCCATCATTCCATTGTACCTATTAGAACTTGTATCAAGTCAAAAGTACTACAACGCCATTTAATGTTTTCGCTATCTATACCACGCCATGCTCTCTCTTTTTACATGTATACCACACACTACTTACATTATCCGTAGAGTTTCCCTCCAAATTAGCTCACTTTGTCTTCTTACTCTATCCTAATTTGGCAGCATTTGATTATTATGCCAAGTAGTAAAATGATAGATCAAATACATTGAGATAAGTTCTCATGAAAGATATGAGAACTTATGGGAATACGAGACACCAGGAACAATGTTGGAACAAATTTAATAAAATCAACCTGTGAGAGAGAACCACACGCAGCCCTAAACTTTATACCTTCCTGCCTAAGGAAAAGTTCGCTTGTCATTTATGTCGATCAACCTTCTGAAGCGAGCCGCCTACTTCCATGAGTGGAAGTTCCTCATACTCCTCTATGTTTGTGGCAACGACGAGTACCGGTGGTGGTTGTTTCACATTTTTGTCTACCTTTCGAATGAGCGACACAGCCTGCAAATCATGTTGAAGCTGGCGCCTTCCAACATGGAGCTGCTCGAGGTGTGCTCCAACGATCTAGGGTAAAGGTCGAGGCTCGCATTTTTCAAATTTCCCAAGCTCACCATGTCGTACAAGACAGAGGTGACAAATTTGCTACAGCCAAGTGAACGAAGAAGGGACTTAGTCAGCCGCGGTGATGGCCTTGAGCTTTTGTGATGGTAGTTCTTATGGAGGTTTGAGCACGCCCGTTGTAGATTTTGTCACGAAGAACCTTTTATCTTTTTCATCAAAGAGGATCTCATTGGAATGGTGTTTTTCTCTCGGTATTTCGTAATCTATGTCACTATGGGAGACGAGAAAGGCGCCGACAGCTAGGAGGTACTCCGACAAATGCTGGGGCTGTCGGCGTACCAAAGGGAGACGGGCGGCAGGCAGGGCCACCGTCGGCGTAGACAATAGTAGAAGAAGACCTATAGGATTTTACCTTTAGTCCTGGTTCTATTACGAACCGGGTCTAAATGCCACATTAGTACCGGTTCTGGCGCCAAGGTCGCCGGAAACCTTTAGTTCCGGTTCGGTTGCAACCTTTAGTACCGGTTTGTATCATGAACCAGTAGTAAAGGGTACCCTATATGATCTTCCCCAGCCAGCTCTCCATTTCTTTCCACTTTCAACACATCTCCATTTTTTCCTCCAACACATCTCCTTTTTTCTCCATAATTTGTCAAGATTGGCGGAGCTCATCTATTCAAGGGTTAGCAACATCATTATTTGTTCCAACGTTGCTAATTTAGTTTATTTCATTGCAAGTTTAGCTCATTCCATTTTTAGTGCTAGCAAGGTGTTTGATGAAATGTCTAATTTAGAGAGTCCATTACTTGTTTATGCATTTTGAGCTCAAATTAAAGTATGATTTGTGGGTTTTAGTGTCGTCCCGTCAACCTCTTCACCTCCGTCGATCGCCCGCGCCGTCCCGTCACCGGCACCACCTTGGTGAGCCTCTTCTTTTTTTACCTTTTATTTTAAAGAAACTTTGTTGTATGAGTTAGATGCATAATTATTACTTGTATAATTGTTTGTTATATATAGTAACATTGTTTTAACATATGTCCACAATGAAGATGAACCGACAAGGGATGTACGGTGATTGACGAAGTCTCGTGTTCATTAGTGGCATGCATAATTTTCTCCACGTGGCCGAGGCAACCAAGCGGTCGAATGGTTTTATATGTTGTTCATGTAGTTCCTGTTAGAATACGATGGATTATTCTACCTCAAAAACCCTTCATGTCCTCCTGCTAAGAACGGTTTCGTGCCCAGCTATAGTTGTTGGAACAAGCACGGAGAAAGAGGGGTTATAATGGAAGACAATAAAGAAGAAGAGACGCACAACTATCCTATGTTCACTGAACACGGTGGTGCTAAAATGGGGGAAGACGAAGGACGAGCCCGATGATGATCTTTGTCGGGACATTCTTGATGCGAAAATAAATCACGGAGAATGTTAGAGGATCACTACAAATTGTTGTACCAAAATTGCGAAGATGGCCAGAAAAAGCTAGATACCGCATTGGAATTGTTGCAATGGAAGGAAGAGTGTGTTCTAGCTAACAAGAGTTTTGAAAAGTTGCTGAAAATATTAAAGAAGATGCTTCCAAGGGATAACATATTTCCAACCAATACGTATGAAGCGAAGAAAGTTGTCTCCTAATCTCGGGTCGCGGCCTTGCAGCGAGCTAGGGTTGATCCCAACAGTTGCTTCCCATCGGGAGGCCACGCGCGGCAGTCGGCGGATCAAAAACCCGGTGTGGAGAGGCCCCGATGGAATGCTAGTTCATTTCACTCCTCCGCCCTGGCGTGTTTCTGTTAGGGTTAGGGTTGTCTCTCGCTGGGATCGAGGAATGCGAGGCGGGACGAACACAGCCGCTCCGCGCCCTCCCATCCTCTTTCCCTTCTGATTCTCCTCCACCTCCTGTATCACAGAGAGAGTGATGCACACGCGCACCTTCTCTGCTCCCGTGAAGCATGATGACGGTTGAGCTCCACGGTGGCATCGTCGGCTCCCTTTGAAGGTAGCGCGCTTCCCCTATAGGTAGGCGTGCCACCGTCGAATGGCATGGCTATGATGCCCATTTTCCTCCTCCCCGGTGGTTCTTCTTCCCGACGCATCATTAGATGCACGCTAGGAGCGAGAGGAACGGGCGGCCACGGTGGCAGCGCATTGTGCCGGTGAGTTACTTTCCCCCTCTCCCCTCTCTTCTCTGTTAGGATTAGGTTTCTTCTTTCTCGGGTGGGATTTATGTATGTTTCTTTCTTCCTACCGAAAACCATCTAGGTTGAT
This sequence comes from Alopecurus myosuroides, assembly GCA_028641055.1. Lineage (NCBI taxonomy): Eukaryota > Viridiplantae > Streptophyta > Magnoliopsida > Poales > Poaceae > Alopecurus > Alopecurus myosuroides. Next base: position 70,068,738 of record CM054058.1, on the reverse strand, counting down.
ACCAATGTTAATTCCCTAAGATCAACTAGTCTAGATGTAAATGGTGGAGTCTTTGTATTATGCCTCTGTGATCGTGATTTGAGATAGAATCCGAGAGGGAGAGAGAGAACGGAGAGAGAGTGTGTGGGGGTATGGGCTACCTTCTCCTTTGTTCGACGAGCTCGCCAAGGTGGACATGGTGCAGCAGGAGTGCGGCGGTAAGCAAGCAGTGCGGTGCCGGCACTTCCCCTCGCTCCTGCGTAAACCCTTGATTGGTAGGGGATTGTAGGTGGGGTTTGTGGCGGCGGCGAACTTTGTATTCCGTGTCCCGGCCCATCCACCTCTTTATATTGCGCAGCGCGACGAGGGCCGTGTAACATAAATAGGTTGAGCGCCCCCGATCAGGATGCGTTGACCAAGGGCCTGACACCGTTGGGCCTATCAGCGGGAGATCAACCTAAGAAGTGCCAATGACGAGGTAACTTGTTGACTGATCAAGGAAGTTGGACGGTGACGTGTGATATCATCATTCCAGACCGTTGTTGATGCCCAAGTGGTCAGTAAGGACATGCGCATGCAGACCACGACGTGTGGATGCGCGACAGGTGCAAACTGTCCAGTTGCCTATGGACGAGGTATATGCCTTCCGTTTGTACAGTTTCAGAAACAACGAGAGAAAAAGATTTACTGATTGTCACATGGTTGGCTCGGTCTAGTTTTCTAACTGGGTCCGCAAAAGAAAATGCAGTGATGAATACTCCTGGCAACACGGATCTCTATGCAATTGGTCGGTCGAGATAACAGGTGCATGAGGACGCATGTTCCGTTTCAAAATTCCGGTACACCGCCAACGTCCACTATAATGTTTTCCTTATATATACCACACCGAGCTATCCTTTTTAGACATATACCATACCAACCTTACACGCATGAATAATGGTCACCTCCTATATATACCACATCAATTTCAACAGAATAGCTCTCTATATCGTCTCATTCTATCCTAATTTAGAAAATGGAAACATTAGCTTATCACACCCAATAGATTTTATTTACAGAAAATAGCTCAAGGATAGGGTGGTAAAAAATCATGGAAGATAGGAGATCACATGGGAATATGAGTCATCGGGAGCTGTGTTTAAATAAATTTCCTGAAATAAACCGGTGAGAGAGTGAGTTCAATGTCTGCCTCTCGCAACCAAGAACTTCCTAGATGCCCTACTATGGGCAAATCCGCATGCAGTTCATGTCACTCATGAACGACTGGCCAATCGCTTATTGTCCCTTGTGCAACGTCAACAAGTTCTTCTATGTGTCTAGACCCGACGAGTACATGGCGCTGCGGTTTCCCATGTATGTCAACCTCCCAAAGGAGCGTCACGGCTTGCAGAACATGCAGCAGAAGATGGCCTCCAAACCGGGGCTGCTCGAGGCAAGCTACATGGTTTTGTGGGACACGGTCCCCGGTGGTGCCTTCAGGGTGACCTAGTTCATCTCTTCTCTACTATATAATGCGGGTAAAGGTGATGATTCCTGATGGTAGGTCGTGGTACCTCAACCCTCGGTAAATTGCATGGATACGATCGAGCGGGCAGCCAAAGAAAAAAAAATTGTCTGTAAAAGCCTTCAGATCGTGCAGGCAGCCAAAGAAAAAAAATTGTCAGTAAAAGAAGCCTTCGGATCGTGCCGCCGTGCATGTGTCCAAGTCACGCAGCCACGGAGCTGTCGACCGGTCTGGCTAACCATCCAGATCAGATACATGTAAACAAAAAAGGCTAACCATCCGGATCGGATACATGTAAATACCAATGGGCAATAAAACGTCCAAAAGCACCCCGATTGGGTCCTTGCATAGAAGGCCATCTTCACACATGGACACGGTCAAAACCCGTCTAGACTCCATCAAACCATGTAAAAAAAAGGAAATAAAAATGGCCAAAAACAAACTAAATTAGTCATTCGTACGTTGGAAAATACATCCTTATGGATGGGCATCTGCCCCGGTTTCTTTCGAAAAGTGCATTTTTTTTAGACTAAAAGGGACGACGTCCCCGGTTCCATTGATAGCTCAACGAAACCACGCCGAGCAGAACACGAGTTAACCGATACAAGCACGCTAAAAACGTGTCCAGGCAAAAAGGAAGCAAACGAAAGTAAAAAAGCTGGAGAAACAGTAGTTCCTGGAGGAGAGAGGGAGTCCACACGCAGGTGGACTACAAAGCAGAAAAGACCGAGCTTAAACTAGTTATTTGCCAGCTCTAGGATAGAAGTGGGGGTCTCCCAGGTGCCAGCAATTGCAGCTCTCTTCAGGGCCGGGGAGCTCAGTCCCCCATCTGATCCTGCAGCTGGCGAGGAAGGAGGGGAGTTCCCGAGAATCTTCAGCCCGGTTCCAGCAACAGGGGGGTGTTCAGAAGGTCTGACAGCTGAGAGCAGATTGGATCCATTCCAGACTGCATCTCCTCCTTGAAGATTGGCCTCCACATCTTCAGAGAGTTCAGGACCAATCGAAACACCTGATGAATGTTAATACAAGAACGACCATTGAAAATGAGATCATTCCTAGTTTTCCAAATTGACCAAAGAGTAGCAGAACAAACAGAGTTCAGGACTGCATGTTTTTTATTGGCTATCCAAAATCTAGCAACAGAGAGAAAATCAGCTCCAAGATCACAATTAAAAACATAAGACATAAACTGCCAGATTTGTTTAGCAACAATACAATCAAAAAATAAGTGGGTGACAGATTCACTGTCAGAGCAGAAAATGCAGTCTTCAGGTTTGTTCAGGTGCCTCTTTTTCAGGTTATCTCTAGTCATTAGTTTCTTATTGGCTAGCAACCAAAGGAAGATGTGTATTCTAGGTGGGACATTTAGTTTCCACACACTAGGGGTATACACTGGCTGCACTCCTCCAAAGTTAATGACAACATACAAGGAGGAGGTGGAATATGTGCCTTTGTTTTCATATTGTCAGACTAATGAGTCAGTGTTGTTAGTAAGGATGACACTAGAGGCAATACTTTGGAGGTCATGCCATTTCTGTTCTAGAAGAGGAGAGAAATTCCTCCTAAAAGTTAACCTAAGTTGACCATCAACCATAGTGTTTCTGATGGTTTTGCTTTGCTCATTACAAACAACATACATATCAAAAAATTTGACTGCTAGGGGGGAGTCTACAAACCAGGTATCCTCCCACAACCTTATTTTTTTCCCATCCTCAACTTTCCATTTATAACCAAATCTAATGTTTTTGACAGCCCACATAATGCCTTTCCAGAAATTGGAAAAATTATTGGTTCTACTACAAAAAATATTAGGGTTATTTGTATTATATTTGGCATCCACCATGGCTTTCCAAAGTTTGCCATCATCAGCAATATATCTCTTGAGCCAGGAGCCAAGCAAGCACATGTTGATGTTGGCAAGATCAGGAACCCCTAGGCCACCAAATTCTTTTTTCTTACAGATAAGTTTCCAGTTTGCTAAGTGAAGCTTTCTATGTCCTTCAAAGTCATTCCACAGACAATTGGCCATTTGGCTATTGATCAAATCCAAGGCCCATTTTGGGAATTTGAAAAAGGACATTAGGTAAATTGGGATGCTAGCCAGGCAGGCTTTAATGAGAGTAAGCCTGGCTGCATAGGAGAGTAGTTTCCCTCTCCAACCAGCTATCCTTTTGAGGATTTTGTCAATGAGGGGTTGAATGTCTTCTCTCCTTAATTTCTCATAATGGAGGGGAATCCCTAGGTACTTAATTGGGAATGCACCAACAGTACAACCAAAAATATCAGTATAAAGTGGGATCTCTTCATCAGCTAGTCCTAAAGGAATGAGCTCACTCTTAGAATAGTTGATTCTCATTCCAGAAACTTGTTCAAAACACACCAATACCCACTTGAGGTTGGTGGCCAGGGCAATGTCATTTTGGGAGAAAAGAATGGTGTCATCTGCATATTGAAGGCAGATAACTCCCCCAGGGAAAAGATCAGAGCACAGCCCTTTGATCAATCCAGCACTTGCTGCTTTGATAAGCATTCTAGTTAGCACATCTACCACTAGGTTGAAAAGTGCATTTCTAGATGAAAAATACATTATAAAAAATGCAGCACGCGTAAAGCTATCACTTATTTTTTTGGCATGTGCGAAAAGTACAAGAAATGTCTCGAGAAAACTTTCTTAACTGTAGGATGACCTGATAATAAAGCAAACAACATTCTTGACGGTGCACGCGTCCCTGTAAAACAAATCAATATCAAAATTCCCTATGAGCTAAAAATATATTTAATAAAAACCAGCCCATAGCAACCTACGGGCATATTGCTAAAATGATATAAAAAAACTGAGTTTTCAGTATTTTTCTGTCTAAAAAAAATCTAAAGCGAAACATGACGATTTCAAATGGTTTACAAAAATCAAGTTAAATGTAAAATGTTGGGTGTAGAAATTACATAATATTATTTTTCAAGTTTAGATGAGCCGTTGCAACGCACGGGCATTTTGCTAGTCATATAATACAAGATGGAGGCGACGGGTTGCTGCAGGGACCTTGGACTGCGCCTACCGTTTGACGTCACTGCCACCTACTTCTCGCATAGTATTATAGAAAACTAACCATGGTCTACCACCAATCCTTGTTGTAAGTGAACAAGGATGGGACCGAGGCGGCATCAACCGAGTTTAATTTTGACCATTATACTACTCCCTCTAGTCCGAAATAAGTGACGTCACGAATACACCTACCATGCACAAATTTTGAGCTGTACCGGCGACAGATTTTTGGAACCGGAGGGAGTACTACATTGTTTGGCATACGTGACCACCCGGTCTGAATAGACTTTGTTGCCGACTGCCCCTTTATGTACAAGCAATTGCACAGACCAGTAACTCTTGGGGTCAAATTTGGGCATACGAATGCATCAACTTTTTTTTGCACAAATCAGTGGCTAGAGGTAATTTGTTGTAAGGACGTCTAATGAATAGATTACACAATTAAACTGCAAACCTTGCGGTGGCAGCCACCCTTGCTCCTAGCAGCCATGGACTACACTACCTCCAGATTTAATACGTACTATAGTTGTAACAACTATCACGATAGGGAAAAGTTTTCATAATATGGGTTGACTGTATCAAATAATTGGTAAAGTATAGTATATAATACTCTCTGTATCAAAACGTAAGATGTTTTACCGTTTACTAGACAATACATGTTTTAGTGCAAGATGCACATGAATATTCACAGTAAAACATGTCTAAATACGTTTTGTCTAGGAAACGCTAAAACATATGGAGCATATCCATGATAACAACACATCAAAAAAAAAGGGACTACGTGAAGGAGAATGGGTCATAAGATTCGGTCGCTAACTTAGTGCCACAATCGTAGCTCGATACTCACATCTAGCCGCCTTTTATATGAAGAAAGGAAGCTGACCGTGGAGAAATGTACACAATTGACGAGGAATTGAAAGTATTCCACAAGTGAACGTTCGGCCAAATTATTTGATGGAACTAACCAATTTGTGTAACTCCCAACAGTAAGGTCTCTACACTCTATATTTTAGCACCCTATGACTAGGCGCTACACATCTGGATGGTTACAGAGCTTATTATACGCGGTACCCTGATATGTACATAACCCTTACGCATCTCAGCTGGTCACACCCATATTTGGTGAATCTTAGGTTCTAGCTTTGAATCCCTTGTCCACCATTTTTTCATTTGGATTGTTTCTATTTAAAAAATAAATTCGTGTAGGGGGATTCGAACCACATAATTGTAGTTTCCACTAAAAAAATTGTGTAGGAGGGATTCGAACAACAGACTTGTAGCTTGCTGAAACAAATCAAAACCACTAGACCAGATGTACGTTATTGTGTATATGGGTACATTTATGTATTCACTTGGTTTTTTTCCTTATATCTTATGCGGATTTTCTGGATTATATTTTAAGTATTTCTTTTATATGAATATTTTTATGGAAATAAGATAACAAGTTTATTTGTGCCCATTTTGTCCGGAGTGCAATCTAGTATGATAGAAAGACACGTCATCGTCTGCCCTATCGATCTATGTGCTATTGTCGACGGTAGGCTTGTTGCATGAAAGTGGCAAGTACACTCCTTTCACATTCATCTCAAGCATAGATAGAGACAAGCTTGCACCGCAGGTAGATCGAGACAGCCCACACTAGGGAATCGTTGAAGACGACGACGGTCCTACTACCGTCGGGCAAAGCATGATTCCCGTCGGCATATCCATAGGCCGACGGCCCCCTTCAGCGGCAGGCAAAATATTTTTAAATTGTTTTCAAAAAAAATCTGTATTTTTTATTTCACTTGTTTAACCACTTAGTCACACTAGTCACATTTATCTTTATCTCTAACCATTTTTTATTTTAATCTAAATTACTCGCTTCTACTAACACTTCCCGGTCGGTCACCCATCATAAGATTGCGACAGGCCCAACACGCTTAACTTCGTAGTTACTTCTCCGTGAGATACCTAGAAACAACGGAAGTGTTGCCGACAATATTATCCAATCAATCATGTCAACCCTTGCACCATCATGTCACACTCTTTTATTTTGTGAATTCAAACAATTGTTTAAATAAAAAAATATAACTAATAATAAACTTGATTTCAAATAATCTTGAATTTAAATAATAATTAACATTTTTGCCTTTTCTATTCAAAATTGAATAATGCATATCTATAAATCCGCAAATCGAGATTTGACAAATAATATATCTATACGATTAAAACTATTAGAGAAATTCAAAAATGACATCCATATAATATTTTCCATCATGTATAAGACTTTTTTCCTTTTCCTTGTAACAAAAATCCAGTTTTAATTTTTCGAATAAAAAAATGGTTTTTTTGTGAAGGACCAAACACAAATATGTTGCAAAATTTGAGAGCTACAATTTTTGAAAATATCAGACCATGTTATATGCATAAATAAACAATTTGTTTCCTATGAAAATGTTTAAATCCATCTCTTTTGAAAAAACACAAGTTTCTGCCGATTCAGGTGCAAACTGGTCAGATTTGAACTACAGGTACCTCATTGTTTTCTCATGATTTTTGGCAACAATCAATTTTAGGTACACAACTACCTATTTCATCATAGATACATCAAGAGTTTCTCAATATTCAACCCGTAGCTACGAACGGTCATGCCCGTCGTCTTGACTTTTTCCTCAAACCGGCTTAGAAAATGCCAAAAAATTCAAAACAAGCCAAAATGATGCAAGACCTTCACGTGGTGTTATTATATATGTCCTAGTATACATAAAAAATAATAAACCTGGAATACGACAGTTGTGTTAAAAAGTTTTCACAAAAATAAGCTATCTCCTCCGAACATTCCAGGGTTTCGGGCCAAATGACAGGTGTTATGGTCAAATCAGTGGCATAGTTTGTTTAAATGTGCCCATAGTCCGCACAAACATGCATCTTGGAAGCACGGACAATGTTGATGGAGGAAGTTTTCCTTTTTATAGAATAAAAAAACATTTTCTATTTTCCGAGTGTAATAAATGGGTTTTTTTGTGAAGGACCTACCACAAATATGTTGCAAAACTTGAGAGCTACAATTTTAGAAAATAGTAGACCATGTTATATGCACATATAAATAATTTGTTTCCTAGAAAAATGTTTCAATCCACCTCTTTTGAAAACAAAAATTTCTACTGATTCAGGTGGAAACTTTTCAAATGTTTTCTTATGATTTTTTGGAAAAAATCATCTTTAGATACACAACTACCTATTTTATCATAGATACACCAAGAGTTTCTCAATATTCAACTCGGAGCTACGAACGGTCATGCCCGCCGTCTTGACTTTTTCCTCAAACCACGTTCAGCATGGTCGCTGCGACCACAATTGTCTCCCGGTGGCTGCATCGAGTCGTGCTCAATTTTGACTATGTACTCCCTCCGTCTCATATTAATTGCCTTAAAAATGAAAAATAATAAATGTATCTAACACTAAAATAAGTGTAGATATATCTAGTTTTACAAATTTTGACACAACAAATATGAGGCGGAGGAAGTAGTAGTTCAATAGGTCATCTCTGGTGAGCACGCCTCCATGTAGTTGATCAAGGAGGAGCTCACCGGTCATCATTGCTGTTGGCTCTCATTGGCCGCCAAGTTGTCAATACTTCCATATAAATATTGAGGGTGTCTCCTGTCACCTGCCGTGAAGGCCCAACTACCAGTGTAACTGATTTGAAAGTCATACTCCCTCCCTCCGTTCCTAAATGTAAGATGTTTTAGCCCTTTTCCCACACATGTCTACATGTATATAGACAAATTTTAGTATACATGTTCACTCATATTAGCTTGTATCTAGACAACATGAGTAATAGCTACAACACTTATATTTAGGAACGGAGGGAGTATATATGTTTGCAAATTTCTCGGAAGTCATAAAAAAATATACTGGCATACTACCGGTGGGCTGCTACGGAGACAACAACATCAACGAAAAACTAATGCACATCAACCAACAACGAGAGACACTACAATGGCATGGTCAGTGATGACCTTATGCGTGTCTTGTACGGTCAATGTGACCTTATGCGCCACATGCATTATTGGCCCCGGTGACCTCGTTCGTGCTAGACAAGTAGGATAATTTATGTATACTCCTTCTATTTTTTTTACTCCCCCCGCCCTGTATTTAGTTCATGCGCATATTTCTAGGTTGTCAAAATTGAGAATTAAAAATAAGACATATGTAACAAAAAATTATACCCTTCGAAACTTTAGATATTATATTTTCTAGTGATATTTGTCTTATATAATTTAGATTATGTTAGTAAAATTTATAATCTAGGGACACACGCATGACCTATAAAACCGGACGGGGGGAGTACTCTAAATCCTCGAAAAATCGGGACAAAATAAGCCAACATTTATTAGTGCTACTTTGACACACATATGCATGTACTATTGTAGTAATCGTACACAAAATACAAAGCATTTACTAGTAGAAAAAATCCTATAGGTTATTACCTATAGTCCCTATTAGCTTACGAATCTGGACCAGAGGGGGGCGGGGCAACCGTTCGCCTCGCCTCGAACTCTTTTTCTCCCGGGTCGTAAGACAGCCGAGGACTAAAATTGGTCTGGCAACCCTTCGTCTGGCCCGAGACCTTTTAGTACCAGGTCGTAATACGGTCTGGAACTAAATGCCCAAACCGTTTGCCCCCCCGCGCTTTGGAAATTGTTCCATCGTCGTGAGAGGCTTAAAACGGAGAAATCGCTAATTGCTATAGTAACCGTGTGCCACTCTTCTTCTTCCTCTTTCTCTCCTCTCTTCTTCCCCATTCTCCACCATGGCTCTATATGGAAGTTGGTTGTTGAAAGTTCCCACAGATGGTAGGAATCTCGATGTCGTCTACACGAACGAGAGCTCCCGGGCCCCGTGTCTTCTTGATGATTTGAAGCGATGGATTAGGAGGGAGTATTGGATTAGAATATCATGACACGTGGCTAATAAAAAGATTTAAAACATGTCTAGGTTCCGCAACACTACTGATGGGATACACAAGCAAAAAACCAATACACATACACCAATTTTTTCACAAATAAGAGCATGCCAAATGTCTTGAGTTATAACTACCCTTGTACGAAACCAATTTTCAAGAACAACATCCATCAATCATGCCACTTTGGGGTGAGAATAAGAAGAGGAGAGTCGTGATGTGCGGATAAGGAGAAAAAAGATTCTTGTTCTTGCTCTCGAGATGTGTGTTATCTAAGAATTTAATGTTTTAAATGAATATGAAGTTCTAGCTAGGCAATAAGTGATGTGCACATGTATATTTAAATATTGTGATTTTTTTATATTAAATATTACATGTCCTTAGTACAATTAGTGGTAATTAAGGATTGTATTTAGAGCCTCCACATGACATAAATAACTCATATTAAGAAACTTCTATTTTTTCTTATGTCAAGACTAGATAATTCAAACGTTGATTTGTTATTACATTTTTCTAAATATTGTTGGTGCACCTTCACTATAGTTCGTGAGAACAGATTATCACCATCAACGGTGATTCCATCAAAATTATATATGTCAACCCTTTCAAGAAAATGAAGAGTACTACACCGTGAACCACCACTTTATCGTTTCCCTTATTAATACCACACCACGATATCTTTTTTAGTTGTATACTACACCAGCATTACATCCATGAATAATCGTTTCCTCTTATATATGTGAAGTCTTCTTTTTAGAAGAATAGCTATTTTGTATTCTCACTGTATCCTAATTTGGAAACATTAGCTTACCACGTCAATAGGTTCTATTCCTAGAAATAGTCAAGGAGATGGCGATAGGAGATCATGAACGATAGGAAAACAATTGGGAATAGGAGACATCGGGAGTAGTATTGGAACAAATTTCCTGAAATAGACCTCTAAGACATCAAGTTCAAGGCCTGACTCTTGTATCCTAGAACTTTCTACGTTTCTGTCTACATGCAGGCTGGCAAGCAAATCCTGTTGTGCAGCGAAAAAAGCACCTTCCGTTTTGCCAGCATTAGAAGCTTCACAAACTACTCTATGCATGTGGTTGTGATGAGTACCTGATGTGTTGGATTGACAAGATCCACACGCCTTCATGGTGACTAATTTCATCATATCCTACAAGCCAGAGTGAAAAGGTTGTTGAAGTACGGCATGTTCCACTAGATGGGGGTGAATGGGCGATTAATAATATTTATATTCTTACTTTTTAATTACAACTCAACAAGAAATTACAAGGTTGTATAGATAAGCAACTAAATGAACAAACTATGTGACAAGATACAAAGTAAAATACACAATGGAATACAAATAGTAAAGGTATGGGAGATATCAAAGTGAACACTAAGATATGATTTCGGTAGTTCTTTCACAAGATAAGTGCATCGACACTAGAGGGTGTGGAGCCACCAAGGTACTCCAATAGGATGGATATGCAAACTCCAAATCCCTGTCAGCCTCTCCGGTCGGGGATTAGATCTTTCCACTATGTGGTCGGGTTGAAGGTGATGAATAAACCTTTACATAAGGTTGTGACGATATCACAACTCAATTTTTTCGAAATGGGAAAATGGTCTAGCCTCTGGATATGAATTGTATTTCATTTATTCGACCTAAGATATAAAAATTAATACAAACATATATAAAAGATGAAGTAGTCAAACATTAAAAAACAACACAACTAGCACAAACAATAGAAAGAACATGGATTTATTGCCCAGCCCTGGTCATCGCCGGCTCACTAGCTAACTGCGGAGATAGTTCCTTATTTGCACGCTCCAGAAGTCCAATTTTTCATCTGCTGGTGACCCATCTTAAGTGTATACATTGACGCGAAGACCTTCACCAGGCCAGCCGTCACCACCACAGTGTCAGCTAATATCACTATCGTGTGCACATTCATATATGCATGCACGCACATCGCCGGGATAATGCGGTGCCACGTCGCTGAGTCCTTCCGGATGACATAGCAAAACAAGGCCACACCACCTTGGGTACTATGCGAATGGCGGGAAACCAACTCGGCCGCCATGAACAAAAATCTAGTCGATGAAGCTCCAAAACGATGCCCCAAGAGATATACACGATCACGAGTGCCATCGGCATCTAATCGGGGGACGAATCTATGATTTCTCCTAAAGCGTCCTGAAGGGATGTTTGTATGCAAAAACATATGTATATAAAAGTATAGAACACATACTTGATTCAAATATGATATTGCGGCGACACACTTCATTTATCATATAGAAAACCCAAATATAAATGGTACCATCACAACTTTTATTCACGAAAATAAAGGTAGCTAGAGCCACATAAATGTACACCGACATGTTCTTCCATACTAGTTAATGACTTGCATGGAACAGACCTTCAATAGCTTACAGCCATTTTTAATTTAAATAAATATTACTGTACTAAGTAGGATACTATTTTTTAAATAAATTAGCAGGGTGGCCCCTGCAAATGTGAGGGAATCATTGTTAGTGTGTAAATTAATGTTCCCATAAAATAGTTGTGGTCAATAATATAGTTATCTTCCAAGAAAAAAGTATGCTAAAGAATGCAACACATGAAAACATTATCTGACAAATTGCATAGTAAAGTAAAAGAGCTTACACTGCATACATGGAGTCAATGATATCAAAGATATAACTTGAATATTTATATATTATGATGCATTAATAATCTCCAATTATGTTAAGGGGATTGGACGATTAATAGTATGATGATGTTTATTAACATTTATGAAGATATGTCAACTAAGGTGCATTATATAACAATAAGATACAACCGAACAATGGTGTGATAATTCTTACACACATATACACTAGTAGAAAACTGAGTATTAAACACTGTTAGTACAGACGTTTTTACCCGTGAAAAAAAAACATGCTCATAAACACGATCCCTCAGCCGGTTTGGGTAGATATACCACCTCTAAAGAAAAGCACGGATCTAATAAAACATCATCCGTAGAGGCCCAAAATAAACCCTGCTTCTACAAATTACTGAGGCTGATGCGAAATATACCCGTATTGGCATGATGCATCATTGGAGCCAGACTGTACGACAGACGGCCTCAGAAATGTTGTCTGTCGGGCCAGATAAACACCCAGCGCGTAGTAGCACAACATGGATGGTCGAGAGAACCATGGACTTCCACAACTTGCATGCTCCTCTGGCCAAGAGTAGTAGGCGGACAGAGCTACCCAGTTGGGTCGGCGCCCCTCTCTCTCTCTCTCTCTCTCTCTCTCTCTCCCTCTCTCCCTCTCTCTCTCTCTCTCCCTCCCTCCCTCCCTCTCCCTCTCCCTCTCCCTCTCCCTCTCTCTCTCTCTCTCTCTCTCCACTAACACAAATCCTTCGGAAGATCAGAGACAATGTTACTCAGGATGGATAGCCAGAGGAACCTGATATCGGAGGTCGTGATTCCATGGATCCCTCTCCCACGGCCATGTCATGGCTTTCGAGGCAGTACAAGAGCACGCCACTAAGATGAAGGGTGATTCCAAGGTTGCATCGCATACCCCAAGTAATACATGCAAAGGCTTTTAGAATTAATAGTGAATATAAATAACAAAGAAGGAACTACTCACATTGATTCTTTTTCACAAGCAATAAATCATCTATTCCAAAGGATTTCACTATCAGATCTGGATTCTTACGTGACAAGGAATGAAAATCAATAAGATCCGAACGGTGTATCTTAATGTACTATCACCCTCGTTACAAAGTATAAGTCGGTTTGGTATGCTATTTTAGCCATAGTAGAGACATAGTGGGACAGAAAAGGTCGTTGTGAGAAACTTCGGTTGCAATGATATAGGAAGTTTCACACTTTACGCCTGCAACGCATGGGCATTCGACTAGTAGAAATAATGGGGGACTCGTAAACGCTGCATATGGAAGCTAGCTCTCCATCCAAATCTTGAGATTCCCCTAAAAAAATTCCAAAGCTAGAGACTTTTTTCCTTGTAGTGAAACGTGACTTCAAGACGACGTTACCAGCTGCTAGTACATATCAAGCAAACGAAGAAGCGATCACCCGACCCTATATTTTCAAATTGTCATATCAGTATTTTAAAGTTTAAAAAAATTAAAAAAAATCATGTTATAGACAATAATGGATGCTACAATTTTGCAAATTTTCAATCGTAAATTATTTTAATCTTCATAAAAAAGTCAAATTCTGATTAGATTTTGAGGCGCACTCATCACTCACCAGATCTACAATTTTATCTTTTTTTTTGTATAGAGGAGAATAAAGTGTATTTAGGGTTAAGATTTCACACACTTATATAATTTATCCATGTCTTTATGTACTTTTTTTTCAGATTTTCTTGAAACTATAAATTTATTTTTGCATTCAAAACAAAGGGCTACAAAACACCTCACTTCATGAATGGGCCATTTTGTAATCCTCGAACCTTGTTTGGCTGGAGTTGGCTATGAAGTCAAATTCTTCTCGAGCTTTCAGTCTAAAAAAAGGGCCCCTAAAAATGAGGTGCGTGAATGGGCGAATTTGGTTCGGGATCGATCGTGCAAGAACATACCCCAACATATCTCACCGAAATCACTAGAAAAAGGGAAACCTTTCGAAATGTCACCTAGCGTGTGCTCCGCTTGTGACAAGTATCACCTTCTTCTTCCCACTAGCCTACCAATGTTGCTTGCATCCATAACAAGTGTCACCACGAGAGTGTTTCGGTGGGATTTTTTCCTTCCCACCCACGGACGTGTAGACAGGTGTGCACGCATTAATTCTGGATTCCTTTTTTCAAAATGAAATATCTCACGAGCCGTATTTGGAAATAACAAACCGCTTTCATATTTGATATCCTCGCGTCGAGATCTTTAAAACCAGATCCCATGTTGATAGGTTTCGAGAAACATTTTTTTGCACTACCAGAATCAACATGGATGTACGCCCAGTTACACGCAGATGTATGCCTAGGTGCAGTGACCGAAGTATGTCTCAAGTGCAGTGCTGAAGGTACACCCACGTGTAACACGGGTGTAATCCCTGTACACCTAGGTGTTGGGCCGATGTACTTCGAGGCGGATGTACACCAGACAGATGTACACTATGGCGGATGTACGCCCACATTGCTACTGAAAGTACACGGTGTATAAGCATGCTACTTCTAGATGTACACGGTGTACATGATGTACACTCACGCATCTGCTACTGAATGTACACTCACGCATCTGCTACCGAATGTACACGAATATTGCTACTAGAAGTATAAACTGCTATTGAAAGTACAAAGTGTATAAGTACGGAAAAAAATTTCTCCAAACCTATCAATATGGGATCTAGTTTTACAGATTTCGACGCGAGGATGTCAAATGTGAAAACGGTTCGTAATTTCAACACGATTCTCGAGTTATTTCATTTCTCAAAAACAAATTTCAAAATAAATGTGTGCACTCCCTTCCGGAGGGTAGCCTTTTTCTAGTGATACCCATATATCACGGTTAATTGATATGTCTCTGTTTATTCATCCATCTCCTCGACCGGTTGAGTCAGGATGCAAGATCAACCAGTGAGTTCGAGGTGGTGACGACATGGGCAAATCCCAAATTTTTTTCCCTTTGCCGATACGACCATGCAGGCCATCCTCGGGCCACGCTCTACTTCAAGGGCGTCTCATGCAACATGACACTTTTTACCTCTTTCATTCATGTCTAGCCAGGGGCGTAGCGAGAAAATGGAGATGGGGGGGGGGGGCGAGAAGGAGAATATCAAAACATTGACAGAAAATGTGACACGAAACAGTACATATTATAAGGTCTAGATAATCGGTTTTCTGCAAGAGGAATGAAATTACATTTCTATCAATTTGAATTCAGCTTTACACGGACGAAGATCAAAGATCTCTATAATGTCTTCAAGAGTGATCTTTTCTGCTAATTCCCTCTCTATGTAGTCTATCACATAATGGCGAAGAAAATCATCTCCCAGTTTAGTCCGAAGACGTGTCTTCACTAGTTTCATAGCGAAAAAAGTTCGCTCAGCTATTGCAGTTGACACCGGTAGAGTTACCACTAGACGTAATAAACTTTCAACCATTGGATAATCCGATGATTTTCTAGCCTTAATTATTCCTTTTGTGAAATCAGCAATTGATTTGCATTATTTTATCTCTGGATGGTTGATTGTATCAAGTTGGAAATGTGATAACTCGCACTCCAGTCTATCTCTTTCTTGACTAGAAAAATCAGCAGGATAGAATTTCTCCACTAGAATTCATATCTTCGACTTGTCAAAATTATCATGTCTTGGATCCAAGGAAGAACAAGGATATAGAAGCTCGGTTACCCGAGAACTGAATCAATCATTTAACTCTCTAACTTGTTGCTCTATTGCAGCATTAAATACATCTACTTTGTAGTGATGGAGTACCGTGGTTTTGTCATGTTTATTTCGAGATTTCTTCAAATCAACATACCTACAATTGCAACATATATCAAGCACACATAAATCAGT
This sequence comes from Alopecurus myosuroides, assembly GCA_028641055.1. Lineage (NCBI taxonomy): Eukaryota > Viridiplantae > Streptophyta > Magnoliopsida > Poales > Poaceae > Alopecurus > Alopecurus myosuroides. The sequence goes on along the minus strand of CM054058.1, from coordinate 70,052,731 downwards.
TCTCTTCTCAAACGAATAATTCAAATAAATGTAAGGACACTGTACATAGGATAAGATACATACTTCTGATTCATATCTGGGATGTCAATCTCATGCTTTAAACAAAAGGTTTTCATGTCATTTATAAGACCTTCCCATCCATCTTCTCTCGGTTCAGCAAGCAATACTTTCGTGTTAGAAACACAATCCAATGCAGCATTTGCAATATACAAAGTTTTATTTTGTAGTTCGTGACACAAGATATCCGTGATTTTCATAATTTTTTCCATCACGTTTAGAACAAAAACAAAGTCAAATTGAACTAGGAAATTAAGCGCACCCTGAGCATCTCCTCTTGTACTCCATGGAACAGAACGGTCAATTGCTACATTTATTAGTATCGAAACGGATGCACCAAACAATATACAAAGTTTTTTACCAAAATGTAGTGGGAACTCCATCTTGTGTCTCCTCCCTTTTGTAAATATCCTATTTCATTTAACCCTCTTCACGTGTCAAGCACTCCGAGTTCAATCTCTCTTGCAATTTCAGCAGCCTGATTTTGTAGTAGATCATCATTGCGCTTGGGAGAGGCGTTTACAGTATTTACAATAAAATTTGCTTGCTGGAAGAAATTATGGATCTTATGTACCTCCCTTCAAGTGGCAACCAGAGCCAACTGTAGTTGATGAGAAAGACAATGGATATAATATGCAGAAGGACACTCCTGGACAATTAGTGCCCTAAGTCCATTCCACTATCTTCTCATGTTCCTTGCTCCCCATCTATGTTCACAAATCGGAGAACTACTGCCATTTGTTCCTTTTTAGACTTATCTCGATATTCATCAACCATCATCGGAAACTTGCCATTACCTATTCCTTGTTTAATTGAAATTTGCACTTTCGGGGCGAATATGCTAGCAACTTCGTTCTGAATAGTTGGTGAAGTGTACTTAGCATTTCCTGTAGCATTTTGCATTACTTCTTGCAAATCCTTATTACAAGAACCCAAAAGCTTCAACACTTCCTTGAAATTACCTTGGTTTGGGAGTCAACAGATTCATCGTTTCCTCTAAAAGGACATGCCTGGTGCATTAAAAACCTGATGCAATCAATAGGAAGAAAAAGTTAGATAGCATATAATACAAAATTCTAATTGTTCGAAATTAAATAGTTCTTGCTTACTTCATGACATCGATGGAAGCTGTAAGCCTTAATCTTGCATAAGGAACCTTTTTCTTGTATTGCTTTAGAACCACCGTATCAATATGAGTCATGTTATTTTTAAGATTTTCAGAACATCGGACTGCAAAATTATGGGTTGATTTTGGACTAGTTCCCATATGTGTTAGGAAAGCACAATCTTTTCCACTGTTAACCTTCTTCCACTTATCAAATCCTTTGATGGTAAATGTGTCCGAACCACACCTTCCAATTGGCTTTTTACAAAGCAGAAAACAAGGCAAGCAATATGCTCTATTTGTGTGAGGCAAATAGTCCAACCAGAAAAAGTTTGTGAACCAAGCACTTTATAATCGACGACGGTTAGGTTCGGTTCCTGTAAAAACGTACTAACCAATATTTGTTGATAAGGCCCCTCGGACATATAGAAACGCCTAGCATCATCTTGCTTGTCAAGAGGGAGTTCCCAATTTTGACAACGTCTGCCGGGGTCTCGATCATACTCGATGGTTATAATTGTCGCTTGTTCTGTACCTTCTAGCATGGGCATATCGTTTCCAGTCTGAGCATCAATTTCAGCAGAATTAAGATTGTTCTCTTCCCTGGCTTCCACATTATGCTGATCTGGTTGTGATCTCGAACCAATTGGTTTGAAAAAGTTCTGGATTCCCGCTCTCCTTCTCTTCAACTCTACACAACACAAGCACACGAAAATAATCCAAAAATAAATCAGAGTGAAATTCTCTAAGAGATAGATCAAATTAGTTAATCAGAGTTGAGAGGGAGGGAGTCTCGGGCGAATAACCTGTTTTCCTCCCAGCCTAGCTCATGTTGACAGTGTGGCCGGCCGGCCGTGCAGACGATGAGCAGATGATGAGCAGCAGCGGATTGTCGATTTGTCGTGCGGACTGGATTGGAGGTTCCCTATTTGGAGAAATTGGGAGCGGCTGGCCGGTACGCAGACGACGGAACCGATGCGAAGAGATGAATGGAAACGATCCCAATTCCTGATTGTCCTGAACTCCTGATCGATGGTGTGCTTTTGATCCCTAGGGGTAACTCCTAAATGGGATAGTTATTAGGATAATGGGCTTGGCTGTTGAATTGCTTGTACGTGCCAACTAAATGGGTTTCACATAGGAATTTGGCCTGATGGTGATTGTTGGGGGGGGGGGGGGGGGAATAACCTGGATTGGACAAAACAGTACCGATATCGCTAATATTTACACGGGTTGAGTGAATCGTTGGGGGGGGGGGGGAGGGGGGTCTCGCCCCTGCTCGTCCCTTTTCCCTTCGTCCATGTCCAACCGCAAGAGAAAGTACATCGCCTCGTACCCTGACTGGAAGATGCTGGAAACTCCTCTAGGTGTGCGACTATGACAAACACTGGGGCGGAGGTTTTTCCATGTATCTCTACCTCCCAAACAAGCAGGGTAGAAGATGGCCTCCAATATGGGTCTGCCCCAGGCGGGATCCATGGGTATCTGGGGCAAGGTCCCAATCGTCGTCTTTGGGACGCCCAAGTTCACCACATCTTACAAATAGATTGTCGTGCAGCCTGGGCATGTGTGCCGCAATCGCCATCTTATCGGAGAGGCTGGAGTCGACCAAGTCGGCAGACGAGGGGTTCTGTGTGTCCATGATCTGCCACTAGTCCATTGTAGAAGTGAACGAGGCGGCCGCGGCCACTGTATTCATCTTTTATCTTTATACTAGTTCGTTTGTGTTTAGCAAGGCGGTCAAAGTAGATTTCCTTGCCGAAACCGCCTTCATGTTCTTGATCAAGTAGGAGCTCACGGGCGTCGTGGTTTTCACTGGCCAAGTTCTCAATCCTTCGATCAAACTAAGGTGTAAACTTATCAATGATCTTGTTCTTGCGGTCATATTTGTGTGTTTAGCATATTCTCACGTGGACCATTATAAATTTTCTCTACATTGGTTACATGTGTTAGCATCTCTTTTCTATTGCACTTGTTTTTGTAGTCATATATTTGTTTGCAAGTTAGGGTAGTCATACAGACTATAATTGTAGTATTACATGACTAGTCATATACGTGAGTGTATTTGTGTTCGTCTTTATAATGTGTTTAAATGGTTTGGGGATGTACACTATCCGTCAATTTCTAGCGACGTTTTTTAGGCTTTTTTGCACGGACCATGAAATATGTTCGTTTTCCGCAAAATTTCGTGTGGCTAGATGGAAGTTCGATATGTACATGCTAATTATCGTTCTGAGTTATTTGATATTTTAAAATCTTGTTTTCTGGTGGCACGAGCATATGCTCACATGTGCCATATCGAATTTACGAAAAAAATGAGATGAAGATAAAGAGGAGAAGCGGGAAAAAAATCTTCATGCTCTTATCCTCAAGATGTGTGTTATCTAAAAATTTATGATCAGTACGGTTTCTATTAATACGAAATTAGATACAAGAACTGATATACACAATAAGTTTTTCATTGTTGTTGTTCTTAAGTATGTAGTAAAATTAGTGCAAATTAAGCCATTTATTAGCGCCACAACATGACGCAACTAACTCATGTTCCTCACATTTCGTTTGGTTTTATATTAGTACTAAATCCTTCAAACATTGATTCGTGTTCTTCTGTGATAACCATGATTAGTAATTCTTTTGTAAAATAAAGAGTACTACAACGCCAGCCCCTCCATCAATGTTTTCCTTAGCTATACCACACCATGATCACTTTTCTAGATGTATCCCACACCAACCTTACATATTACCATCTTATATATTGTTTATATACCACACATATTCAACATAAACTCTATCTTCTCACTCTATCCTAATTTGGTAGCATTAGCTTTTTTACGTCAAATAGGGGTTGTTACCAGAAATAGATCAAATAAAGGGGGAGAAAGATCATGAAAGATGTGAGAACACTTGGGAATATGAGACATCCGGAGGAGTGTTGGAACAACTTCCATTACACTAACTTGTGCAAGAGAAAGTTCCACATCGAACTCTCGCAGCCCAGAACTTTGCAGATGCCCGCATACGGGCAAGTGCACATTTCGATCATGTCAAGCATCTAGTACAGGAACATCTCCTATCGCTATAACTAGATGGTCCTCAAATTCTACTACTCAAGTGATGTGATGTGCAGCGACAATGGAGTAGATGCGCGCCATGTAGACTTACCTCCCAATCGAGCTCCATGGCCCGTAGAGCATGCTGCAGAAGCTGGCAACCTGGGTATGCTCAAGGCAGGCTCCATGGATCTAGGAGCCAGGCCTAGTGGGTGTCTTCGAAGAGGGGACAATCGGTTGCCACAGAGCCTCACATAATCAAAAACATGACAAAAAGGTGTTCACCTGAATATCGCACTGTAATCTGAAAACACGGCTGTCAATTGATAGTTTATTGGACGAAAGAAATGAGATTGGATTTTCTACCAGGCACTTATATGTATCCACCGTTCCTCGGTGTGGCTTGGTGCTTGAAAAAATGGGCCGAGTTTTTCAATTTTTGTTAAGCTCTGTCGTGTTTCGAAAAATTGTATATTGTTTCTTACGGATTTAGTGTAGTTAAACCATCTTTGTTTGTATAAAAACGTAGCTTTATATTTCCTTGTGTATCAGCAAAAATCAATCTAGTCGGCATATGTTTGAAACTCATTTCTCGATCCAAAATAGATAAATCATCGTGGTATCTCGAGCAAGGTCCCCATTGGCGTCTTTGGGACCCCCATGTTCACAACATCTTACAAATAGATCCACATGGTTGTTGTGGAGCCTTTACAAATAGATCCACATGGTAGAAGTGACCAAGGCAGCAGCGGCCACCAGAGTAATTTTTTTTTGTCTTTGTATTATATTTTTAGTATTACATGACTAGTCATATAATGAGGGTATTTATCTTTGTAATGTGTTTAAACGATTTTGGGATGTAAACTGTGAGTCAATTTCCAAATTATAGGTGAGAAAAAAAGGACATGCGTGAGGTGAGAAAGAGGGAAACGAGGGGGTGGTGTTTTGGCACATGGAGCCTATTTTCACAGGTTTTGAAATGCATCTATAAACACGTTCGAAAATGTCAACAAGTTTGAACCAACAATTCTCTGTTTAATTGTCAATGTTCTATGTGATCCTGAAGTCATTTCACGGGAAACCGACATTTTCGAGTCGTGTGTAAAAAAGACAAAATAATTGTTGTAGAAAAGGCTTTTGAGGTTATTTTGGAATTTTTTTTCTCACAGACCATGAAATATGTTCGTTTTCCGCAAAATGTCGATAGATAGAAGTGCGATATGCACATGCTAAATTATTGTTCCGAGTTTCTTTATATTTTAAAATATTGTTTTCTGGTGGCAGGAGCATAGGCTGACATGTGTCAAATAAAATTTCCGGAAGAAAATGACATGAAGACAAAGAGGAGGAGCGAGAATAAAGCTTCATGCTCTTATCCTCAATATATGTGTTATCTAAAAATTGATGATCAATAAAGGTTTCAATTACTATTAAATTATATACAAAGTCATACACAATAAGTTTTTTCATTGTTGTGCTTCTTAATTATGTAGTAAAAATAGTGCAAATTACGCCATTTATTTAGTGCCACAACATGACACAATTAACTGGTGTTTTTAACATTTCATTTGATTTAATACATGGACAAAATCCTTCAAATATTAATTCGTGTTCTTCTGTTTCTGTGGGTACTGTTAGACTTTAGCTCTACTTGGTGAGAAAAATCATCGTCAGTGATGATTCCGTTATAGCTATATATGTTAACTCTTTTGTAAAATTAACCTTACTACAGTGCCAACCTATAATTTACTGTTTTCCTTAGCTATACCACACCAAGATATCATTATTAGTTGTGTACCATGTCATGCTTACATAATTAACCTCTTATATATACCACACATATTAAACGTATGAGCTCTCTCAATCTTCTCACTCTATCCTAATTTGGTAGTGTTGACTTTTTACATGAAATAGGTGTTGTTAGCATAAACAAATCAAAGATAGGGGGATAAAGATCATTAATGTTGTGAGAACACTTGGGAATATGAGATATTAGGAGGAATTTTGGAACGACCGTCCTTGCATCAACTTGTGTGAGAGCAGGTCCGAGTCGCAGCCCAGAACCGTCTAGTTGCCCGCTAACGGGAAAGTGCACGTTTCGTTCATGTCAAACATCCACTGCAAGCACATGCCTTATTGCTATGACTAGAAGGTCGTCAAGATCCTCTACTCGTGTGGGTCGATGTGTACCTACCATGAAGTGGATGCGCGCTATGTACATTTACCTCCCGGACGACGATTTCTTCCCCGACCTCGGCAACCTCTTCATCGACGACACTGGAAACAACATGGACAACACCGCAGTTGGTGCCGCTGCCGCTGCTCCGTACATATCTCTCTTCTTTCTGTAGCAGATTCTACTGCAATTTTTGTACCTAGTTTTTGCCGTAGATTGGATCTGTTCATCTATTGTACTAGATATTTGCATGCTTAGTATAATTGATACTGTCATGATTTACTTGATGCTATTTTGGATTAAATCATATGCTAAATTGCTTATATATTCAACATGGTCACGGAGGGATCAATGGATCATAGGACCAGGCTTAGCGATGTAACCATGGCTTCCCGATCTTTTGATGAGAGAAGATAACTATGGTTTTTGGTAGGACTTGACCGTCACGATTCGGCTACCAACCGTACAGGAAGAACAGTACACGACTGATAACCACGGCAATCGTTGAACCAACTCCACGATGTTGTCGACCGAACCAACGACACGATCAACCTTTTCATGAAGGACTTTTCCTGCGTGCAAATCGAAGAACAAGCGTGAAAATAATAGCGCGAGCAATCCAAAAGTGCGGATACACTAGATGAATAATAATCTTCGTAGACAAAGTTTAGGGTTCCGAAAGGATGTCGACGGTCGCACTAGCCGCTACGAGCGTGGACAAAGAAAACTAGCACAATAGCTAAACTTCTCTAAACAAAACCCAACTCATTAAACCCTAGCGTGTAGGTATTTATTGACACGACAATGCGTGCCGCCCCCTCGACGTGGCGTCAGGATTTCTTCGCCTGGATACATGGGCTTGGACAGGCCTAGACATTGCGAAGTACTCCCTCCGTCCTGAAATAAGTGTATTTCTAGAATTGATCTCGGTCAAACTTTTTAAAATTTGACCAACTTTATAGAAAATATGACTAATATATGTGATATAAGATATATATATTATGAAACTACATTTGAAAACAGATCTAATGAGACCAATGTAATATCATAAATGTTGTTAATTACATTTTTCTATAAAATCGGTCAAACTTCAAAATGTTTGACTTCTCAAAAAGATAAAAGTACATTTATTTCAGTACGGAGAGAGTATGCATGTTTGGGCGATGCTCTGAGGCCCACGAAGTATGCATGGCAGCAGAGTTAGTATATCATAGCCTTCGACGTATCACTCAGCGCTGCTGGTTCCTGGCACTTGGAGTATAAAACAAGCAAACATATTCTTTCTTACGGACACCCCATACAGTGTACACAGACTAATCTTGACCATCTGATTATATAAGCCAATCAAATCAAACGGATCAAATTCATCTAATAGATATCACAGGTGCAGTTAGCAATTACAATAGGCGGACGCTTTCCCGGCGGACGAATATTTCCGCAACCCGCTTCGACAACCCCATACAGTGTACACAGGCTAATCATGACCATCTGACGCTTTCCCGGCAAATCTCACGTCCCCAAATCACGCTTGTGTAATTTCCGCTCGATTCCATTCCCCTCAAACTCCATCTCCTACCTTGCATCGACTGGCCAAATCCTCGATCCGCGCCCATGCCGCCATCTCCCAGGTGACGGCCGTCCGGCTCTGCCGCCGCCTTCTCCTGCCACACTCCCCGCTCTGCCGGCGGCTCGCCCCCACCCGCCTGTCCCTCTACGTCGTCGCGCCTCCCCAACGCTGCATCGGCCGAACCATACGTCTCCCATGTTGGCTGCGCGACTCCCGCCCAGTTTCGTTGGGCCTCGCTGGACCGCAACGTCGCCTGCCCTGATTCTGCACGCCTCTCCTGCACCCGGTCCCGGCCATGGCCCATGGGATCCCTGCCGTCTCTCTGGTCCGAACCAGCCTTCTGGTACACCACGATGCTGAAGCTGCTCATCCCTCTTTAATTCTCTTTTCACTCTTCTTTGCTCTCTATTACGTGTGGTAGAATACTCAATGACCAGGTCTGCAGTATGTATACAACCAAAATTATCCATATGGCGGTAATTAATTTGCATTTAGAATTGGTTGAAGTCACACAAATTCATGTTACACCGACAGTGTAAAGTATGGTACCGATTTTTTTGGATCTGTTCTTCTTAGTGGAACTGATGTGTCAATCATGATTCATGCCAACAAACAACATGTCTGTACTTTCACTATATGAGAAACTTCAGATGAGCAGCTTATCCAATTCAAAAATTAAGATACATGTTCTCTTCGTGTATGATGAATGCAGAAAGGCCCCGGAGCAGATCTGTTGTAAGATCAGGTGCGCCATAGACCACATCCTGGAGGCCGATAGAAAGGAGGAGATCAACCACAATAACATCCTTTACATCTTAGAGAATATCAACGTCGGAGGTAAAATCCTACCTACGTGTTAAGAAGGGGATGTGCACGTTCTGAGCGACGGCCAGAGAACCATATTTGGTGGCTGCTCACTTGCAGCAGCTTCAAGGGTTGCAAGGATTATCTTGATTGCACACTTTTACCAATGGGTTGTTCTTAGGAATGTTTATATTTGAGAGACCTACCAACATGTCGCTGCTGCTTCAAGATGGAGAAATGATTATCTTCATTGCACACTTTTACCAATGGGTTATTCTTAGGAATGTTTGTATTACCCACGTGTCGCAGCGGCTTCTGCGGTCTAAGTGTCGGCCAGGGAAAGTTCAATGGTTTGATGCTGTCTCGCATATGCTTCAGTGGGATTAAGGATTATCTTCATTTTCATTCCAATGGGTTGTTCTTAGGATTCTCCAACTATCATGCTCTCCTTAGCGAAATTCTATTGCCGAGCTTTAAGAAAAAGAGGATCAGCACGTGGCAACATCCACTTGAGAAGATCAGCAATTGGGCATCCATATGTTACTGAGCATCAAGATGAGGTCAGCTCACAGAAGTTATATTTCTATATGTCCGGGTATGCTATCAATGCATCGGATATGTTGTAATTTTCAGTGAAATCCTCCAATCTCTCATGTCGCTATTACAGGTTAATGATCTCTTCCAGATAATTTTTTTGCCGTGCTGACGAGTTATTTTAGTGAATGTCAGAGCATGCTGAAGGTGAGAATCACTTATGCGATTCCATGCTTTTGTAATTCGAAGGGTATCTGTAAGTTCGCAATTTGCAGTGCTGCAATCGAAGGGTATCTCACAAGTAAGATACATCATTTATATTTTATCTAGCCTACTCTCTTACATTCAGTTTGTTGTATCAAAAGTACATGTAAACTGCGCAACTTATGCGATTCAATGGTCAGGTACCAGCTATGTTTACCGTAATAAAAGCTTCATTGTCCATGGTGTATTCACACCACCAGTTTTGTGGTATGCTGTACTCTTCATGAAGGAGTATAAAATCCACTGTTTCTTTTGGTTTAATTAGACCAAATGCTGGTTTCTTAATATTGACTGGTGATTGTTCAGACCTTTTCAGCCTCTCATATTCTAATGTCGATCTTTGGGCAAACCAGGAAATTTAATATCGACATGGGGCAGCAGCAAGCAAACTGTGTATCTTCCGTTTGTAGTTTAGGAAAAGAGAGTATCTGCACTTAAACGTGAATTAACGGCCACTATGTTTGGTATTTTGTGTGTCCTTCATATCTCTCTAAGAATTTTCTGCATATATTACTTTAGAATTATGTTTCTTTTACTTTTTCTTTTTGGACAATTTTTGTACTGAATATAAAACTGAAAATTAGGAGCATAGAAAGTAATTTACTTGGATAGCCATTTGGTGGGTGCACAAAATAACCTGAATTTTTTTAGGCTTGCTTATTTGTATATCTTTTGCTTATAACAAGTCTTATCAGTAAAGAATACAAACTGAGGAAGCTCTCGTACTGCGAAGAAAACCTGTTGCTTCTATGAAGTACTGTCTTGAGCTTGATAACTTATTTGTACTAGCTTTTCACTATGTTATGCTCTCTCTTTTTAATCAGTGGTGTACTTGTGATCAGTGGTGTCACACCTTGAATATCTTACATGGGCACCTGAAGGCACAAATTTCTTATTTAGAAGATCATGAAGATTTTGATTCTTTTCTCTAACTTATGGATGAACTGAAATCCCATTTGACGTTATTTGCAATTGAACTGCACAATCGTTGACTTATCAGCATCAAGATTTAGAGACATCAACGTTTACAGCTCAGAAAGCATATATCTTAACGAGGTGCAGAGAGAAAAAACTGAGCTTGAGATGAAAACATCGCCGTCTTGAAATCTATCGAGGACCACTGGCTAGAATGTGGACAGCCAGTCGTCTTTGCAGTGCAAATGTGCAATGGTCGTGGGTCTCGCAAGGCTAACAGGCGCGAGAAGCCACCAAAGGGATTTTCTCACAGTACGGAAATAGAAGTCGTGTTCAAGTGGCATTAACCTAACCAGACTAGCTATTGGTCTCCATGTCTCCGTATGTACTCTGCATCTGACCAACATTAGGACCTGTTTCTTGTTTGTAGCCAGGTAATCTTGCATATGTATCTGATCAACGTTATGGCTTGTACCCGCAAGTATTTTCCATAGGTGTGAACTTAGCTTTTTATAGTTTGAGTAGAATATCCATGATCAGCTGTATGACCAACCGAGTTGCAGATCTCATGCTTCCGCTCCAAAATATCATATATAAATTATCGAGTTAATTCCAGTTTTTACCCCTTGATTTGACAATTTTGACGCTAATTACCCCATTTAAAAAGTTTTCATCCTAATTACCCCATTTAGTAAAAGTTGTGCCAATTTTCATCCTAATTTTTTTTTAATTTAGTAAAATTGGCACAACTTTTACTAAATGGGGTAATTACGATAAAAACTTTTTAAATGGGACAATTAGCGTCAAAATTGTAAAACTACAGGGTAAAAACTGGAATTTACTCTAAATTATCAGGTAAGAACGTTCTTAATAATTCTTCCCCTTAGAGTTTGATGAAGTTGTGATTATCATTATTTCCACTTAATCCTTGTCGATGATTTATTAATATTATAAAAAGTAAGACTACACGTGCAGTGCACCTGCGTATTTAATAGTCATAGAAAAACACTAATGCATCAGTTAGATCCTTGGCCCGGCCAGAATTTTGGAGAGATCATTGAGGGCTATTTTACTTGTCACGTATTTGTCAGGTTGGGAGGGTATTTTCCTGGCCGATCCATAACTCCCCGAATATCCCGGGCAACTCGTTTGCCCATGGTTTAATTTTTAGTCCATCCCAGGAAGCAAAACGCTAAGGAGCCCGCGGCGCATCGCTCCCTCGCAGCCTCCGCGTCGTGCACGTTCCGCGATGACGCGGGAATTATAGCCAATTACAAAGCTATTCATGACGAAGAGGACGCTGGTCAGTTCCTGGTCACCAGGGATGCCATGTCAAACGTGATGTGTTTTACATCTTTGGACGACACCATTTTGATATGCTCCACGCTGTAAGTACTTACTCTCAATATATGCTTTCATATCTATGCTACTATGTACACATGTTTTTTTTTTTTGCCGATGGAACTATATCTATATATACATGTCACTTATATTTATGTGCTTATTATGTGGGCAATGTATGACTCAGGCGAGGAAACAATCCATTAAAGTAGTCTTCATGGACCTTGATCGTACTTCGCAGCGAGTGATTGATCTTGAGGAGAGGCATGTTGAGGATTACATCATCCATGTGATGAAGAATATCGAAGATAGCGTTCTAATCCTATGTCCTTTTATGGGAAGGTAAGTATTCATTATCTAATCTATGATTACAAAACATTGATTCAATAAATTAGTAAGTCAAATTAACTACATATTGTGTAGGTATAGCTGCATTATTGTCGCCATCTCAGTTGCAAAAGGTAGTGTGTACTATATTGATTCTCATCCAGATCATAAGATCAATGTCGACCACATAAGCAGGCTTCCTGACAGGTGACTTACTATTATCCTCTTCGAAGACACATCATATGTAATATATACACATCACATGATATCCCTATGTTAATTAATGTCATTACCCCATCATAGCATTCGATTTATTCAGGGTGTCAAATGAACCTATAAGTCGGAAAGATTATACCAGACTCAACCAACTCCTCAAATTTCGAGTTAGTTTTCATCTGCCACATTTTAATGCATGAACTCTGCTCTTTCTGTTGGAGATGAAAGTCTTATATATATGCTATTTTGCCCAGTGCCACCAGTAGCAGCCGGAAATCAAGCAGTTTGGCACGTACCATAAATAGTTCTACAAGAAAAATATGCAATTAAGAAGGTTCTAATTTTCCCATCATATGAACATGATGATGGCTTGGTCGATGGAAACGGAACTGGGGGTGTTAAAACAACTTCTATTTTCATTTTTCGAACATCTTCATATTTTGTGTGTTTTATATCATACTCACTAGAGTGTAAAATACAATCAACAACATCCGCGACTCGAAGCCAAGAAACTTTCGATAGGCAAGATACGAATGCTCTGTGACGATATGTCTCGTTTCTTTTTCCAGAAGGTGATGGCATAAGCTGATGGGCCTGATCACATGTGACAACGTATTTGTGCTTATAGAGTCATTATGATGTTCGAAGTTGTGATTTTGTGATCTCATTGGAATGTTGTACACTTTGATTCGTGCACTATTAATTACTATCGTAAACTCAGTGGTACTGTGAAAGTACTGCAATGGAATTGAGCTTAATGATCAATATATATATTCACTGTTTAGTTTAAATATTTGGTATAATCTCAAAATAGCTGGCATATTACCATGCATTTGCTCCATCCCGACTAGGCTGCAAAATTCTGGACAAGAATTGAACATCCGAATTTAGGAGAGGTGGTTTAACTAACCGGCTCAAGGCTAAAAACTTCGGAGTCTCCAGTAAAGGAAGAGTCGGTTAAAAATTGAAACCGTCTCTATATAGCGCGAGACTGCCCTTTATTCAAAGTTGCTCGCCACAGTTTGGACCATCTATCAAAACTCGGAACCTATAAAGTTCGGACCCTCTATCGAGTCTCGGACAGTCTGAGATAGGTGGAGTCGTCCGTTTAAATGACCCGCCTTTATGTTATGTGGTGGGCTTTCGTTTCGTCTGCTTTCGGCGAACAAATTATTAGAGGCGGCCTGTTTTGAAAAACGTCTGAGAAATGGCGTTTCATAGACGACTTGTGGAACCGACTCTCATGGGCCTCATTATTAGCAACTTATGTTGCGAACCAGTCAGTGAAATTGCCGCAGGCCTATATATAAGAAACGGCTGAGATTGTGGGTATCATAGTAGTGACTATACCACCAAAATCGACTTTAATGTTTTCCTTATCTATACCACATAAATCTTATATACTTCAATAATTTTGTCTTCTTATATATACCACTTAATATTTTAAATAATGGATCAGTCGTCACGCTCTATGCCGATGCGTTTGGAGGATTAGCTTATTTGATAAAATAGATAGAAGTAACATACATGGACCAGTGAGAGGTTGACGAAACGATCATGAAATATTTGAGAACACACGAGAATATGAAGCATCAGGAGCAGTGGTGGAACATGTTCTTCATCGCAAACATTTGAAACCGACATATCACGAGAAACCGACATTTTTGTGTTGTGTGTAAAAAAACAAAATAATTGGCGTAGAAAAGGCTTTCTACAGACATTTGTTTTGGCTTTTTTTCACGGACCATGAAATCCGTTTGTTTCACTGGAAATAGGACTTTAGTCCCGGTTCGCAAAGGCCAATAATCCCGGTTGTGCAACTAGGACTAAATATGCGCGACTAAAGCCCCCCCCTTTAGTCGCGCCTCTTACGAACCGCGACTAAAGGCCCGTCCACGTGGGCGCCAGGAGTCCGTCGGGGCGGAGGATCTTTAGTCCCGGTTCTCGTGGCTAACCGGGACTAAAGGCCTCCTCCGCAGGTTTAGGGTTTTAGCCCCCCTAAACCTGGTTTCTTTTTAATTTGTAGTGTTTTATTTCTTTTATGTTTTATTTTGTGTTTTATTTTAATTTTGATGAAGTTTCAGTACATATATTCTACGCTACTATATACATGCATATGAAATTTCAAACAAGAAGAATTCAAGAGGAATATATAATATATGTTCAATCTCGGGTGACCATATACAACTTCGAACAAGTTTCGATCTTGGGTATGCATATAAATTTCTTCGTGCTCGGTATAGTGTTGTCCTTTAGGATTGATGACTTCCCTCATGAAAAATCCTGCTAATCCCTCTTGAATTGGTCGGAAGCGAGCTTCTGGACTAAGCTTTCTCCGCAAGTTATCTGTCGCCTTCCGCACGCTATCCGACGCCTTCCGCTCAGAGGTGTGTCTACGGATGTTCTCACAAACATAGTATCCGCATAGATTGATCCCCGGTGGCTGCTTATCCACATTAACTAACCTTCTAAAATCTAGGTCATGTTTGAATTCACCGACAATTTCTTCTGAGAACCGTCTCCAAACCCTACAGGGCAAAGAAAATTAAATGAACAAGGGAGTTATTAGTTACTTGATATTAGGAAATGAACGAAAGAGACCGATCAATATAGAGCGCAAATGATTGAAAATAATTACTTTTGCAGCATTTTTCTCATGTCGGTCCAACGCTTTGAATCTGAATCCATAGAGTCCATGATTAGAACTTTGGAGGTGTGAAGTTCAATATTTACCAGAATCCAGTGGAACCTGCAGACACGTTACATGCACAGTCATGCATAACTCATCGATTAGACATACCATGCATGTAGTAAACAAAAGAGAATGGGCACAAGAGAGAAACACTCACCCAAAATGGTAAGGAAATAGAATATGACTTTTGAGTTGATGCTTTCTAAGAAACTTGTACAATATTTCTCCACGTCTTCGGGGTGATTTTGTAACACATATCCATTAACGATATGTGGGTCAATGAACCCAACATCATGGATGTTTCTTATTTTGCATTCCCAAATCTTCAATCTGCATAATAGCATACGCAACAATATAGTTAGGACAATATATATATATATATATATATATATATAGTGCAGGCTATGAAGAACAAGATGAGGTAGAAATAAATCACTTACAAAACGTAGCAACTCAGCATAGATTTGTCGAGCTCGCGCAGATTGAACAGCTGGAACAATTCACTAATATGAACTTCTACAGAGTACCGTTTGGTGTCATGCTCCTCTGTAACATCCGCATAAACATATGCTTTGCCGGCCCATGTTATGAAATTCTTGTACCAACGTAGCAGATTTCGCATTTGTGGTGCTGGACTCTTTTCCTGCGCAGGCTCGACGAGAGGCCCATTCCGCACATATTATAATGCTATCTCACTTACTGGCACATCCTCAAGGTCTAACGAGGCACGAAGAGTCAAACCCATCTCGGACGCTTGTTTCATGGCACTCGCTACAGTCAATCCAAGTGTTGCCTCAGCTGCTATGATCTCGGGGTCCTCTTCCGGACCGGCTTTCACTATGAGCGGGGGGATCGATTGTTTATTCTGCATCCCGAGCTGGTCAACTTGTTTCCCGCTTTTTTTACTTTCTTCTTTCTCCTCCTTCAATATTTCTGCTTGCCTACGAAGTTCACGTCCATAGTCGTCAGGCATATTCAGCTCGTCTTGGGACGGTGTCGTCAAAAAATCCTTAGCCCACTTCTTTTTCTTCTCAGTTAATACTTGCTTGGGCTCAGGCTCTTTTATCGCCTTCGTATCCGCCTTCCATTTCTCATAATGAGCAGAGGCGGCCAATTTGGTTTCAGCTTCACTAAGTTCCCAAGGCCTTGGGAGGAGAGGCTTCAGTGAGGGCTCCGGTACCGTTGTGGTCTTAGGTACATAAGGGTCCGGGTTAATAGTCCAGGGGCGGGTTTCCTTGCTGTCCGCCTGCTTCTGCTTCTTCGCCGGAGGTGGATTGGGGGCGTCGTACCCGCCGGAGGAGGATTGGGGGGCGTCGTACCCGCCGGAGGAGGATTGGGGGTGGCGGCTCCTTACCCGCCGGAGGTTGTGGATCGTGGGACGGCGTTGAATGGCGTGAAGGAGGTGTAGGTGAACCACCACCACCACCACCACCGCCGCCACCACCACCACCATCGGAGGGGGATGGACTTGTTAGCCTTGGCGCCTCGCCTGGAAACACTATGTACTTATTTTTCCATAGAATGATCTAGCGCTTGACATCTCCAAGTCTTCTCTCCCCTTCGGGTGTAGCTTTGTCAATCCCCAGGTCCTCAAACTCTTGGACTATGTCTTCCACCGTGACACGAGCATAGCCATATGCAATGGGGTTGTTGTGATGGAGTGCTCCAGATCTACAGGGTAAAGCACTGCCGGTAGCTACCTTCGTGGAAACGTTCCCCACGGGATAATGCAGATCACATTCTTTCATATCCTTTACATCATCCACGGGGTAGTGAGGATCCGGTGCACGAATCTCGATCGTCGGTGCATCCGTGGAAGCCACGCTGCTTCTCCGCTGATGGCTTCCGAGATCCGCTTCATGATCTTCATGCGGCCCTGCAGCCGATTTTTCTTTTACTAGTTCATGCACGGTCTGCTTCAACTCATGGAGTTCCGATGAAAACTTCGCCAAAAGATCTGCATCCCGGTCCGTCTTTCCCTTACGGCTTCTGTAACAGTACGGGTCATTGTCCTGGGAAAACCCTACTTTCCACGGAATTCTGCCTTTGCCTCGTACATGTCCTCCGTGTTCATCATTCCCGAGGGCTGTTGTCAGTGCGTCTTTCCCTCTGTTGAACTTGATCAAGCCCTCTTCATCTTGGGTCATTGCGTCAATAAGGTCTTGGGTGGGAGCAAACTTTTTCTTCCGGTGAACACACGCCCCTTTCTCCGGGTCTAGCGATCCCCCATGCCCGTACCACCAGCTTTTGGCCCTTGGGTCCCATCCCTTTGTACCTAGAGGGATTCCTCGCACCCTCAGGCCCTCCTCCATCTTCGCCCACTTAGGCTCCGAAAGGCGGTATCCTCCTGGCCCCATAATATGATGGTAATGTATCTTACCCGCATTGACCTTATTTTTTTCGATATTTCCTTGAAATGCTCGATTTCTTTTGCCTCTCATGTTGTCCATTGAAATCCAGAGTCTTGCCCTTGTTGACATAGTCACGGGTTAAATTTTTCTTGAAGTTCCGGAATGCTTCGGCCATCTTCTGAAGAGCGAACTCTTTGACTAGCCTCCTCCTCTCACGTCCACCCGGAACCTCGTTACCGAATTCATCAACTCTGTTGTATTCCGGAGGTAGAATGAAATATTCCATAAGCTTTCTCCAGCAATCCTTTTTCGTTCTCTTGTCGACAAAACTGAAACCAAGACGTGCCTTCTTTGGCTCCTTCCATTCTTGGACGGTGATCGGGACGTTTTCTCTAACGACGACTCCGCATTGGTTGATAAACTTTGTGGTGTGCTGTAGGGGCTTGCCGGTTGCACCGACTAATTCGACGGTATATGTTTCTCCTTGTTTCATCGCCTTGGATTTGCCACGCTTTGTCGTACTCGATCCGGCCGAGGGCTAAAAAAGAAAGAGAGTCGCGCGCGTTAATACATATGTATTCACATTTCAGTAAGTTTGTATCACGAGAGGCTCAATGTATATATATACCTCGCCGGAGGTGGTTGCTACTTGCAATTCGAGATCGTCGCTTGTCGACGATTGACCTCCGTCGACAATGTCCGTTCCTTCACCTTCTTGATCATCGACAATGTCTGTTCCACGGTCAAGGTTCAGAAAAGAAGAGACTACATCCTCTTCTTGCTCATCTTCTGAGCCCGGCACATAAGGAATATCATTGTTTATGATGCCCATTAAATAACGTTCAGCCTCCGGATCCCTAAGTGGCTCGGCTCTGTCGTCCGCCATATGTCACTCCTGCATGTAGTAAAAACTAATTAAGTATAAAGGAATTAAAAAATAAGATTAAGGGGACAGGGAGCCGCTCGGGGACGGAGGGAGTTTAGGGGGTCGGTATAGAGGAGGAGCAAATATTGACGGTGATTTTTTAGTAGATCTGAGACTTAGCAAATATTAGTACAAATATTTTACTTAGTGAACTGACCGTACTTTTTTTGACTTAGGAATATATATTTAGGGTTAGTAGTGCTCCGGATTTTATTTAGCTTTTTTTTGACTTAGGAATATTTAGGGTTTGCAGACTTAGCAAATATTAGTACAAATATATATTTAGCTTCACCGGTGATTTTTGACTTAGGAATATTTTACTTTTTTTTTACTTAGTAATTTTTTTTGACTTAGGAATTTTTTTTGACTTAGGAATATTTAGGGTTAGTAGACTTACCAAATATTAGTACAAATATATATTTAGCTTCACCGGTGATTTTTTTACGTTTTTTTACTTAGGAATAGTTTACTTTTTTTAGACTTAGGAATTTTTTTGACTTAGCAAAAAAAAACGGGTGCAGCCAGCCACACTCGCACTGCACCCGGCCAGCCACACGGGCCCAGCCACCACTTAACCGCCGCGCGTCCAGGAGCCCAGCCCAACTGCCAGCAGCCTGTGCTAAAAAAAAACTGCCAGCAGCCGGCCGGTGACGCGAGCGTGACGCGTGGCTGACGTCACCTTCGTCTTCCTCCCGTGAAGATTTTCGTTTTTGTTTTTTGATTTAGGATTTTCTTTTTCTCTCTACCTCCTTTCTCCCCTCTCCCTAACCTCACGGCCACTTCTCGTCGCGCGCGAATGTCGTCGTTTCCGGTCACGGCGAAGAATGTAGCGCACGGATGTGTCGTCGTTTCCGGTCACGGGCAGGGGCGAGGGAGGACGGGCAGGGGCGTGCGTGGACGGGCGCAGGGGCGGCGAGCACCTACAGGAGACGAGGGCGGCGCCTCCTTTGTGTCTCTGTGGGCGGAATCGGCGAGGGCGGCACGGAGAATACGAGCAGGGCGGCGCGGAGAAAACGAGCAGAGATGCGTTTGGTACTTAGAAAATTTCGGGGCAGCGTGAATCGCGCATATATAGGGTCAGCCTTTAGTCCCGGTTGGGGACACCAACCGCGACTAAAGGTACCCTTTAGTCACGGTTGGTGACCCCAACCGGGACTAAAGGTTTTTCGTGGCGTTTTCGTTCCCGCGCGGAAAGAGACTTTAGTCGCGGTTCGTGTCACGAATCGCGACTAAAGGTCTTTTCGTTTTAAAATCTTAAAAATACAAATAATATATCAAAAAATTCAAAAAAATAAAACTAATTCATTTTAAAATCTTAAAAATACAAATAATATATAAAAAAATCAGAAAAATAAAACTAATTCATTTGAAAATCTTAAAAATACAAATAATATATCAAAGAATTCAAAAAATAAAACTAATTCACTTGAAAATCTTAAAAATACAAATAATATATCAAAAAATTCCGAAAAATAAAACTAATACATTTGAAAATCTTAAAAATACAAATAATATATCAAAAAATTCAGAAAAATAAAACTAATTCATCTGAAAAACCTTAAAAATACAAATAATATATCAAAAAATTTAGAAAAATAAAACTAATTCATTTGAAAATCTTTAAAATACAAATAATATATCAAAAAATTCAGAAAAATAAAACTAATTCATTTTAAAATCTTAAAAATACAAATAATATATCAAAAAATTCAGAAAATAAAACTAATTCATTTGAAAAACCCATTTTTCCCTGTCTTCCCGCCTCCCACTTCCCGCCTCTTTCTTCCCGCCTCCTGCCTTCCCGCCTCCTGTCTCCGGCGTGAGAAGAAAACAAATCCCTTTAGTCCCGGCCTTAGTTACCAACCGGGACGAAATGGTTCGGGTTTCGTTGGGAAACGGATCGTCCCTTTAGTCCCGGCCTATTTTACCAACCGGGACGAAATGGTTAGGGTTTTGCTCCAACCAATCAGAAAGAATCACACGGATCGTGTGTTTCTTCTAAGCGCTTCTGAGTCGTTGGATCAGGGGTGTGTTTCTTTCGAGCTATTGTGAGCCGTTGGATCAGGGGTACGATGTCTTTCTTTCGAGCGGTTGTGAGCCGTTGGATCAGGGGTGTTTCTTAACCGTTGGATCAAAACCCTAGCACAACACTTTGTGAGTCAGAGGACCCTATATATAGCCCGCCTTCATACACCAGTGAGTTCATCGACCAAATACAAAACATCCGGATTCGCCAGCATACGTCATGCCGTGCATTTGGTATGCATATATGCACTTAGTAGCCACGGCAGGGGTGTATGATGGAAATACCGATTGTTTTGATCTACATCCCCCTTTAAGGTTTGATACATCATTCAGTTCATCGACCAAATACCAATCATCCGGATTCGCCATCATACGTCCTGCCGTGCATTTGGTATGCATATATGCACTCAGTAGCCACGGTAGGATTGTATGATGGCGATACCGATTATTTTGTTCTACATCCTCGATCCCTTGAAGGTTTGATACATCATTCAGTTCATCGGCCAAATACAAATCATCCGGATTCGCCATCATACGTCCTGCCGTGCATTTGGTATGCATATATGCACTCAGTAGCCACGGCAGGTCTGTATGATGGCGATACCGATTGTTTTGTTCTACATCCTCGATCCCTTGAAGGTTTGACAAAAGGTTTGATACATCATTCACTTCATCGGCCAAATACAAATCATCCGGATTCGCCATCGTACGTTTTAATTCACATGATCCGTTCAACAAAGTTTGGTCCAATAAATTATTACACATCAATTCTTCCCTTGTGTCCCTGCTTGCTTACGATTGTGTTGTATCCATGGAGCATCCTCATCATTTAACTTAATGCTTGGGTCAGTGTTCACTTTGAAGGGCGGAATTTCACCAAACATATTATAATCTTCTGACATGTCTGTCTTGTCCTCCACTCCCACGATGTTTCTTTTCCCTGAAAGAACAATGTGACGCTTTGGATCATCGCATGATGTACTGATTGTTTTCTTATCTTTCCGTTTCCTCGGTTTGCTACTCATGTCCTTCAAATAGAAAACCTGAGCGACATCTTTGGCTAGGACGAATGATTCGTCAAGGTAACCAAGATAGTTGAAATCCACCATTGTCATTCCGTATTGCTCGTCCACCTTTACCCCACCTCCTGCTAGCTTGAACCATTTGCACCGAAACAAAGGGACCTTAAAGGAGGGTCCATAGTCAAGTTCCCATATCTCCTCTATGTAACCATAATATGTGACCTTTTGCCCATTCTCGGTTGCTGCATCAAAGCGGACACCAATGTTTTGGTTGGTGCTCTTTTTATCTTGGGCGATCGTGTAAAATGTATTCCCATTTATCTCGTACCCTTGGAAAGTCGTTATAGTCGAAGATGGTGTCTTGACCAACATGTACAGCTGATCTCCAACATCATTGTCATTCATTAAATGTTTTCGCAACCAACTGCCGAAAGTCTCAATGTGGGCCTTTCTAATCCAGGATTCAGGCTTCCCCGGGTTATCCGAGTGTACACAGGCTAATCATGACCATCTGACGCTTTCCCGGCAAATCTCACGTCCCCAAATCACGCTTGTGTAATTTCCGCTCGATTCCATTCCCCTCAAACTCCATCTCCTACCTTGCATCGACTGGCCAAATCCTCGATCCGCGCCCATGCCGCCATCTCCCAGGTGACGGCCGTCCGGCTCTGCCGCCGCCTTCTCCTGCCACACTCCCCGCTCTGCCGGCGGCTCGCCCCCACCCGCCTGTCCCTCTACGTCGTCGCGCCTCCCCAACGCTGCATCGGCCGAACCATACGTCTCCCATGTTGGCTGCGCGACTCCCGCCCAGTTTCGTTGGGCCTCGCTGGACCGCAACGTCGCCTGCCCTGATTCTGCACGCCTCTCCTGCACCCGGTCCCGGCCATGGCCCATGGGATCCCTGCCGTCTCTCTGGTCCGAACCAGCCTTCTGGTACACCACGATGCTGAAGCTGCTCATCCCTCTTTAATTCTCTTTTCACTCTTCTTTGCTCTCTATTACGTGTGGTAGAATACTCAATGACCAGGTCTGCAGTATGTATACAACCAAAATTATCCATATGGCGGTAATTAATTTGCATTTAGAATTGGTTGAAGTCACACAAATTCATGTTACACCGACAGTGTAAAGTATGGTACCGATTTTTTTGGATCTGTTCTTCTTAGTGGAACTGATGTGTCAATCATGATTCATGCCAACAAACAACATGTCTGTACTTTCACTATATGAGAAACTTCAGATGAGCAGCTTATCCAATTCAAAAATTAAGATACATGTTCTCTTCGTGTATGATGAATGCAGAAAGGCCCCGGAGCAGATCTGTTGTAAGATCAGGTGCGCCATAGACCACATCCTGGAGGCCGATAGAAAGGAGGAGATCAACCACAATAACATCCTTTACATCTTAGAGAATATCAACGTCGGAGGTAAAATCCTACCTACGTGTTAAGAAGGGGATGTGCACGTTCTGAGCGACGGCCAGAGAACCATATTTGGTGGCTGCTCACTTGCAGCAGCTTCAAGGGTTGCAAGGATTATCTTGATTGCACACTTTTACCAATGGGTTGTTCTTAGGAATGTTTATATTTGAGAGACCTACCAACATGTCGCTGCTGCTTCAAGATGGAGAAATGATTATCTTCATTGCACACTTTTACCAATGGGTTATTCTTAGGAATGTTTGTATTACCCACGTGTCGCAGCGGCTTCTGCGGTCTAAGTGTCGGCCAGGGAAAGTTCAATGGTTTGATGCTGTCTCGCATATGCTTCAGTGGGATTAAGGATTATCTTCATTTTCATTCCAATGGGTTGTTCTTAGGATTCTCCAACTATCATGCTCTCCTTAGCGAAATTCTATTGCCGAGCTTTAAGAAAAAGAGGATCAGCACGTGGCAACATCCACTTGAGAAGATCAGCAATTGGGCATCCATATGTTACTGAGCATCAAGATGAGGTCAGCTCACAGAAGTTATATTTCTATATGTCCGGGTATGCTATCAATGCATCGGATATGTTGTAATTTTCAGTGAAATCCTCCAATCTCTCATGTCGCTATTACAGGTTAATGATCTCTTCCAGATAATTTTTTTGCCGTGCTGACGAGTTATTTTAGTGAATGTCAGAGCATGCTGAAGGTGAGAATCACTTATGCGATTCCATGCTTTTGTAATTCGAAGGGTATCTGTAAGTTCGCAATTTGCAGTGCTGCAATCGAAGGGTATCTCACAAGTAAGATACATCATTTATATTTTATCTAGCCTACTCTCTTACATTCAGTTTGTTGTATCAAAAGTACATGTAAACTGCGCAACTTATGCGATTCAATGGTCAGGTACCAGCTATGTTTACCGTAATAAAAGCTTCATTGTCCATGGTGTATTCACACCACCAGTTTTGTGGTATGCTGTACTCTTCATGAAGGAGTATAAAATCCACTGTTTCTTTTGGTTTAATTAGACCAAATGCTGGTTTCTTAATATTGACTGGTGATTGTTCAGACCTTTTCAGCCTCTCATATTCTAATGTCGATCTTTGGGCAAACCAGGAAATTTAATATCGACATGGGGCAGCAGCAAGCAAACTGTGTATCTTCCGTTTGTAGTTTAGGAAAAGAGAGTATCTGCACTTAAACGTGAATTAACGGCCACTATGTTTGGTATTTTGTGTGTCCTTCATATCTCTCTAAGAATTTTCTGCATATATTACTTTAGAATTATGTTTCTTTTACTTTTTCTTTTTGGACAATTTTTGTACTGAATATAAAACTGAAAATTAGGAGCATAGAAAGTAATTTACTTGGATAGCCATTTGGTGGGTGCACAAAATAACCTGAATTTTTTTAGGCTTGCTTATTTGTATATCTTTTGCTTATAACAAGTCTTATCAGTAAAGAATACAAACTGAGGAAGCTCTCGTACTGCGAAGAAAACCTGTTGCTTCTATGAAGTACTGTCTTGAGCTTGATAACTTATTTGTACTAGCTTTTCACTATGTTATGCTCTCTCTTTTTAATCAGTGGTGTACTTGTGATCAGTGGTGTCACACCTTGAATATCTTACATGGGCACCTGAAGGCACAAATTTCTTATTTAGAAGATCATGAAGATTTTGATTCTTTTCTCTAACTTATGGATGAACTGAAATCCCATTTGACGTTATTTGCAATTGAACTGCACAATCGTTGACTTATCAGCATCAAGATTTAGAGACATCAACGTTTACAGCTCAGAAAGCATATATCTTAACGAGGTGCAGAGAGAAAAAACTGAGCTTGAGATGAAAACATCGCCGTCTTGAAATCTATCGAGGACCACTGGCTAGAATGTGGACAGCCAGTCGTCTTTGCAGTGCAAATGTGCAATGGTCGTGGGTCTCGCAAGGCTAACAGGCGCGAGAAGCCACCAAAGGGATTTTCTCACAGTACGGAAATAGAAGTCGTGTTCAAGTGGCATTAACCTAACCAGACTAGCTATTGGTCTCCATGTCTCCGTATGTACTCTGCATCTGACCAACATTAGGACCTGTTTCTTGTTTGTAGCCAGGTAATCTTGCATATGTATCTGATCAACGTTATGGCTTGTACCCGCAAGTATTTTCCATAGGTGTGAACTTAGCTTTTTATAGTTTGAGTAGAATATCCATGATCAGCTGTATGACCAACCGAGTTGCAGATCTCATGCTTCCGCTCCAAAATATCATATATAAATTATCGAGTTAATTCCAGTTTTTACCCCTTGATTTGACAATTTTGACGCTAATTACCCCATTTAAAAAGTTTTCATCCTAATTACCCCATTTAGTAAAAGTTGTGCCAATTTTCATCCTAATTTTTTTTTAATTTAGTAAAATTGGCACAACTTTTACTAAATGGGGTAATTACGATAAAAACTTTTTAAATGGGACAATTAGCGTCAAAATTGTAAAACTACAGGGTAAAAACTGGAATTTACTCTAAATTATCAGGTAAGAACGTTCTTAATAATTCTTCCCCTTAGAGTTTGATGAAGTTGTGATTATCATTATTTCCACTTAATCCTTGTCGATGATTTATTAATATTATAAAAAGTAAGACTACACGTGCAGTGCACCTGCGTATTTAATAGTCATAGAAAAACACTAATGCATCAGTTAGATCCTTGGCCCGGCCAGAATTTTGGAGAGATCATTGAGGGCTATTTTACTTGTCACGTATTTGTCAGGTTGGGAGGGTATTTTCCTGGCCGATCCATAACTCCCCGAATATCCCGGGCAACTCGTTTGCCCATGGTTTAATTTTTAGTCCATCCCAGGAAGCAAAACGCTAAGGAGCCCGCGGGGCATCGCTCCCTCGCAGCCTCCGCGTCGTGCACGTTCCGCGATGACGCGGGAATTATAGCCAATTACAAAGCTATTCATGACGAAGAGGACGCTGGTCAGTTCCTGGTCACCAGGGATGCCATGTCAAACGTGATGTGTTTTACATCTTTGGACGACACCATTTTGATATGCTCCACGCTGTAAGTACTTACTCTCAATATATGCTTTCATATCTATGCTACTATGTACACATGTTTTTTTTTTGCCGATGGAACTATATCTATATATACATGTCACTTATATTTATGTGCTTATTATGTGGGCAATGTATGACTCAGGCGAGGAAACAATCCATTAAAGTAGTCTTCATGGACCTTGATCGTACTTCGCAGCGAGTGATTGATCTTGAGGAGAGGCATGTTGAGGATTACATCATCCATGTGATGAAGAATATCGAAGATAGCGTTCTAATCCTATGTCCTTTTATGGGAAGGTAAGTATTCATTATCTAATCTATGATTACAAAACATTGATTCAATAAATTAGTAAGTCAAATTAACTACATATTGTGTAGGTATAGCTGCATTATTGTCGCCATCTCAGTTGCAAAAGGTAGTGTGTACTATATTGATTCTCATCCAGATCATAAGATCAATGTCGACCACATAAGCAGGCTTCCTGACAGGTGACTTACTATTATCCTCTTCGAAGACACATCATATGTAATATATACACATCACATGATATCCCTATGTTAATTAATGTCATTACCCCATCATAGCATTCGATTTATTCAGGGTGTCAAATGAACCTATAAGTCGGAAAGATTATACCAGACTCAACCAACTCCTCAAATTTCGAGTTAGTTTTCATCTGCCACATTTTAATGCATGAACTCTGCTCTTTCTGTTGGAGATGAAAGTCTTATATATATGCTATTTTGCCCAGTGCCACCAGTAGCAGCCGGAAATCAAGCAGTTTGGCACGTACCATAAATAGTTCTACAAGAAAAATATGCAATTAAGAAGGTTCTAATTTTCCCATCATATGAACATGATGATGGCTTGGTCGATGGAAACGGAACTGGGGGTGTTAAAACAACTTCTATTTTCATTTTTCGAACATCTTCATATTTTGTGTGTTTTATATCATACTCACTAGAGTGTAAAATACAATCAACAACATCCGCGACTCGAAGCCAAGAAACTTTCGATAGGCAAGATACGAATGCTCTGTGACGATATGTCTCGTTTCTTTTTCCAGAAGGTGATGGCATAAGCTGATGGGCCTGATCACATGTGACAACGTATTTGTGCTTATAGAGTCATTATGATGTTCGAAGTTGTGATTTTGTGATCTCATTGGAATGTTGTACACTTTGATTCGTGCACTATTAATTACTATCGTAAACTCAGTGGTACTGTGAAAGTACTGCAATGGAATTGAGCTTAATGATCAATATATATATTCACTGTTTAGTTTAAATATTTGGTATAATCTCAAAATAGCTGGCATATTACCATGCATTTGCTCCATCCCGACTAGGCTGCAAAATTCTGGACAAGAATTGAACATCCGAATTTAGGAGAGGTGGTTTAACTAACCGGCTCAAGGCTAAAAACTTCGGAGTCTCCAGTAAAGGAAGAGTCGGTTAAAAATTGAAACCGTCTCTATATAGCGCGAGACTGCCCTTTATTCAAAGTTGCTCGCCACAGTTTGGACCATCTATCAAAACTCGGAACCTATAAAGTTCGGACCCTCTATCGAGTCTCGGACAGTCTGAGATAGGTGGAGTCGTCCGTTTAAATGACCCGCCTTTATGTTATGTGGTGGGCTTTCGTTTCGTCTGCTTTCGGCGAACAAATTATTAGAGGCGGCCTGTTTTGAAAAACGTCTGAGAAATGGCGTTTCATAGACGACTTGTGGAACCGACTCTCATGGGCCTCATTATTAGCAACTTATGTTGCGAACCAGTCAGTGAAATTGCCGCAGGCCTATATATAAGAAACGGCTGAGATTGTGGGTATCATAGTAGTGACTATACCACCAAAATCGACTTTAATGTTTTCCTTATCTATACCACATAAATCTTATATACTTCAATAATTTTGTCTTCTTATATATACCACTTAATATTTTAAATAATGGATCAGTCGTCACGCTCTATGCCGATGCGTTTGGAGGATTAGCTTATTTGATAAAATAGATAGAAGTAACATACATGGACCAGTGAGAGGTTGACGAAACGATCATGAAATATTTGAGAACACACGAGAATATGAAGCATCAGGAGCAGTGGTGGAACATGTTCTTCATCGCAAACATTTGAAACCGACATATCACGAGAAACCGACATTTTTGTGTTGTGTGTAAAAAAACAAAATAATTGGCGTAGAAAAGGCTTTCTACAGACATTTGTTTTGGCTTTTTTTCACGGACCATGAAATCCGTTTGTTTCACTGGAAATAGGACTTTAGTCCCGGTTCGCAAAGGCCAATAATCCCGGTTGTGCAACTAGGACTAAATATGCGCGACTAAAGCCCCCCCCTTTAGTCGCGCCTCTTACGAACCGCGACTAAAGGCCCGTCCACGTGGGCGCCAGGAGTCCGTCGGGGCGGAGGATCTTTAGTCCCGGTTCTCGTGGCTAACCGGGACTAAAGGCCTCCTCCGCAGGTTTAGGGTTTTAGCCCCCCTAAACCTGGTTTCTTTTTAATTTGTAGTGTTTTATTTCTTTTATGTTTTATTTTGTGTTTTATTTTAATTTTGATGAAGTTTCAGTACATATATTCTACGCTACTATATACATGCATATGAAATTTCAAACAAGAAGAATTCAAGAGGAATATATAATATATGTTCAATCTCGGGTGACCATATACAACTTCGAACAAGTTTCGATCTTGGGTATGCATATAAATTTCTTCGTGCTCGGTATAGTGTTGTCCTTTAGGATTGATGACTTCCCTCATGAAAAATCCTGCTAATCCCTCTTGAATTGGTCGGAAGCGAGCTTCTGGACTAAGCTTTCTCCGCAAGTTATCTGTCGCCTTCCGCACGCTATCCGACGCCTTCCGCTCAGAGGTGTGTCTACGGATGTTCTCACAAACATAGTATCCGCATAGATTGATCCCCGGTGGCTGCTTATCCACATTAACTAACCTTCTAAAATCTAGGTCATGTTTGAATTCACCGACAATTTCTTCTGAGAACCGTCTCCAAACCCTACAGGGCAAAGAAAATTAAATGAACAAGGGAGTTATTAGTTACTTGATATTAGGAAATGAACGAAAGAGACCGATCAATATAGAGCGCAAATAATTGAAAATAATTACTTTTGCAGCATTTTTCTCATGTCGGTCCAACGCTTTGAATCTGAATCCATAGAGTCCATGATTAGAACTTTGGAGGTGTGAAGTTCAATATTTACCAGAATCCAGTGGAACCTGCAGACACGTTACATGCACAGTCATGCATAACTCATCGATTAGACATACCATGCATGTAGTAAACAAAAGAGAATGGGCACAAGAGAGAAACACTCACCCAAAATGGTAAGGAAATAGAATATGACTTTTGAGTTGATGCTTTCTAAGAAACTTGTACAATATTTCTCCACGTCTTCGGGGTGATTTTGTAACACATATCCATTAACGATATGTGGGTCAATGAACCCAACATCATGGATGTTTCTTATTTTGCATTCCCAAATCTTCAATCTGCATAATAGCATACGCAACAATATAGTTAGGACAATATATATATATATATATATATATAGTGCAGGCTATGAAGAACAAGATGAGGTAGAAATAAATCACTTACAAAACGTAGCAACTCAGCATAGATTTGTCGAGCTCGCGCAGATTGAACAGCTGGAACAATTCACTAATATGAACTTCTACAGAGTACCGTTTGGTGTCATGCTCCTCTGTAACATCCGCATAAACATATGCTTTGCCGGCCCATGTTATGAAATTCTTGTACCAACGTAGCAGATTTCGCATTTGTGGTGCTGGACTCTTTTCCTGCGCAGGCTCGACGAGAGGCCCATTCCGCACATATTATAATGCTATCTCACTTACTGGCACATCCTCAAGGTCTAACGAGGCACGAAGAGTCAAACCCATCTCGGACGCTTGTTTCATGGCACTCGCTACAGTCAATCCAAGTGTTGCCGCAGCTGCTATGATCTCGGGGTCCTCTTCCGGACCGGCTTTCACTATGAGCGGGGGGATCGATTGTTTATTCTGCATCCCGAGCTGGTCAACTTGTTTCCCGCTTTTTTTACTTTCTTCTTTCTCCTCCTTCAATATTTCTGCTTGCCTACGAAGTTCACGTCCATAGTCGTCAGGCATATTCAGCTCGTCTTGGGACGGTGTCGTCAAAAAATCCTTAGCCCACTTCTTTTTCTTCTCAGTTAATACTTGCTTGGGCTCAGGCTCTTTTATCGCCTTCGTATCCGCCTTCCATTTCTCATAATGAGCAGAGGCGGCCAATTTGGTTTCAGCTTCACTAAGTTCCCAAGGCCTTGGGAGGAGAGGCTTCAGTGAGGGCTCCGGTACCGTTGTGGTCTTAGGTACATAAGGGTCCGGGTTAATAGTCCAGGGGCGGGTTTCCTTGCTGTCCGCCTGCTTCTGCTTCTTCGCCGGAGGTGGATTGGGGGCGTCGTACCCGCCGGAGGAGGATTGGGGGGCGTCGTACCCGCCGGAGGAGGATTGGGGGTGGCGGCTCCTTACCCGCCGGAGGTTGTGGATCGTGGGACGGCGTTGAATGGCGTGAAGGAGGTGTAGGTGAACCACCACCACCACCACCACCGCCGCCACCACCACCACCATCGGAGGGGGATGGACTTGTTAGCCTTGGCGCCTCGCCTGGAAACACTATGTACTTATTTTTCCATAGAATGATCTAGCGCTTGACATCTCCAAGTCTTCTCTCCCCTTCGGGTGTAGCTTTGTCAATCTCCAGGTCCTCAAACTCTTGGACTATGTCTTCCACCGTGACACGAGCATAGCCATATGCAATGGGGTTGTTGTGATGGAGTGCTCCAGATCTACAGGGTAAAGCACTGCCGGTAGCTACCTTCGTGGAAACGTTCCCCACGGGATAATGCAGATCACATTCTTTCATATCCTTTACATCATCCACGGGGTAGTGAGGATCCGGTGCACGAATCTCGATCGTCGGTGCATCCGTGGAAGCCACGCTGCTTCTCCGCTGATGGCTTCCGAGATCCGCTTCATGATCTTCATGCGGCCCTGCAGCCGATTTTTCTTTTACTAGTTCATGCACGGTCTGCTTCAACTCATGGAGTTCCGATGAAAACTTCGCCAAAAGATCTGCATCCCGGTCCGTCTTTCCCTTACGGCTTCTGTAACAGTACGGGTCATTGTCCTGGGAAAACCCTACTTTCCACGGAATTCTGCCTTTGCCTCGTACATGTCCTCCGTGTTCATCATTCCCGAGGGCTGTTGTCAGTGCGTCTTTCCCTCTGTTGAACTTGATCAAGCCCTCTTCATCTTGGGTCATTGCGTCAATAAGGTCTTGGGTGGGAGCAAACTTTTTCTTCCGGTGAACACACGCCCCTTTCTCCGGGTCTAGCGATCCCCCATGCCCGTACCACCAGCTTTTGGCCCTTGGGTCCCATCCCTTTGTACCTAGAGGGATTCCTCGCACCCTCAGGCCCTCCTCCATCTTCGCCCACTTAGGCTCCGAAAGGCGGTATCCTCCTGGCCCCATAATATGATGGTAATGTATCTTACCCGCATTGACCTTATTTTTTTCGATATTTCCTTGAAATGCTCGATTTCTTTTGCCTCTCATGTTGTCCATTGAAATCCAGAGTCTTGCCCTTGTTGACATAGTCACGGGTTAAATTTTTCTTGAAGTTCCGGAATGCTTCGGCCATCTTCTGAAGAGCGAACTCTTTGACTAGCCTCCTCCTCTCACGTCCACCCGGAACCTCGTTACCGAATTCATCAACTCTGTTGTATTCCGGAGGTAGAATGAAATATTCCATAAGCTTTCTCCAGCAATCCTTTTTCGTTCTCTTGTCGACAAAACTGAAACCAAGACGTGCCTTCTTTGGCTCCTTCCATTCTTGGACGGTGATCGGGACGTTTTCTCTAACGACGACTCCGCATTGGTTGATAAACTTTGTGGTGTGCTGTAGGGGCTTGCCGGTTGCACCGACTAATTCGACGGTATATGTTTCTCCTTGTTTCATCGCCTTGGATTTGCCACGCTTTGTCGTACTCGATCCGGCCGAGGGCTAAAAAAGAAAGAGAGTCGCGCGCGTTAATACATATGTATTCACATTTCAGTAAGTTTGTATCACGAGAGGCTCAATGTATATATATACCTCGCCGGAGGTGGTTGCTACTTGCAATTCGAGATCGTCGCTTGTCGACGATTGACCTCCGTCGACAATGTCCGTTCCTTCACCTTCTTGATCATCGACAATGTCTGTTCCACGGTCAAGGTTCAGAAAAGAAGAGACTACATCCTCTTCTTGCTCATCTTCTGAGCCCGGCACATAAGGAATATCATTGTTTATGATGCCCATTAAATAACGTTCAGCCTCCGGATCCCTAAGTGGCTCGGCTCTGTCGTCCGCCATATGTCACTCCTGCATGTAGTAAAAACTAATTAAGTATAAAGGAATTAAAAAATAAGATTAAGGGGACAGGGAGCCGCTCGGGGACGGAGGGAGTTTAGGGGGTCGGTATAGAGGAGGAGCAAATATTGACGGTGATTTTTTAGTAGATCTGAGACTTAGCAAATATTAGTACAAATATTTTACTTAGTGAACTGACCGTACTTTTTTTGACTTAGGAATATATATTTAGGGTTAGTAGTGCTCCGGATTTTATTTAGCTTTTTTTTGACTTAGGAATATTTAGGGTTTGCAGACTTAGCAAATATTAGTACAAATATATATTTAGCTTCACCGGTGATTTTTGACTTAGGAATATTTTACTTTTTTTTTACTTAGTAATTTTTTTTGACTTAGGAATTTTTTTTGACTTAGGAATATTTAGGGTTAGTAGACTTACCAAATATTAGTACAAATATATATTTAGCTTCACCGGTGATTTTTTTACGTTTTTTTACTTAGGAATAGTTTACTTTTTTTAGACTTAGGAATTTTTTTGACTTAGCAAAAAAAAAACGAGTGCAGCCAGCCACACTCGCACTGCACCCGGCCAGCCACACGGGCCCAGCCACCACTTAACCGCCGCGCGTCCAGGAGCCCAGCCCAACTGCCAGCAGCCTGTGCTAAAAAAAAAACTGCCAGCAGCCGGCCGGTGACGCGAGCGTGACGCGTGGCTGACGTCACCTTCGTCTTCCTCCCGTGAAGATTTTCGTTTTTGTTTTTTGATTTAGGATTTTCGTTTTCTCTCTACCTCCTTTCTCCCCTCTCCCTAACCTCACGGCCACTTCTCGTCGCGCGCGAATGTCGTCGTTTCCGGTCACGGCGAAGAATGTAGCGCACGGATGTGTCGTCGTTTCCGGTCACGGGCAGGGGCGAGGGAGGACGGGCAGGGGCGTGCGTGGACGGGCGCAGGGGCGGCGAGCACCTACAGGAGACGAGGGCGGCGCCTCCTTTGTGTCTCTGTGGGCGGAATCGGCGAGGGCGGCACGGAGAATACGAGCAGGGCGGCGCGGAGAAAACGAGCAGAGATGCGTTTGGTACTTAGAAAATTTCGGGGCAGCGTGAATCGCGAATATATAGGGTCAGCCTTTAGTCCCGGTTGGGGACACCAACCGCGACTAAAGGTACCCTTTAGTCCCGGTTGGGGACACCAACCGCGACTAAAGGTACCCTTTAGTCACGGTTGGTGACCCCAACCGGGACTAAAGGTTTTTCGTGGCGTTTTCGTTCCCGCGCGGAAAGAGACTTTAGTCGCGGTTCGTGTCACGAATCGCGACTAAAGGTCTTTTCGTTTTAAAATCTTAAAAATACAAATAATATATCAAAAAATTCAAAAAAATAAAACTAATTCATTTTAAAATCTTAAAAATACAAATAATATATAAAAAAATCAGAAAAATAAAACTAATTCATTTGAAAATCTTAAAAATACAAATAATATATCAAAGAATTCAAAAAATAAAACTAATTCACTTGAAAATCTTAAAAATACAAATAATATATCAAAAAATTCCGAAAAATAAAACTAATACATTTGAAAATCTTAAAAATACAAATAATATATCAAAAAATTCAGAAAAATAAAACTAATTCATCTGAAAAACCTTAAAAATACAAATAATATATCAAAAAATTTAGAAAAATAAAACTAATTCATTTGAAAATCTTTAAAATACAAATAATATATCAAAAAATTCAGAAAAATAAAACTAATTCATTTTAAAATCTTAAAAATACAAATAATATATCAAAAAATTCAGAAAATAAAACTAATTCATTTGAAAAACCCATTTTTCCCTGTCTTCCCGCCTCCCACTTCCCGCCTCTTTCTTCCCGCCTCTTTCTTCCCGCCTCCTGCCTTCCCGCCTCCTGTCTCCGGCGTGAGAAGAAAACAAATCCCTTTAGTCCCGGCCTTAGTTACCAACCGGGACGAAATGGTTCGGGTTTCGTTGGGAAACGGATCGTCCCTTTAGTCCCGGCCTATTTTACCAACCGGGACGAAATGGTTAGGGTTTTGCTCCAACCAATCAGAAAGAATCACACGGATCGTGTGTTTCTTCTAAGCGCTTCTGAGTCGTTGGATCAGGGGTGTGTTTCTTTCGAGCTATTGTGAGCCGTTGGATCAGGGGTACGATGTCTTTCTTTCGAGCGGTTGTGAGCCGTTGGATCAGGGGTGTTTCTTAACCGTTGGATCAAAACCCTAGCACAACACTTTGTGAGTCAGAGGACCCTATATATAGCCCGCCTTCATACACCAGTGAGTTCATCGACCAAATACAAAACATCCGGATTCGCCAGCATACGTCATGCCGTGCATTTGGTATGCATATATGCACTTAGTAGCCACGGCAGGGGTGTATGATGGAAATACCGATTGTTTTGATCTACATCCCCCTTTAAGGTTTGATACATCATTCAGTTCATCGACCAAATACCAATCATCCGGATTCGCCATCATACGTCCTGCCGTGCATTTGGTATGCATATATGCACTCAGTAGCCACGGTAGGATTGTATGATGGCGATACCGATTATTTTGTTCTACATCCTCGATCCCTTGAAGGTTTGATACATCATTCAGTTCATCGGCCAAATACAAATCATCCGGATTCGCCATCATACGTCCTGCCGTGCATTTGGTATGCATATATGCACTCAGTAGCCACGGCAGGTCTGTATGATGGCGATACCGATTGTTTTGTTCTACATCCTCGATCCCTTGAAGGTTTGACAAAAGGTTTGATACATCATTCACTTCATCGGCCAAATACAAATCATCCGGATTCGCCATCGTACGTTTTAATTCACATGATCCGTTCAACAAAGTTTGGTCCAATAAATTATTACACATCAATTCTTCCCTTGTGTCCCTGCTTGCTTACGATTGTGTTGTATCCATGGAGCATCCTCATCATTTAACTTAATGCTTGGGTCAGTGTTCACTTTGAAGGGCGGAATTTCACCAAACATATTATAATCTTCTGACATGTCTGTCTTGTCCTCCACTCCCACGATGTTTCTTTTCCCTGAAAGAACAATGTGACGCTTTGGATCATCGCATGATGTACTGATCGTTTTCTTATCTTTCCGTTTCCTCGGTTTGCTACTCATGTCCTTCAAATAGAAAACCTGAGCGACATCTTTGGCTAGGACGAATGATTCGTCAAGGTAACCAAGATAGTTGAAATCCACCATTGTCATTCCGTATTGCTCGTCCACCTTTACCCCACCTCCTGCTAGCTTGAACCATTTGCACCGAAACAAAGGGACCTTAAAGGAGGGTCCATAGTCAAGTTCCCATATCTCCTCTATGTAACCATAATATGTGACCTTTTGCCCATTCTCGGTTGCTGCATCAAAGCGGACACCAATGTTTTGGTTGGTGCTCTTTTTATCTTGGGCGATCGTGTAAAATGTATTCCCATTTATCTCGTACCCTTGGAAAGTCGTTATAGTCGAAGATGGTGTCTTGACCAACATGTACAGCTGATCTCCAACATCATTGTCATTCATTAAATGTTTTCGCAACCAACTGCCGAAAGTCTCAATGTGGGCCTTTCTAATCCAGGATTCAGGCTTCCCCGGGTTATCCGAGCGTAAAATATTCTTGTGTTGCTCGAAGTACGGAGCAACCAAGCTGGAATTTTGCAGAACTATGTGGTGTGCTTCAGTCATAGAATGACTGTCCATACATATCGTTGATTTCCTTCCGATCGTGCCTTTTCCACTTAGTATCCCCTCGTGCCGCGATTGAGGAATACCAATCGGCTTAAGGTCAGGAACATAGTCAATACAGAACTCAATTACCTCCTCATTTCCATAGAGCTTGACGATGCTTCCTTCTGGCCCAGCACAGTTATGAACATATTTCTTTAATACTCCCATGAACCTCTCAAAGGGGAACATATTGCGTAGAAATACAGGACCGAGAATGGAAATCTCTTCGACTAGGTGGAGCAGGAGGTGCGTCATAATATTGAAGAAGGATGGTGGGAACACCAACTCGAAACTGACAAGACATTGGAACACATCATTCTGTAACCGTGGTAGATCTTCTGGATTGATTACCTTCTGAGAGATTGCATTGAGGAATGCACATAGCTTCACAATGGCTACTCGAACATTTTCCGGTAGGAGCCCCCTCAAAGCAATCGGAAGCAATTGCGTCATAATCACGTGGCAGCCGTGAGAATTCAGGTTTTGGAACTTTTTTTCCGCCATGTTTATTATTCCCTTTATATTCGACGAGAAGCCAGACGGGACCTTCATACTGCTCAGGCATTCAAAAAAATGACCTTCTCTTCTTTGGTAAGAGCGTAGCTGGCACGACCTTGAAACCATTCCGGATGCCGGTCATCTGGTTCTTTCAAAAGTTGCTGGTCCTGCCGTGCTTCCTTTGTATCATTTGTCTTCCCATACACGCCCAATAAGCTTAGTAGGTTCACGCAAATATTCTTCGTAACATGCATCACGTCGATTGCAGAGCGAACATCTAGGACTTTCCAATATTGTAGCTCCCAAAATATAGATTTCTTCTTCCACATGGGTGCGTGCCCGTCAACTCCCAGCGGAACTGATTGTCCGCCAGGACCCTTTCCAAAGTTGACTTTCAAATCCTTACCATATCAAATATCTCAGCACCAGTACGTTCTGCACGCTTCGGCCGGTGATCTGCCTTGCCGATGAAATGCTTGCCTTTCTTTCTTACGTTATGATTTCGGGGAAGAAATCGACGATGATCCAGGTACACGTTATTCTTACAATTATCCAAATATACAGTTTCAGTCTCATGTAAGCAGTGTGTGCATGCTTTGTATCCCTTATTTGTTTGTCCCGAAAGGTTACTAAGAGCAGGCCAATCGTTGATGGTTGCAAAAGGTAACGCTCGTAGGTCAAATTCCTCTTCTTTGTGCTCATCCCACACATGTACACCAGGTCTGCCCCACGACTGTAAAAGTTCATCAACTAATGGCCTTAGGTACAAATCGATGTCGTTGCCGGGTTGCTTCGGACCTTGGATGAGCACTAGCATCATAATGAACTTCCGCTTAATACACAACCAAGGAGTCACGGGCCAGGTGCTATGGCTGGAGCTCTGCTCGCCAAAAGGATTCATGCCATCAGTACTTACACCAAATCTTATGTTCCTTGCGTCAGCTGCAAAATCTTTGAACTCTCTGTCGATATTTCTCCATTGCGTTCCATCAGCGGGGTGTCTCAACTCCCCGTCGGACTTGCGGTCCTCTTTGTGCCATCGCATCAACTTGGCATGCTCTTTGTTCCTGAACAGACGTTTCAATCGTGGTATTATAGGAGCATACCACATCACCTTGGCGGGAACCCTCTTCCTGGGTTTCTCGCCCTCAACATCGTCACCAGGGTCATCGCCTCTGATCTTATAACGCAATGCAGTGCATACAGGACATTCATTCAAATTCTCGTATTCACCGCGGTAGAGGATGCAGTCGTTAATGCATGCATGTATCTTCAGAACCTCTAAACCTAGAGGGCACACAACCTTCTTTGCTTCGTATGTACTGGATGGCAACTTGTTATTCTTCGGAAACATATTCTTCAACATTTTCAGCAAATTTTCAAATGATGAGTTAGCTACACCTTCACGTGCCTTTCATTTTAGCAAATCCAGTGTGCAGCCCAGCTTTTTCAGACTATTATCGCATCCTGGGTACAGCGACTTTTTGTGATCCTCTAACATGCGATCCAAATTCTCCCCCTCCTTGTCAGTTTTGCAGCGTCTCCGTGCATCAGCAATGGTCCGACCAAGATCATCACCGGGCTCATCATGTGCCTCTTCTTCACCTTCACCTAACCCTTCCCCACCTTCAGCATCATCCTCCATGAAAGTATCACCGAAATGATCATGATAGTTGTCATCGATATAGTCCCCTTCTTCATCTTCTTCCATTCTAACCCCTCTTTCTCCATGCTTGGTCCAACAATTATAGCTTGGCATGAAACCGTGCCGAAGCAGGTGCATGTGAACGTCTCTTGAGGAGGAGTAACCCTTCTGATTCTTACAGACAGCACATGGACATATAATAAAACCTCGCTGCTTGTTCGCATTTGCCACTACGAGGAAATCTTTCAAACCCGTAGTGAACTCGCCGGAGAGTCGGGTACCGTACATCCATTGCCGATTCATATGCATTATTATTATATAAAGTATATAATTAACCATCATGCATTTGTTAAACTAACTAGCTAGAAATAATACAAATTAAACAATGACCTACACACATGCATATTTTATCAATGACACATGAAAGGTTCAAGTTGCTAACCGTGATCGCGGAGGAAAAATAAATGAGAAATCTCAAGTGTGGCTCGGACACTTCATATCATGTTTCTTTCATGCTCTCGGGCATTTCATCGAACACCTTGTGTGCATAGGAGGAACCAAAAGCAAACCCACCACCCCCCTTGTGAATATTGTGAATAGAAGTGGCACCAATTGTGGCTAAGTGAAGTGAGCTGAGTCCTATATAGGGATGGGCCTTTAGTCCCGGTTGGCCTGGCCAACCGCGACTAACGGCCTTCGGGCCAGCCTGAGGACCTTTAGTCCCGGCTGGCCTGGCCAACCGGGACTAAAGCCCCTCCCATCCGCCAGCTGTCGACCGAGCGCGCTGGGCCCAGATAGTTGGTCGCGGGTCTCCTACTGAACCGCTACGAAAGACCCCTTTGGTCGCGGTTCGATTATTTTGGGGACTAATGGGGGCGTGTGGAAGCCTCTTTTTCTACTAGTGTTTTCCGCAAAATTATGCATGGTTAGATGTAATTTCGAGATGCATGGTTAGATGTTAAATTATCGTTCTGAGTTTTTTAATATATTAAAATATTGTTTTCTGGTGGAAGCATCATTAGCTAACATGTGCCAAATCAAATTTCTGGAAGAAAATGAGATGAAGAGAAAGAGGAGATGCCATAAAAGAGCTTCATGCTCTTATCCTTAACATGTGTGTTATCTAAAAGTTCATGATCAACAACGGTTTCAATTACTGTGAAATTATATACGAGAACTTATATATACAATACGTTTTTTCATTGTTGTGGTGTTCTTAATTATGCAGCAAAATTAGTGCAAATTATGCCATTTATTAATTTAATGCCACAACATGACAAAATTAACCTGTGTTCCCAAGATTTCGTTTGATTCTATACCTGGACAAAATCCTTCAAATATTTATTCACGTTCTTCTGCTTCCATCAGTACTATTGCACTTTATCTCTACTTGGTTAGAAAAATCATCATCAGCGATGATTCCGTGATAGCTAGCTATATCCGTTAACTCTTTTAAAAAGTTAAGAGTACTATAGCGCCAGCCTATGCTTTATTGTTTTCCTTAGTTATACCACACCAAGATACCATTGTTAGGTGTATACCACTCCATCCTTACATGTTACCCTCTTATATATACCACACATATTAAACATAAGAGCTCTATCTATCTTCTAACTCTATCGTAATTTGGTACACTGGTAGATAATAGGCCTTCAGTCCCGGTTCGCAAAGGCCATTAGTCCCGGCCGCGCAACCGGGACTAGATATGCGCGACTAAAGACCCCCCTATAGTCGCGCCACTTACGGACCGGGACTAAAGGCCCGTCCACGTGGGCGCCAGGAGTCCGTCGGGGCGGAGGACCTTTAGTCCCGGTTCTTGTGGCTACTCGAACATTTTCCGGTAGGAGCCCCCTCAAAGCAATCGGAAGCAATTGCGTCATAATCACGTGGCAGTCGTGAGACTTCAGGTTTTGGAACTTTTTGTCCGTCATGTTTATTGTTCCCTTTATATTCGACGAGAAGCCAGACGGGACCTTCATACTACTCAGGCATTAAAAAAATGACCTTCACTCCTTTGGTAAGAGCGTAGCTAGCACGACCTTGAAACCATTCCGGATGCCGGTCTTCTGGTTCTTCCAAAAGTTGCTGGTCCTGCCGTGCTTCCTTTGTATCATTTGTCTTCCCATACACGCCCAAGAAGCTTAGCAGGTTCACGCAAATATTCTTCGTAACATGCATCACGTCGATTGTAGAGCGGACATCTAGGACTTTCCAATATTGTAGCTCCCAAAATATAGATTTCTTCTTCCACATGGGTGCGTGCCCGTCAACTCCCAGCGGAACTGATTGTCCGCCAGGACCCTTTCCAAAGATGACTTTCAAATCCTTGACCATATCAAATATCTCAGCACCAGTACGTTCCGAAGGCTTCAGCCGGTGATCTTCCTTGCCGTTGAAATGCTTGCCTTTCTTTCTTACGTTATGATTTCGGGGAAGAAATCGACGATGACCCAGGTACACGTTCTTCTTACAATTATCCAAATATACAGTTTCACTCTCATGTAAGAAGTGCATGCATGCTTTGTATCCCTTATTTGTCTGTCCCGAAAGGTTACTGAGAGAAGGCCAATCGTTGATGGTTACAAAAGGTAACGCTCGTAGGTCAAATTCCTCTTCTTTGTGCTCATCCCACACATGTACACCAGGTCTGCCCCACGACTGTAAAAGTTCATCAACTAATGGCCTTAGGTACACATCGATGTCGTTGCCGGGTTGCTTCGGACCTTGGATGAGCACTGGCATCATAATGAACTTCCGCTTCATGCACAACCAAGGAGTCACAGGCCAGGTGCTATGGCTGGAGCTCTGCTCGCCAAAAGGATTCATGCCATCAGTACCTAGACCAAATCTTATGTTCCTTGCGTCGGCTGCAAAATCTTTGAACTCTCTGTCGATATTTCTCCATTGCGTTCCATCAGCGGGGTGTCTCAACTCCCCGTCGGACTTGCGGTCCTCTTTGTGCCATCGCATCAACTTGGCATGCTCTTTGTTCCTGAACAGACGTTTCAACCGTGGTATTATAGGAGCATACCACATCACCTTGGCGGGAAACCTCTTCCTGGGTTTCTCGCCCTCAACATCGTCACCAGGGTCATCGCCTCTGATCTTATAATGCAATGCAGTGCATACATGACATTCATTCAAATTCTCGTATTCACCGCGGTAGAGGATGCAGTCGTTAATGCATGCATGTATCTTCAGAACCTCTAAACCTAGAGCGAAGACAACCTTCTTTGCTTCGTATGTACTGGATGGCAACTTGTTATTCTTCGGAAACATATTCTTCAACATTTTCAGCAAATTTTCAAATGATGAGTTAGCTACACCTTCACGTGCCTTTCATTTTAGCAAATCCAGTGTGCAGCCCAGCTTTTTCAGACTATTATCGCATCCTGGGTACATCGACTTTTTGTGATCCTCTAACATGCGATCCAAATTCTCCCTCTCCTTGTCAGTTTTGCAGCGTCTCCGTGCATCAGCAATGGTCCGACCAAGATCATCACCGGGCTCATCATGTGCCTCTTCTTCACCTTCACCTAACCCTTCCCCACCTTCAGCATCATCCTCCATGAAAGTATCACCGAAATGATCATGATAGTTGTCATCGATATAGTCCCCTTCTTCATCTTCTTCCATTCTAACCCCTCTTTCTCCATGCTTGGTCCAACAATTATAGCTTGGCATGAAACCGTGCCGAAGCAGGTGCATGTGAACGTCTCTTGAGGAGGAGTAACCCTTCTGATTCTTACAGACAACACATGGACATATAATAAAACCTCGCTGCTTGTTCGCATTTGCCACTACGAGGAAATCTTTCAAACCCGTAGTGAACTCGCCGGAGAGTCGGGTACCGTACATCCATTGCCGATTCATATGCATTATTATTATATAAAGTATATAATTAACCATCATGCATTTGTTAAACTAACTAGCTAGAAATAATACGAATTAAACAATGAACTACACACATGCATATTTTATCAATGACACATGAAAGGTTCAAGTTGCTAACCGTGATCGCGGAGGAAAAATAAATGAGAAATCTCAAGTGTGGCTTGGACACTTCATATCATGTTTCTTTCATGCTCTCGGGCATTTCATCGAACACCTTGTGTGCATAGGAGGAACCAAAAGCAAACCCACCACCCCCCTTGTGAATATTGTGAATAGAAGTGGCACCAATTGTGGCTAAGTGAAGTGAGCTGAGTCCTATATAGGGATGGACCTTTAGTCCCGGCTGGCCTGGCCAACCGGGACTAAAGCCCCTCCCATCCGCCAGCTGTCGACCGAGCGCGCTGGGCCCAGATAGTTGGTCGCGGGTCTCCTACTGAACCGCTACGAAAGACCCCTTTGGTCGCGGTTCGATTATTTTGCGGACTAATGGGGGCGTGTGGAAGCCTCTTTTTCTACTAGTGTTTTCCGCAAAATTATGCATGGTTAGATGTAATTTCGATATGCATGGTTAGATGTTAAATTATCGTTCTGAGTTTTTTAATATATTAAAATATTGTTTTCTGGTGGAAGCATCATTAGCTAACATGTGCCAAATCAAATTTCTGGAAGAAAATGAGATGAAGAGAAAGAGGAGATGCCATAAAAGAGCTTCATGCTCTTATCCTTAACATGTGTGTTATCTAAAAGTTCATGATCAACAACGGTTTCAATTACTGTGAAATTATATACGAGAACTTATATATACAATACGTTTTTTCATTGTTGTGGTGTTCTTAATTATGCAGCAAAATTAGTGCAAATTACGCCATTTATTAATTTAATGCCACAACATGACAAAATTAACCTGTGTTCCCAAGATTTCGTTTGATTCTATACCTAGACAAAATCCTTCAAATATTTATTCACGTTCTTCTTCTTCCATCAGTACTATTGCACTTTATCTCTACTTGGTTAGAAAAATCATCATCAGCGATGATTCCGTGATAGCTAGCTATATCCGTTAACTCTTTTAAAAAGTTAAGAGTACTATAGCGCCAGCCTATGCTTTATTGTTTTCCTTAGTTATACCACACCAAGATACCATTGTTAGGTGTATACCACTCCATCCTTACATGTTACCCTCTTATATATACCACACATATTAAACATAAGAGCTCTATCTATCTTCTAACTCTATCGTAATTTGGTACACTGGTAGATAATAGGCCTTCAGTCCCGGTTCGCAAAGGCCATTAGTCCCGGCCGCGCAACCGGGACTAGATATGCGCGACTAAAGACGCCCCTATAGTCGCGCCACTTACGGACCGGGACTAAAGGCCCGTCCACGTGGGCGCCAGGAGTCCGTCGGGGCGGAGGACCTTTAGTCCCGGTTCTTGTGGCTACTCGAACATTTTCCGGTAGGAGCCCCCTCAAAGCAATCGGAAGCAATTGCGTCATAATCACGTGGCAGTCGTGAGACTTCAGGTTTTGGAACTTTTTGTCCGCCATGTTTATTGTTCCCTTTATATTCGACGAGAAGCCATACGGGACCTTCATACTACTCAGACATTCAAAAAAAATGACCTTCACTCCTTTGGTAAGAGCGTAGCTAGCACGACCCTGAAACCATTCCGGATGCCGGTCTTCTGGTTCTTTCAAAAGTTGCTGGTCCTGCCGTGCTTCCTTTGTATCATTTGTCTTCCCATACACGCCCAAGAAGCTTAGCAGGTTCACGCAAATATTCTTCGTAACATGCATCACGTCGATTGTAGAGCGGACATCTAGGACTTTCCAATATTGTAGCTCCCAAAATATAGATTTCTTCTTCCACATGGGTGCGTGCCCGTCAACTCCCAGCGGAACTGATTGTCCGCCAGGACCCTTTCCAAAGATGACTTTCAAATCCTTGACCATATCAAATATCTCAGCACCAGTACGTTCCGAAGGCTTCAGCCGGTGATCTTCCTTGCCGTTGAAATGCTTGCCTTTCTTTCTTACGTTATGATTTCGGGGAAGAAATGGACGATGACCCAGGTACACGTTCTTCTTACAATTATCCAAATATACAGTTTCACTCTCATGTAAGAAGTGCATGCATGCTTTGTATCCCTTATTTGTCTGTCCCGAAAGGTTACTGAGAGAAGGCCAATCGTTGATGGTTACAAAAGGTAACGCTCGTAGGTCAAATTCCTCTTCTTTGTGCTCATCCCACACATGTACACCAGGTCTGCCCCACGACTGTAAAAGTTCATCAACTAATGGCCTTAGGTACACATCGATGTCGTTGCCGGGTTGCTTCGGACCTTGGATGAGCACTGGCATCATAATGAACTTCCGCTTCATGCACAACCAAGGAGTCACAGGCCAGGTGCTATGGCTGGAGCTCTGCTCGCCAAAAGGATTCATGCCATCAGTACCTAGACCAAATCTTATGTTCCTTGCGTCGGCTGCAAAATCTTTGAACTCTCTGTCGATATTTCTCCATTGCGTTCCATCAGCGGGGTGTCTCAACTCCCCGTCGGACTTGCGGTCCTCTTTGTGCCATCGCATCAACTTGGCATGCTCTTTGTTCCTGAACAGACGTTTCAACCGTGGTATTATAGGAGCATACCACATCACCTTGGCGGGAACCCTCTTCCTGGGTTTCTCGCCCTCAACATCGTCACCAGGGTCATCGCCTCTGATCTTATAATGCAATGCAGTGCATACATGACATTCATTCAAATTCTCGTATTCACCGCGGTAGAGGATGCAGTCGTTAATGCATGCATGTATCTTCAGAACCTCTAAACCTAGAGCGAAGACAACCTTCTTTGCTTCGTATGTACTGGATGGCAACTTGTTATTCTTCGGAAACATATTCTTCAACATTTTCA
Organism: Alopecurus myosuroides; assembly: GCA_028641055.1. Classification (NCBI taxonomy): domain Eukaryota; kingdom Viridiplantae; phylum Streptophyta; class Magnoliopsida; order Poales; family Poaceae; genus Alopecurus; species Alopecurus myosuroides. The sequence continues at coordinate 70,007,741 of CM054058.1, read as the reverse complement.
GCAAATTTTCAAATGATGAGTTAGCTACACCTTCACGTGCCTTTCATTTTAGCAAATCCAGTGTGCAGCCCAGCTTTTTCAGACTATTATCGCATCCTGGGTACATCGACTTTTTGTGATCCTCTAACATGCGATCCAAATTCTCCCTCTCCTTGTCAGTTTTGCAGCGTCTCCGTGCATCAGCAATGGTCCGACCAAGATCATCACCGGGCTCATCATGTGCCTCTTCTTCACCTTCACCTAACCCTTCCCCACCTTCAGCATCATCCTCCATGAAAGTATCACCGAAATGATCATGATAGTTGTCATCGATATAGTCCCCTTCTTCATCTTCTTCCATTCTAACCCCTCTTTCTCCATGCTTGGTCCAACAATTATAGCTTGGCATGAAACCGTGCCGAAGCAGGTGCATGTGAACGTCTCTTGAGGAGGAGTAACCCTTCTGATTCTTACAGACAACACATGGACATATAATAAAACCTCGCTGCTTGTTCGCATTTGCCACTACGAGGAAATCTTTCAAACCCGTAGTGAACTCGCCGGAGAGTCGGGTACCGTACATCCATTGCCGATTCATATGCATTATTATTATATAAAGTATATAATTAACCATCATGCATTTGTTAAACTAACTAGCTAGAAATAATACAAATTAAACAATGAACTACACACATGCATATTTTATCAATGACACATGAAAGGTTCAAGTTGCTAACCGTGATCGCGGAGGAAAAATAAATGAGAAATCTCAAGTGTGGCTTGGACACTTCATATCATGTTTCTTTCATGCTCTCGGGCATTTCATCGAACACCTTGTGTGCATAGGAGGAACCAAAAGCAAACCCACCACCCCCCTTGTGAATATTGTGAATAGAAGTGGCACCAATTGTGGCTAAGTGAAGTGAGCTGAGTCCTATATAGGGATGGGCCTTTAGTCCCGGCTGGCCTGGCCAACCGGGACTAAAGCCCCTCCCATCCGCCAGCTGTCGACCGAGCGCGCTGGGCCCAGATAGTTGGTCGCGGGTCTCCTACTGAACCGCTACGAAAGACCCCTTTGGTCGCGGTTCGATTATTTTGGGGACTAATGGGGGCGTGTGGAAGCCTCTTTTTCTACTAGTGTTTTCCGCAAAATTATGCATGGTTAGATGTAATTTCGATATGCATGGTTAGATGTTAAATTATCGTTCTGAGTTTTTTAATATATTAAAATATTGTTTTCTGGTGGAAGCATCATTAGCTAACATGTGCCAAATCAAATTTCTGGAAGAAAATGAGATGAAGAGAAAGAGGAGATGCCATAAAAGAGCTTCATGCTCTTATCCTTAACATGTGTGTTATCTAAAAGTTCATGATCAACAACGGTTTCAATTACTGTGAAATTATATACGAGAACTTATATATACAATACGTTTTTTCATTGTTGTGGTGTTCTTAATTATGCAGCAAAATTAGTGCAAATTACGCCATTTATTAATTTAATGCCACAACATGACAAAATTAACCTGTGTTCCCAAGATTTCGTTTGATTCTATACCTGGACAAAATCCTTCAAATATTTATTCACGTTCTTCTTCTTCCATCAGTACTATTGCACTTTATCTCTACTTGGTTAGAAAAATCATCATCAGCGATGATTCCGTGATAGCTAGCTATATCCGTTAACTCTTTTAAAAAGTTAAGAGTACTATAGCGCCAGCCTATGCTTTATTGTTTTCCTTAGTTATACCACACCAAGATACCATTGTTAGGTGTATACCACTCCATCCTTACATGTTACCCTCTTATATATACCACACATATTAAACATAAGAGCTCTATCTATCTTCTAACTCTATCGTAATTTGGTACACTGGTAGATAATAGGCCTTCAGTCCCGGTTCGCAAAGGCCATTAGTCCCGGCCGCGCAACCGGGACTAGATATGCGCGACTAAAGACCCCCCTATAGTCGCGCCACTTACGGACCGGGACTAAAGGCCCGTCCACGTGGGCGCCAGGAGTCCGTCGGGGCGGAGGACCTTTAGTCCCGGTTCTTGTGGCTACTCGAACATTTTCCGGTAGGAGCCCCCTCAAAGCAATCGGAAGCAATTGCGTCATAATCACGTGGCAGTCGTGAGACTTCAGGTTTTGGAACTTTTTGTCCGCCATGTTTATTGTTCCCTTTATATTCGACGAGAAGCCATACGGGACCTTCATACTACTCAGGCATTCAAAAAAAATGACCTTCACTCCTTTGGTAAGAGCGTAGCTAGCACGACCCTGAAACCATTCCGGATGCCGGTCTTCTGGTTCTTTCAAAAGTTGCTGGTCCTGCCGTGCTTCCTTTGTATCATTTGTCTTCCCATACACGCCCAAGAAGCTTAGCAGGTTCACGCAAATATTCTTCGTAACATGCATCACGTCGATTGTAGAGCGGACATCTAGGACTTTCCAATATTGTAGCTCCCAAAATATAGATTTCTTCTTCCACATGGGTGCGTGCCCGTCAACTCCCAGCGGAACTGATTGTCCGCCAGGACCCTTTCCAAAGATGACTTTCAAATCCTTGACCATATCAAATATCTCAGCACCAGTACGTTCCGAAGGCTTCGGCCGGTGATCTTCCTTGCCGTTGAAATGCTTGCCTTTCTTTCTTACGTTATGATTTCGGGGAAGAAATCGACGATGACCCAGGTACACGTTCTTCTTACAATTATCCAAATATACAGTTTCACTCTCATGTAAGAAGTGCGTGCATGCTTTGTATCCCTTATTTGTCTGTCCTGAAAGGTTACTGAGAGAAGGCCAATCGTTGATGGTTACAAAAGGTAACGCTCGTAGGTCAAATTCCTCTTCTTTGTGCTCATCCCACACATGTACACCAGGTCTGCCCCACGACTGTAAAAGTTCATCAACTAATGGCCTTAGGTACACATCGATGTCGTTGCCAGGTTGCTTCGGACCTTGGATGAGCACTGGCATCATAATGAACTTCCGCTTCATGCACAACCAAGGAGTCACAGGCCAGGTGCTATGGCTGGAGCTCTGCTCGCCAAAAGGATTCATGCCATCAGTACTTAGACCAAATCTTATGTTCCTTGCGTCGGCTGCAAAATCTTCGAACTCTCTGTCGATATTTCTCCATTCCGTTCCATCAGCGGGGTGTCTCAACTCCCGTCGGACTTACGGTCCTCTGTGTGCCATCGCATCAACTTGGCATGATCTTTGTTCCTGAACAGACGTTTCAACCGTGGTATTATAGGAGCATACCACATCACCTTGGCGGGAACCCTCTTCCTGGGTTTCTCGCCCTCAACATCGTCACCAGGGTCATCGCCTCTGATATTATAACGCAATGCAGTGCATAGAGGGCATTCATTCAAATCCTCGTATTCACCGCGGTAGAGGATGCAGTCGTTAATGCATACATGTATCTTCAGAACCTCTAAACCTAGAGGGCAGAGAACCTTCTTTGCTTCGTACGTACTGGCTGGCAACTCGTTATTCTTCGGAAACATATTCTTCAACATTTTCAGCAAATTTTCAAATGATAAGATAGCTACACCTTCCCGTGCCTTTCATTTTAGCAAATCCAGTGTGCAGCCCAGCTTTTTCAGACTATTATCGCATCCTGGGTACAGCGACTTTTTGTGATCCTCTAACATGCGATCCAAATTCTCCCTGACCTTGTCAGTTTTGCAGCGTCTCCGTGCATCAGCAATGGTCCGACCAAGATCATCAGCGGGCTCATCATTTGCCTCTTCTTCACCTTCACCTAACCCTTCCCCACCTTCAGCATCATCCTCCATGAAAGTATCACCGAAATGATCATGATAGTTGTCATCGATATAGTACCCTTATTCATCTTCTTCCATTCTAACCCCTCTTTCTCCATGCTTGGTCCAACAATTATAGCTTGCCATGAAACCGTGCCGAAGCAGGTGCATGTGAACGTCTCTTGAGGAGGAGTAACCCTTCTGATTCTTACAGACAGCACATGGACAGATAATAAAACCTCGCTGCTTGTTCGCATTTGCCACTACGAGGAAATCTTTCAAACCCGTAGTGAACTCGCCGGAGAGTCGGGTACCGTACATCCATTGCCGATTCATCTGCATTATTATTATATAAAGTATATAATTAACCATCATGCATTTGTTAAACTAACTAGCTAGAAATAATACAAATTAAACAATGAACTACACACATGCATATTTTATCAATGACACATGAAAGGTTCAAGTTGCTAACCGCGATCGCGGAGGAAAAATAAATGAGAAAGCTCAAGTGTGGCTCGGACACTTCATATCATGTTTCTTTCATGCTCTCGGGCATTTCATCGAACACCTTGTGTGCATAGGAGGAACCAAAAGCAAACCCACCACCCCTCGTGAATATTGTGAATAGAAGTGGCACCAATTGTGGCTAAGTGAAGTGAGCTGAGTCCTATATAGGGATAGGCCTTTAGTCCCGGTTGGCCTGGCCAACCGCGACTAAAGGCTTTCGGGCCAGCCTGAGGACATTTAGTCCCGGTTGGCCTGGCCAACCGGGACTAAAGCCCCTCCAGTCCGCCAGCTGTCGACCGAGCGCGCCGGGCCCAGATAGTTGGTCGCGGGTCTCCTCCCGAACCGCGACTAAAGACCCCTTTGGTCGCGGTTCGATTATTTTGGGTACTAATGGGGGCGTATGGAAGCCTCTTTTTCTACTAGTGTTTTCCACAAAATTATGCATGGTTAGATGTAATTTCGAGATTCATGGTTAGATGTTAAATTATCGTTCCGAGTTATTTAATATATTAAAATATTGTTTTCTGGTGCAAGCATCATTAGCTAACATGTGCCAAATCAAATTTCTGGAAGAAAATGAGATGAAGAGAAAGAGGAGATGCCATAAAAGAGCTTCATGCTCTTATCCTTAACATGTGTGTTATCTAAAAGTTCATGATCAACAACGGTTTCAATTACTGTGAAATTATATACGAGAACTTATATATACAATACGTTTTTTCATTGTTGTGGTATTCTTAATTATGCAGCAAAATTAGTGCAAATTACGCCATTTATTAATTTAGTGCCACAACATGACAAAATTAACCTGTGTTCCCAAGATTTCGTTTGATTCTATACCTGGACAAAATCCTTCAAATATTTATTCACGTTCTTCTGCTTCCATCAGTACTATTGCACTTTATCTCTACTTGGTTAGAAAAATCATCATCAGCGATGATTCCGTGATAGCTAGCTATATCCGTTAACTCTTTTAAAAAGAAAGAGTACTATAACGCCAACCTATGCTTTATTGTTTTCCTTAGTTATACCACACCAAGATACCATTGTTAGGTGTATACCACTCCATCCTTACATGTTACCCTCTTATATATACCACACATATTAAACATAAGAGCTATATCTATCTTCTAACTCTATCGTAATTTTGTACACTGGTAGAAAATAGGCCTTCAGTCCCGGTTCGCAAAGGCCATTAGTCCCGGCCGCGCAACCGGGACTAGATATGCGCGACTAAAGACCCCCTATAGTCGCCCACTTATGGACCGGGACTAAAGGCCCGTCCACGTGGCCGCCAGGATTCCGTCGGGGCGGAGGACCTTTAGTCCCGGTTCTTGTGGCTAACCGGGACTGAAGGCCTCTTCCGCAGGATTAGGGTTTTAGGCCCCCTAAACCTGGTTTCTTTTTAATTTGTTTTGTTTTATTTCTTTTATATTTTATTTTGTGTTTTATTTTGTAACATCCCAAGTAGGAAAACCACCCCTAGAATGTTTGTTTCTTGTTTAATTAAAGTTTTGCATCATGTCATCATACTCATTGCATTGTTTCTTATTTGATTGCATCTGCTTTATTTTGTTTTCACAATTGAATTTCAAACATTATTCAACCTTTGTTTCATACTTGTCATGTTACAATCTTTTTCAAATAAAAAGTTCAAATCAAAACCTTAATTGTTTCCAATTATTCCATAATGATGAACTATTAAAATGGTGGTTTTTAATCAATCAATTACTTCCAATGTTATTAAAAATTCAAATCAAACCACAAACAGTACCCAATTTCAACTTATGAAAATCAACAAAATAACCCTAATCATTTGTTCTAATTAAACAATAGGGTTCACCCTATTAAAAAGTTTGTTTTCAATAATAATCATTTAATAAGCAAATTCTTCCAAATTTGAATTAATTCACAAACAGCACCATAATATAATCATTTTTGAAATCCAAAACTTGCATTTGGTTACTATTCCATTAAGGAGTTGACACAAATTTTTCTAAGATTTTTGCTAACTCAAAAACTCATCTTTTTCTTCCTAATCCTTTTTCTGCAAAAAAAAAAAGAGACAAAACAATTAGTAAAAGAAAGGAAAAACGGACAAAGGGGGTGGAGCCACGCAGGCCCAGCCCAACTTACCCTCCGCGCGGCCCGTACCGGTTCGGCCATCGTCTTCAACCTGTACGGCCGCGCATCCAGCGATGCCACGGCGGCACAGTAGCAGAGCGACGGCCATCCTCGCTCCGCTACCCTCTATATAGCCCCCTAGGCCCCCCTGGCGCGGCCCTAACCCTAGGCGTACCTAGCTACCCACTCGCGCCGCCGACAGTTCCCCTCTCCCTCGCCGGATTTTCCTCTCTGCCACCGCACCCGAAACCCCAACTCTGAACATCTCCGGCGATCGCCGTCTCCGATGACTCCCGGCGTGAGCTGACCGCGGGAATCGCACCACCTCTTCTTCCTCGACCTTCTGGACATCTTCGTTGAGCTCGACGCCGTTTGGATCCACGCCGCCATCATCGATCTGTCGCCGGCCACCGTCTTCCTCGGGCCTCTGCCACGATTACACCTCCGGTGAGCGCCACCGTGCACCTCTCCCTCCTCTCTGCCTTGCACGAGCACAAGCACACGCACGCATCCGTGCACGTCCACACGCAGCACACCCACCAGCAGCAGCACGAGCACGACGTCCACGGTGATCGCCGCCGGTCGTTTTCTCTGTCAAAGTTCAGTGACGCGCGCGCGCGAAATCCAGTTAACCGCGAACCTGAACCTTAACCTTTGCGCGTCTGCTTACCTGACAAGAGTTCGTCAGCAGCGCAGTGGCAAGGCTCAGCTCGCGCGAGCGCTGCGGCCTGGGTTCGATTCCCCGCTGCCCATCTTTTTGGGAATAATTTCCCTAGCCCGTGGCCCACCTGTCTGCGACCTAGGTGGCCACGCGTGCTGCCCGCAGTGCCACGCTGGCCCAGGGCCCATTGGCAGTGCCCTGGGTAGCTATCTGTGCGGTATAAAAGGAATTTCAACCTTTTCTGTTTTCAAAAATAAATCCTTTTATTTACAGATTGGCCCCTGAAAATAAATTGTAAATAACTTTCATTTTATAAACTCAAATAATAAAAGTAAAATATGTGCATTGCCCCAAATTCAATTATCTATCTATCTAAACCAATTGTTTTCTGTTTTGAATAATTCAAATGCATTTAAATTTCAAATTCAAACAATTCATTTGAAATTTGATAAAATCCATAACTAATTCATACTTAATCCAAATAATGCAAATAAAATATGTTTTCCATACCATTTTTAACCATCTTTCCAAATATAAATTTTGTTTCATGTTTTGAACAATTAAAATTGCTTAAATAATTTAAACCTTGTTTAAATCATTTAAATTTGCTAAAATCATAACTTGCTCAAATTAAATTATTTCTCAACATGTAAAATATGTTTTCAAACCAGAAAAACATAATCTTTTCAAATATGAATCTTAATTAATGTTTTGAACAAATAAAATTCAATTAATATTCCTACTTGAATTAATTCCAATTTAAATCTTGTTTAACTTGTTTAATTCCTAATTAAATTATTGTAATTCCTTTTCAAATAATTGAAACATGTAATCCACCCAAAATTGTGTGTTATTTTCAAATATGAAATTTGTTATTTGTTTTGAACACTTTAACTTGATGAAAACAACAAATGCTTGTGTAACACCATTAAGGAGCCAAAAATTCTTAACTTGTTAAATAAAATTCCACCCTTGGTAATTTCATTTCCACTTGCATCCATTGTTGTTTTCTTTTTGTTATCCTCATGCATGCATCATGCTAAACAACTTCCACATGGAAATTATTAGTAGATCATTTGTTTCCATCTTAAGTCATGGACCTTTTCCATATGCAATCCAATTGCATATGGGTCCATTTAAACTTGTTATCTTGTCAAGTAGATTACTTTTGATGCATCCATTAACTTGACATGCATCATCCCATGATTGTGCACTATGCCATGATATTGATTGTTATCTTTCTGCATTGTTTGTTTGCTTCTTCTCGGATAGACGACGACGTTGAGTCTGACGAGGTTTACGACACTACTACCGAGGAGTTAGCTCAGTACCAGGCTACTGAGTTTGCAGGCAAGTTATCACTCACATGAACCATTGTGTTCCTTTCTACACTGGATACGATACTTTCCGTTGTCTATTTCTGCTAGCCCTATGTATCGTTGCTTGTGTCCCGAATCCTATCACATGTTATCATGAAACCCTGATATTGCCTCACCTCCATACCTATAACCCCTTGCTTGTTGCCTTAGTCTTACCTAGCATGCTCAGGGTTGCTTTTGCTCGAGTCTGTTGTCGGTTACTTCTTTTACCTTACTTATTTATGTTCTGTGGGCTCGGGTTACATCAATCAACCTGTTAATGCTAATGGTAATAATAATTTGATGATAAGGCACCGGCAGGAGGCCCTGTGTGGTTTTGAGGCCTGCTAGAGTCGACCCTAATAGGAAAAGGGTCTTGTCTACTGATCCATGATGAGCGCACTACCCGCATGTGGGAAGCGTGTATGGGAGCCCCCCTCAATTTGATTCGATTCGCATCTCGTCCAAATCGCCTCATTTAGTTCGTGTTTTCCATTTGCTGCATGCATGTTTTTGCGAGCCCAGCGCAGGGTGGAACTTTTGTAGTCGGCATATAGGGGGACACGTTCTTAGAGTGCTATGAGGGTCCCCTTTCTTCGGGGCTCGATTAGCCGTGCGCCCAAGGTGCTTTGGGCTTGATGCGAAGAAGAGTTGAGTTGTGTTGAGTGCCCCGCTTGGTGGGAGGCATCCCATCTGGCGGGTTACTCTTACGTGTACGGCTAAATTGGTGCACCCCTGCATGGATAAATCTTCTCGAGAAGCCGTGTTTTCCGCGGTTATGGTTGACTTGGTGAAAGTACTGGCTAACAAGTACTCAGAACAACTTACACCTAACTAATAATAATCCTGCCTAGTAATAGGATTATTTACACAACAACTTGATCCATTATTCATTCAACAAACAGTGTGAGTTATCCTCGGATTGCTTCTTTGGATAAGGGGCGAGATCCAGGATGGGTTTGTTTGGTGGTTAGCTATAGTTGGTTACGATACGCTATCTTATCTTCTTTCTGTTAGCCGGACGTGGTAGTATCTCTGTAGTTGGTTAGAGCAACCAGTTGCAGCATCTTTTATATCCCCTTTCTTCCGTTGAACCCAAGGCATCTGTGCTTGGTGTTGACGGGCTACACTTTGGTGAACTGTGAGTCTTGCTTGCCAGTATGTCGAAGTTCTGTCTCCACAAATCCCTCAGGTGACCCTATCGGGTTTCGACTAGGAGAAGTCATGAGCGCTGGTGAAATCGTCGGCTTGACAGGGGGGCGAGATTTACCCAGGTTCGGGGCCCTCGAAGAGGTAAAACCCTTACTCCTGCCTTCTGCTGATCTGTATTGGAAGATTAGATCGATTATAGGTTGCTCGAATCGAGAGTAGATCTCGAGTTCCGAGGCTTTTTGGTCGTGCGGTACTACTTGGTCCTCTCCTAGGGGGCTCTCCTGGCCTTATATAGATGGCCAGGTCTCGAGTTCTACCCGGAGAGGACTCAAACCCTAGCCGGGTCGGTTACAAATCCCCTAACTTAACCCGCAAGCTGATGCGGGTGGGCTTTTCATGGGCCTTCTAGAGTACTCCAAGGGCGCTTCCTGTTGGGCCTTGACCAGAAGGCTTGAGAGGGGGTGTCCTTACTCGCAGGGTCCAGGATCCATGCCTTCGTCAGTAGCCCCCGAGCGTGTGCTCGACTGGGATTTATTTCCAGTCGGGTAGACGGTCAGACCTTTTTTGATCTCCTCTTGGAAGTTCAGCTCGACAGTTGTTGTCTTCGAAGGGTGTGTCCCCTGCATTGTAAGTTATAACGCTCGAGTATCGAGCAGCATAGAAGCCTGTTTTTGCGGCTTTTATTGCAGAAGGATGTGGCACAGTAGCTTGGCTCTCCCGAGAGATCAGGGCCAATTAATTGCGACTAGGGCAAAAACATTCCTGGCCTACACAGATTCGAGACCTCCGACTCGAACCCGATGAGGTGATTGTTGCGACTGGGCCGTTGTGGACTTATCGAGTCGAACTTAACCTATGAGGTTACCCGGCGCGTCCGCTAGGATTTTTCTTCGTGTTGTTGACACGGAACTATGCCGGAGGACGCAACTTTCGAGTGCGATTCCAGGCCCAAAAGAGAGATCTTTTCGGGTCTTACCTTCATATTCGAAGAATATGGCATCCAGATGTGCCTAGTCGGCTGAACAATCCAGGTTTTTATGATGTAAATTTATCATGTGTAGGAGATGTAGGTTTTTCCTACCCGATAGAATTGTATGAGCTCCATACGAAAGAAATTTCGTGTTGGAAGAAAAACTAAGCCCATATGAAAGAGTTTTCATGTTCGGGATGCTGTGCCCATACGAAAGAGTTTTCGTGAATAGGGTATTTTCCTCTCTATTCGAAGAGGTTTTGCTTTATGAACTGTTCATGGTAAAGTTGCTTTTATCCGAAGGAATTGATATTCATACGAAGATAATTTCGCGTTTGAACCTCCAGTCGAAACGATTTTGGTTCTGAATGACGAATGCCATGACGTCATGGCGCACTCCTCTTCTCCCGATGGGACGTGACGGAGTGGCAGCAGATGGTGGCCCACCTTGTCAGCTTTTTGACCGGGAAACGAGACGTCGTTCCCGGTTTTTACGCGAGACGCGCAGTAAATGCGCACGATCTTCTGTTAAGATCGTGGCAAGAAACAGCGCATGCCGCCGCTTCGTTTCATCCTTACGCGTGGCGGCCGTGGTAGGCGCCACGTAGTGCATCGTACGGCTGAGATTGCCTTGCCCCGTGTATAAATACGGGTGTTAGTGCTGCGGTCAAATTTTCCCCGCTCTCTGTCTTCATCTTCTTCCTCGCGCCCATCTTCCTTGCGCTCGAGCTCTCGCTACGAACAATGGCTGGCGGAAAAAGACGCGGCGCAGGCGGCTCTGCATCCGCTGAGCCTTCCGCGCAACCCGTGCCCCGCGCCGGCGACTGGCACTCTCCCAACACCACCGCGAAAAGCATCAAGGAGATGCAGAGGGAGGGATTGCTGCCGGCGGAGACGGAGAAACGAGTACGCCTCGGGAAGAAGGAAGAGGTACCCAATCCTCAATCGAACGAGCGCGTGGTCTTCGTGGACCACGTGACTCGGGGCCTTTCTTTTCCCCTTCATCCCTTCTTCCTCGGGTTGCTGTGTGCCTATGGCATACAGCTTCACGATCTTCCTCCAAACGCGGTGCAGCACATTACGTGCTTCATCGTGTTCTGCGAATGCTATCTCGGCATTCGCCCGCACTGGGCGCTGTGGAAGGCGCTCTTCAAGGTCCGGATCTTCCGCGAGAGGTCGCGGGTGGAGTCCGAGCTTGGCGAGCCGCTCCGCACCGGCGGCTTCGGGATCCAAGCCCGACAAGAAGGCAGCTACTTCGCCATGCATTTCGTCAACTCCGCCCAAAGTTGGCGGAAAAGGTGGTTCTACGTCATCGACAACAGCTCGGGTGGGATTGTAGAATTCCACCCGTTCGCTGTTCTGACAAGGCGAAAGTCTTGGGGGCACAAGATGTCACCCGAAGAAACGCAGACCGTTGCGCCTTTACTCGCAAGAGTAGCTGCTCTCCGGGATCAGACCGCGGGAGTTGTGCTCAACGGGATGCATCTGGCGAGCATCTTTTTGAAGCGCAGGATCCAGCCACTTCAACAAAGGCCCTCCGCCATGTGGGAGTATCAAGGCCCAGAGGATCCCAGCCGAGTAAGCCGCGAAGAACTTTCGAATGTAGAATTCGAGAAGAAAATCGCGGGTATCACCCGACTGAAGGTGGGGGAGAAATTCCCCGACTGCTCTGTTGAGGCCTTCGCTGCTTCAAACCCTCCCCCAGCCGAGGTTAGTTTCCTTTTCTTTTTTCGTCTTCGAATTGTTCCTTCATTTGTGTTCTGAGTCCCAGTCGATAAGATTTTTCTTGTCTTCTTCTTGCCTTTGCAGAGCCTAGCTATGGCGGACTGCTACCCGCCAACTACGGGGGAAGCCGCTTCAGAGCAAGTGTCGAGCCATCAAGACGGCGCGATTGACACCAGCGTCGCCAACGCCTCTTCGAGCTCGGAACACGATTCTTCGGATGACGTTGCGGACTCGAGTGGCGTTCCGTCAAAACGTCGTCGGGTAGCTGATGACGAGGCTACTTCGAAGGACAAATCCCTAGAAGCATCGCCCAGTCAAGCCCCAATTTCTGCGACTCCACTTCAATCTCGTCCTCCTCCGGCTTCATTCCCAGTGATGACGGCTGCTTGGAACGCGGATGCTCTGGATGATGATGAAGACGAAGATGAGTAAGTGCTTTTTCCTTAATCTTAGTCGAACATTTTCTGTGCTTCGATATCGATTGTTTCTATCTTTCGACGCAGTCTGCAGACGATTAGTCCTCGCAGGTACGCCGCTGCTGTTCCTCCCGAGAAGAGGAATAAAGGCAAGGATGCGGGTGAAACTCCTACCACGGGCACCGTCCAAAACTCCCCCAGAGCAGCCCCCGAAGTCGTGACGATGGTACGTGAAGCTCCCAGCTTTGCCGCCAGGGCTTCTGCTTCTAAGGAAGTGACGGATAGCTCTGCGGATCCGCTGTCTCGCGCTTCTGGCCAGGTAAGCTTCGTCTTCCGTCTTGAGACCATAATTTATTTTTATCGGGTGCACGACAGTGCTCCCGATGGGAGTAGCCCCCGAGGCTGTAGTCGATCGCATGCGATCGGCCACAGGCTCAAAGTCTAGTTTAATTCCTCTTCATGATTTAATTTTTATCGGGTGCACGGCAGTGCTCCCGATGGGAGTAGCCCCCGAGGCTGTAGTCGATTGTAAATAATCGGGTACAGGCTCAAATTTAATCCTTTAAACTATTCCGTCCTCGTGCTTTTGCAGTCACTCGTTGATTCTCTTGCGGCGATTGGTCGCCGCGTCGTTCTCGCTGAATCGGATTGCAAGTCTCTTCGAGCGGACCGCAGCCGACTTCAGACTGAAAACGATCTTCTCAAGGGTGAGCTTTATCGTTTCCCTGTCTTCCACACTCCGTTCATTCTTGAGTTTTTGACAAGCATCTCTTTGCAGCTCGACTTGAATTTGCAGAATCCGAAAAGGTCAAATTCTCTGAGCAGGTAACTGCTCGGGAGGCTGACCTGACGGCCATTCGACAAGAGCTAGAGGCTTCCCGCATGCAGTCAGAAGACTTCAGTCGACAGCTTGCAGATGCGCGGAAGTCCTTGAAGGAGTTAGAGAAAACTGGCAGTAAGGCCGATAGCGAGCTTGTCGGGTTCCTCCGTCCCCTTGCTGAGCGCTTTGCAGGTAAGTGTGTTGGAATTTTGCGACTTTGATTCTCCATTTTGCTGTACTTTGCTAAGTATTCTTTTCTTCCTTCGCAGGTATTCTGGATGTTCCTCTAGAAATCCCTGGACTCCAGCGGGTGGATGTGGTAACCGATACACTTGCCCAGCTTAAAAGGCACGCTGATGGAGTTTTCTCCATGATCAATGATGCCACTCAAGTGCTGGGGCAACTGCACGGTCGCCTCCTCGCGAACGCCACTCCTGCACCCGCGCTAGATGATCTGTTGAAGGTCTTCTCAGAAGGAAAACTTCTGGATGCCTTCGCAGTCGCTCAATCAGAGGCTGGCGCGAAGACTACGATCCAATTTGCTCTGGCGCACGGAGTTGAAGGGTTGGAGGAGGCCTACTCGTCCATTCCAGTCGATCCTTCCACGGGCAAAAAGGTACGGCTCTCTCGTTTTGGCGAGCAAGCCGCCATTCTTGCTCGGAAGCTTTCTGAGATTTTTGCTCGGAAGAAGGGAGGGTCGACTGCTGCTAGTGGGAGCACCAATGTAGCCTCGTAGTTTTTTATTATTTCCTTCCTTGAATGTAATGAACCTTGGGATGTATTCCCGTACCTTTGTTGTCCTTAATCGAAGCATTTTTCTTTTGGAATTTTTATTCTTTTAGTTTGTGCCTTGTCTCCCGATGGGAGTAGCCCCCAAGCGCTTTTAGTCAGATGCGCGACTAGAAATAACTCGAGTAGGGCTTCTCACTTCTTTCCTTGTACTTCTTCCAGGCTACTGTGTTTACCGCGGAAACTTCTGGTGGACGTGGCAATCCAGTAAATCCACTTGTGGCCGCCGTGGGCACTTTTGCTGGCCTTCGTGATAAGGTTCAGGAGGGTGAGCGTAGGCTGAAAGCTTTGCGCGGGGTTGCTGATGTGGCGATATCCAAACAGAAATTGGCGGCTGAGCGGGAACAATTTCTGATGGACGAACTATCTTCAGTCGCGAGGGAGTTGCTATGTAAGTGGTGCAGCCCCCGTGCATTTTTCCTCCTTTGTAGTCTTCAGCTGACTAAGTGTGTCTGCTCTTCAGTTGTTAGACCGGATGACAGGGAGGAAAAGCAGTGGGTGGAGAACCACATTCATCAAGAAGCTAACAGCCCGAAGCCTCATGCGAATAACTTCTGGTGTGATCGCAGTCGAGGGTTTGTGATGGCCACCTTGAAATTCCGAGTTCTGCAAGCGAGAATTCTCGTGGGTTCTTTTCATGAGGTCTTGATCGCGATGAATGCAGCTTTTTATCCGCTCGAAAGGGGCCCCGAAGACTGGAGCTATCTTCTCAGGTTGTTTAGTCGGGAAGGGGAGATTCGCACGTGCGTACGCAAACAGATGATGTGCGGCGTGGTTGTGGCTTTCTCTTTTGTCCGAATATGGCATCCTGAGATAGATTTGAACTCCGTAGCTCGGCGCCCAGATTATGCAATCGAAGACATCACACCGTTTTATGATGCTGTGCGCCCTGCAGCCGAGAAGATTATCCGAATGACCTCTGAAGAGGTAGATAGGGTCTTAGCGACTGAGAACGCTCAGCGTTTTGACTGATTGTCGGATGTGAATATTCTGTAAACTGTTTATAGTTTGTAAAAACTGTTGTAAGGTGTGTAACCTTGTGTTTGATGATATTTCTTTGAGATGCTAAGTTTTTAGGTGTAGCCCCCGTGTGTGCTGTGGGGTGTGTACCTGTAACTTTTAGCATGTATTAAACAAGAAGCTTCGGGTAAATATGATGAGGAAATCATGTATCTTTATTGCAATGACTGATAAGTCATGTATTCGAGCTACAAGATTGGCTAGTATAGCCTTATTGTTGTAGAAACAAGTAAACCTAGGGATAGAATTTGCGGAGATGTGCAATATTCCATGGATTGGAATAGATTCCTCCGGTCTCTGGATTCTTGAGCCTGTAGGCTCCTCCTGGGATAACTTCGTGTATGATGAAGGGTCCTTCCCAAGGCGGTTCGAGTTTGTGTCCTTCCTTCTGTTTGAGTCGCAGCACCAGATCCCCAACCGCGAATGCTCTGTGGCGTATGCGGTGACTGTGATAGTTGCGCAAGGATTGCTGATACACCGCGGATCTTGCGAGTGCGATATCGCGCATTTCGTCGAGTGCATCCATATCTTCTGCGAGCGCCTTGTTGGAAGTTTCTTCGCTGTAGGCTACAACTCGTGGGGCGCTGAATCGAACGTCCTCTGGGAGGACTGCTTCTGCCCCGTATACCATGAAGAATGGCGTGTACTTCGTTGATCGATTAGGAGTTGTGCGCAGGCTCCAAAGTACGGAGGGTAACTCTTCCGCCCAATGTCCTGCAGTGGGGTGTAGACGACCGAGTAGTCGCTTCTTGATGCCCATTGAAACTAAGCCATTGGATCTTTCGACTTGTCCGTTCGTTTGCGGGTGAGCGACTGAGGCAAATTTGAAATTGATGCCTTTTTCCTCGCAGAATTGTTGTGTCTCCTTTGCTGTGAAATTTGTACCGTTATCTGTAATGATGTCGTGTGGCACCCCAAATCGACATACGATGGAGTCGAGAAACTTGACGGCGCATTGGGCGCTTGCTGCGGTCACTGGCATAGCCTCAATCCATTTGGTGAACTTGTCGACCGCAACCAGCAAGTGTGTGTACCCACCTGGCGTGGACTTGCGTAATGGCCCAACCATATCTAGCCCCCATTGTGCAAAGGGCCAGGCTATTGGTATCATGTGTAGTTCCGTAGCGGGGGCGTGTGGCCTCGGTGCGAATCGCTGGCAAGCGTCGCATCGTTCGACCAGGCTTTTTGCATCGTTGGCCGCTGTTAGCGAGTAAAATCCTGATCGGAAAGGTTTTCCCATTGTTGTTTTCCAGCTAGCATGATGTCCGCAATCTCCTTGGTGTATGTCCTGGAGCAATTCCTTGCCGTCTTCGGGTGCGATGCAACGCTGGAGTATTCCCGAGATACTTTGCTTGTATAATTCTCCGTTGACTACTCGAAAGGATTTGCTACGCCTGATTATCTGTCGAGCCTCGTGTGGGTCGGCCGGGAGCTGTCTGTGGAGCAGGTAGTCGAGATATTTCTGCGTCCAGACTGGCTCGACCATGAAAATCTGTCGTGATATATTGTGAATAAGCTCGATAAGCGCGACCTGCGGGCTGACCTCTGTTTCTGGCGCTGCTGCAGCTTTCTTCACTTTGATTGATCGCTTGATCATCCTTTCGAAGTATATTCCTGGCGGTATAGGTGTATTGGTAGAACCCATGTTTGCCAGTCTATCCGCTTCTTCGTTGCTAGATCTTGCAATGTGTTTCAGCTCGCAGCCTTTAAAACTTCCTTCGAGTAGGTTGTACATGTCACGATATGCGACCATGTTTTCAGCGATGGCGTCGCATTCTTTCATCGTCTGCTGCACGATGAGATTGGAATCACCGTAGATCATTAATCGGGTAGCTCCACAGGCGATTGCCATCTTCATCCCGTGCAACAGGGCTTCATATTCTGCGTCGTTGTTTGAGGCTGGATCGTCTGGTGGAAAATCCAGTCGCAAGACGTATTGTAACTTGTATCCCCGAGGCGAGATAAGGACGATTCCAGCTCCTGCTCCTTCGTTTCTCTTGGATCCGTCGAAGTACATTATCCAATTACTCGTGTACTCGGGTGGTCCGGGCGTTTGTAGCTCTGTCCATTCGCTGAGGAATTCCACGAGTACTTGAGATTTGACTGCCTTTCGCTCTGTATAGATGATGTCCCAGGCGCCCAGCTCGATGCTCCATTTTGCTATTCTTCCGGATGCCATAGGGTTGTTCATGATTGTCCCGAGTGACGCATCATTAACCACTGTAATGGTATGTTCCTGGAAGTAATGTTTGAGCTTTCGGGCTGTGAGAACAACTCCATACGCCAGCTTCTGATAATGAGGGTATCGTTGCTTGCATGGCGAGAGCACTTCGCTGATGTAATATATTGGTCGTTGGACTCCGTATGCTTTGCCGTCTTCAGGTCGTTCGACCACGATTGCTGTGCTGATGACCTGGTTTGTAGCGGCTAGGTATAGTAGGAGCGGCTCCCTTTCTTGCGGTGTTGCAAGGACGCGCCTGCTTTGCAGCGATCGCTTCAGGTCTGCGAACGCTTGTTTGGCTTCGGGTGTCCACTCGAACTCGTCCGTTTTCTTTAGTAATTTGTAGAAGGGTAACGCTTGCTCTCCCAATCGTGCGATGAACCTGCTTAGGGCGGCTAGTCGTCCTGCGAGCTGCTGGACTCCGCGTAGATTGGTTGGCTCCTTCATAGTCAAGATGTCTTGTATTTTCTCTGGGTTGGCTTCAATGCCTCTGGCGGATACCAGGTACCCGAGAAGTTTTCCTGCAGGGACACCGAAAACGCATTTTGTCGGATTGAGCTTGATCCGATATGCATTAAGGGCATCGAACGTTTCTCTGATGTCCTCGAGGAGTGTGTCCTCTACTCGAGTTTTGATGACGATGTCGTCGACGTATACTTGTACGTTTTTGCCAATGAGATTGGCGAGGCATCTTTGCATGCAGCGCTGATATGTTGCGCCTGCGTTCTTCAGACCGAAGGGCATTGTCGTGTAGCAGTAGACACCGTGGGGTGTGATGAATGCCGTCTTCTCTTCGTCTTCCTTTTTCATTCGGATCTGATTGTATCCCGAATAGGCATCCAGGAAGGAGAGGCGTTGGCAGCCTGCCGTAGAGTCCACGATCTGGTCGATTCGTGGTAGAGGAAAATTGTCCTTGGGGCAGTGCTTATTCAGCGATGTGTAGTCGATGCACACCCGAAGGATGTCCGTGTTCTTCTTGGGGACCAGCACCGGGTTTGCCAACCAGGTGGATATCTTGATCTCCCTAATAAAGTTGGCGGCGAGCAGTCTGTTTATTTCTTCTCCAAGCGCCTTCTGCTTGGGTTCTGAGAATCGTCGAGTCGTCTGTTTGATGGGTTTGGCGTTAGGAAAAACTTCGAGTGAGTGCTCGGCAAACTCCCTGGGTATTCATGGCATATCTGAGGGCTGCCAGGCGAAAATCTCCCAGTACTCACGGAGGAGTTTGACGAGCGCGTCTTCCTATGCTGGCGAGAGGGTCGTGGAAACCATCGCCGTCTTCGCGGAGTCTGTCGGGTGCACCTGGTGCTTGCGAGTGTCGCTGTTGGCGCTGAATTCTAGTTCGGGTGCGTTTTTCTTCGTGAGGGGCATAACGGACTGGTCCGTGGTTTTTGCTAGCTCTTGAAGTTCTTCTTGCATCCCGAAAGATTTTGCGATCTCATTAAATTCTATGTCGCACTTGTCCGATTTCTGGAAGTCTCCGTCGATGGTGATCACACCGTATTTGCTAGGTAGCTTGAGCTTCAAGTATGCGTAATGTGGTACGGCCATGAATCTGGCGAACGCTGTTCGACCAAGAATGGCGTGGTACTGTGAGGGCCAGTCGACGACTTCGAAGTCCAGGAATTCCCTTCTGTAGTTGCGTGGGGAGCCTAGTACAACTTCTAAGTTGATTGTTCTGAGTGGACGGATTGCCTTGCCCGGAACTATCCCGTGGAAGGATGTTTCTGATTCCGTTAGGCCGTCCAGATTTTTGTTCATTCGACGGAGTGTATCCGCGTAGATGATGTTGATGCCACTGCCACCGTCCATGAATACACGGGCCAGGTCATAATTGCCAATTTGAGCTTGAATGACAAGGGCTGCGTGTCCCGGCCGATAGACTCGTGGCGGGTGGTCTTCTTTCGAGAACGTGATTGGCTGATCGGCCATCTTCAGGTACTCGGGCTTTGTTGGTGGCGTCTGCACTGCCATGCATATTTGTCTCGAGTTAGTCTTTTGAGCTCTGCGAGAGGGGCATACCTTCTGTATCATCCCGGGGAGTTGTCCGTGCGGAGTCGGGTATGTATTTGCTCCCGCGTTTTGTTTTGGTGGCGCTGGCAATGCGGCGAGCGCCATGTTTGGGTTGGTCGGTGGAGGTGGCGGCGGTGGTAGCTGGAATTGTTGTCCCCCTCCTGGCAGTGGTGGATAGTTTTGGGTGGAAGCAAATCTTTTCTTGGCGAGCGCGTCCGAGATTTCGATGAACTTTCGGCAGTCCTTGAGAAGGTGCGTTGCCTTAGTTTTGCCCGTGCGCTTGTCTGTGAACAGATGTAGCGAGCAGTACGCATCGAGGTCTTCCTCGGGTGATTTTTCTTCTGCCTTTGGTTTCCACTCGCGACTTCCGCGACGACCGGGGTCGCGACTTCGCGTGAATTCCGCTGCCACCAGTTCTTCTCTATCCTCGTGGTCGTAATATTTTCTTCTCTTTCTTCGCCCATGACGGTCTTCTTCGTGTGTGGGCGATGATGTTCTTTCATTGCGTACCGCGCCTTCTCCGTTGGCCCATTTTTCGGCTATGATCATTAGCTCCCCAATGGTTTTGGGTGCAGCTCTGCCTAGCTCTTCTCGAAACGCGGTTCTTCTAGCTCCTTTGGCGAAAGCCTCAATCGCCACTTCCTCAGAGATTGTTCCTGCGGTGTTCCTGAGCGTGTTCCACCGCTGGATGTATTCTCGGGTGGATTCACCGCTTTTCTGTTTGCAGGCTCGTAGCTCTTCGATTGTAGCCGGCCTCTTGTAGGTCGACTGGAAGTTCTTGCAGAAATCCCGGTGTAAGTCATCCCATGATGCGTAGCAAGATCGTGGTCTCCTCTCCAGCCAGCTGCGGGCTGCTCCGGCTAGGTGCAAATTGAGGTATTGCATAGCCGTGTTCTTGTTACCACGTTGGCATTTCACTGCCGTGAGGTAGTCGCTCAACCATTGTGAGGGCTCGAGTGAGCCGTCGTACTTCGTCACCTCCGTGCTGAGCTTGAATCGCTTGGGTAGGGGCGCCTCGCGGATACTACGAGCAAAGCAGAGTGCTCCACAGGTTTCGTCGTCCGAGGACCTGGATGAGGAGCGCTCGCGATATCGTGAAGCTCTCGCCCTATCCACCTTCTTTTGGGCGAGATCTGATCGCGCGTCGTATTCGGACCGGTCGCGGTCGTTATCTTTCCTCGGTTCTTTGCTTCGCTTTCTCGAGCGGCTGATGTGGTGCCGCGAGCTTTTGTCTCTCGGGCTGTCGTCGCTGCTGCTTCGACTATCGCCGCGGAGGCGGGCTTTCTTTCCTCGACCACGTCGTGGCGACTTGTCTTTTCTTGGGGAAGAGCTTCTGTGCCTGCGGGGCGTTCCTTTGTCTTTATCCTTCTCCAGTCGCTCCATCTCCAATTGTTCTTTGCGATCGTGAGAGGCGAGCCTCGCGGCCGCCAACCCTAGACCTTTGCGAATATGCTTGTATTGTTCCACCCGGGGATCGCTATCCGTCGGCTGGTTCATCTGCATGTAGGTTGCTGCGGCTAGGATCGCGGCGGCTGGGGTTTGCGGGTAGACGTTGCCATCGCCGTCGACCCTCATAAAAGAAGACGTGGTAGACCTATTGGTTCCAGCCATAGATTCGTGGTCCCTCGTCGACGCTGCGGGTCCCTTCCCCCCAGGTCGGGTACCGACTGAAGGTGCATGGGATAGCTCGGCTCGACGTTTGCTGGATTCATCCGCCGCTCTCCTGCGACGGGCTAGATCTGCTCGGGCATCCTTGATGTTCGAGGCCGCTCTCACTAGGTGATAGTGGTAGGCGGTTAGGTCTTCCTGTGTGGCTCCCGCCGCAGGTGGCTGGCTCTTTCGCATGGATTCCTTGGCTCTTTTCCAGGCTTCCCGCGAAACGCCGATTATATCGCGCTCGGTTGCGCTATATTCAGTTTCCGAGGGCTGTTCCGACCCTGCCATGCAGACTTGGGCCAGTTGTGGTCCGTGCGTCCTAGGCGCAGATCGGAAAGCTTTCCGCACCCGAGAGGGTTCCTCTATCGAGAGTGCGTGGTAGTCGACTGTGTTGAAGCGGATGGACTCGCCGCTTTTCTCCATAGGGAAGCGTGAGTTGACGGCTCCAGATTCAGGTTCAGATTCATCCGAGAAGTGGAGGATTCCGTCTCTGTTCGCCATGAAGTTGAAGCTTCCGAACGTCAGGGTGACGCTCTTCTCCAGATCCTCGAACACCGGGCGTGATTCCGGCGAGTGAGGCGTGACTATGACGGATCCGATCCGTACGGGATTGTTCGGAGCCGTAGTCGATGGTTTCCAACGGGAGTTGGATGTCGATGAAGCCGAAGATGCCGGTGATCCAGCGCCCGCGATCCCCACGGTCGGCGCCAATTGTCGAAGTTCTGTCTCCACAAATCCCTCAGGTGACCCTATCGGGTTTCGACTAGGAGAAGTCATGAGCGCTGGTGAAATCGTCGGCTTGACAGGGGGCGAGATTTACCCAGGTTCGGGGCCCTTGAAGAGGTAAAACCCTTACTCCTGCCTTCTGCTGATCTGTATTGGAAGATTAGATCGATTACAGGTTGCTCGAATCGAGAGTAGATCTCGAGTTCCGAGGCTTTTTGGTCGTGCGGTACTACTTGGTCCTCTCCTAGGGGGCTCTCCTGGCCTTATATAGATGGCCAGGTCTCGAGTTCTACCCGGAGAGGACTCAAACCCTAGCCGGGTCGGTTACAAATCCCCTAACTTAACCCGCAAGTTGATGCGGGTGGGCTTTTCATGGGCCTTCTAGAGTACTCCAAGGGCGCTTCCTGTTGGGCCTTGACCAGAAGGCTTGAGAGGGGGTGTCCTTACTCGCAGGGTCCAGGATCCATGCCTTCGTCACAGTACGTTTATGTACTGACCCCTTTGGGGCTGTGGTTTCCGCAGACTACGCTTACGAGGATCCCAGTGACGGCTACTACGTGGAGTTTGACGAGGCTGCTGACGAGTAGATAGCGGACCCGGGCAGGATCCGAGACTACGTGGATGGGCTCCGTTTTCCTTTCATTCCCGGCTTCTTAAGCCTATTTGGATTTTTCTGTACTCAGACCCTTTGAATGCTTCCGCTGAGATGTAATGATGTTATGTTGGGACATGTGTCCTCTGGATGATTGTATTTGCTATCTCTGCTCTAGTGAGAGCCATTTGCAACTTATTTCAATCTTTTGTGTCTTAGAGATATGTTGTGCTATCATTCTGTTACAAGCCGTTGACGTACCGTGTGTGTATGGTATGAAGTACGTCAATGGTAGTATCCCGATTTCTATGGGATAGTTTACGTCGACGCTGAACAGATAGGGGCTGGTTGTCACACATACGTGTGTTGGCCTACTCGTAAGAGGACGCGGGTGCCGGTAAGCCCCGTAATCCAATCTACTACTGTTCGACGGAACGGCGAGTATACTTTAGAAGTCCGGGTGCGACAAATGGTATCAGAGCCTGTCTGCCTGTAGGATCCCTTTTACGGGTCGCAGTTTGAGTCTAGAAACTATTTTGTAGCTATATAGGAAAAATGAAACGTGAGAGTAGGAATTCTGTTCTTTTTCTTCTTTCCCCACCCACCCACCCCTTTTCTGGTAAGGAAGTGCAACGTTGTTTTCTCTTCTCACCTAAACTTTCAAGTTAGGTTTTCACGTGTCTTGCGTTCTCCGTAGTACCTCAGGATTTTTGGTCTCGTGTTTCCCGGATGTTGCTTCGTTATCCTGTTCTCTTCAACATCCTTATCGTCCGTTGAAACCTTGTTGTTGCTTTCCACTTCAGTTTCTTCTACCGGCGTCTAACCAAAACCTCCCAAATCATATGCAGATGGATCTCAGGTTCTACCCGCAGGTGGTTCGGATGACTCGTTGTGAGAGCACCGCCGGTTATCCGGAGATGCTGAGAGACATGGTCACTTTTCTGGGGTTCCATTGGGCACCAGAGTACCAGGTCTACGAGCAGCAGCGAGAGTTTGAGCAGACCTACTACCAGGCTATCGTCTACATTCTGTCAGATGATGGCAGGAGCGTAGTCCACCGCTACGAGGCAGTAGGTTCCACAGTGGATATGGCTGTGCAGCAGGCAGCTTATGTGAGCCTCACCGTCCTTCGTGCTGACTACTGGGGATTTGATGATTCTATCTATCGCCACATCCCCCGTGGTTACAACACCTCAGCGGGAGCTCACTTCACTCTCTACGACAACTTGGATGCTTATGAGCATGATAGCTCCAGGCTGCAAACCACCGCTCAGTTCGTGAGGCACAGTGACGCAGTTGCCACCACACTATCTCAGGAGTTGGCTTCAGTCAGGGAGCAGCTCTACCTTGCTTTGACTTGTTTGGCGACTTACACCACAGACTTTGTTGGATACGAGCGCTTTGCACGTTTCGAGCAGCCAGTTGGGCGTAGTCTGCCAGATGCTGGAGGTTACGATCCGATCAGAGGTCCACTCCTCGACCTTGGTCCTGGTTACACTAGGATTCCCCGCTTTGGAGCACAGGGAGACGACGCTTTCTACTTCACCACACCGAGAGTCGCTCTCAGAGCAGTCCCGATCTACGTGGATCGTCGTTCTACTTACTTTCGTGAGCGTGCTCCTCACCGTACCTCTCGCCGTACTCCTAGACGCCGTCCTGCGTGATGAGCATGGGAGTACCGATGTATCCATTCCTAGCTATGTTTAGTTATCCTTTCGCATTCGAACCATGTATGGTCTGTTGGATATTCTGATGTATTGAACTCGTGATGATGTACCTGTTGGTTATCTATTCATGCGTCGGAATAATCTCTCTTTCGGTTACCAAGTCTATCCTTTTCTGTTGTTGTGCTAAAATGCATTTCCATTCAGGATGCCGCCAACAAGGAACACCCCGCCTGAGCCACCGCCGATCGCTGAGCTGTTGACTCAGATGATCCAAGTCATGGCGCAGATGGCCCAGTTAAAGAACAATCAGCACAACAACCAGACCGCTCCAAGAGTCAGTATCATGGAGTTTCTCAGTCTGGGGCCGAAAGCTTTCGTGGCAACACGTGAGCCTCTGGACGCTGATGAATGGATCCGTGACATAGCCAGGGCTCTGGAGATTGCACATGTAGCTGAAGAGGACAAAGTCAACTATGCCTCCTATCTGCTGAAGGGTCAGGCAGCTTCGTGGTGGGAAAACTACGAGGCTATGAGAGCTGGCTATCCTATCACCTGGGGTTGTTTCAAGGATGCCTTCCTGAAGCACCACATCCCAGATGGTCTCATGGAAAGGATGCGTGAAGAGTTTTGCTCTCTAAAGCAAGGCAAGCTGGACGTCATCGGCTATCAGAATGAGTTCAATCGCCTCGCTCGATATGCTGGAGACGAGGTGTCCACTGAGGCTAAGAAGATGGCAAGGTTCCGCAGAGGTTTTAACCCGGAACTGAAGTACGCTCTCACGAATATCAAGACCAAAGACTTCGAGGAGCTCGTTAACCCCGCGCTCAATGAAGAAAATGGGCGCAAGGCGTTCGAGGAGTCTCGAAAGCACTCGCGTGAGGGTGGTTCCTCCTCCAACATGACCACCCCTCCGCAGAAGCGCCGCATCTGGGTGCCAAATGGTGCTGTCACTCGGGCCCCATATGCCCAAGCTTCTCCAGGCTTTGCTCCCCGCCCACCCAACCCATCTCAGATGCATGGTCAGAGGGTTCCAATGGGGCAGCCAAGGCCAGGTCCTCCTCGTGTCGTCACTTGCTTCAAGTGCAAGGAGACGGGACACTACGCTGACAAGTGCACTCAGAGGCAGCTACCTCCACCACCTCGCCCCAACACCAACCAGGCAATGGTGCGTGCCCCCCGGCTAAAGCCTTCAACTCCAACAACAGGCCTGTCGGGAGGACCGCGAGGGTGAATCATATCAAGGCCGACAAAGCTGAGGAAGCTGCTGACGTCGTTCTCGGTATATTACCCGTAAACTCTTTTCCAGCTAAAGTATTGTTTGATACCGGAGCATCATATTCTTTTGTGTCAAAGATCTTTGCAACAACGTACAACCTAGTTCTGGTTCCACTAAGCAATCAAATCACCGTTCACTCTCCGGGATCTCAAATGTTGACTTCCAAGATAAGTAAGGACAATCAAATCCTAATTGGAGGCCGCATATTCCTTGCTTCACTCATGTTGCTGGGAAATTCTGACATTGATGTCATCCTTGGTATGGATTGGTTGAAGACCAACGAAGCTAAAATTGACTGTGCTCAAAAGTCAATAACTCTCTCCCACCCTTCTGGCCAGATAGTCTATTCTCCATATGGATCAAGGTCTATTCAGCTATGCACACTCGATGCAAAACCTCTTCCTGCAATTGAGAATGTTCCGGTGGTTTGTGAATTCCCTGACGTCTTCCCAGAAGAATTGCCAAGAATGCCTCCGGACAGAGCAGTTGAGTACATGGAGAAAGGTACTGCTCCAATCTCTAAGCATCCATACAAGATAGCTCCTCCTGAACTGAAATTGTTAAAGGAGCAAATCGATATGTACATGGAGAAAGGTTACATTCAGCCTAGTTCTTCGGCTTGGGGTTGCCCAACTCTGTTCGTTGCCAAGAAGGATCAAACAAAGAGACTCGTTGTTGACTATCGTCCTCTCAACGAGAAAACCATAAAAAACAAGTATCCAATTCCTCGTATCGATGATCTTTTTGATCAACTTGCTGGAGCCTCAATATTCTCAAAGTTGGACTTGAGGATGGGTTACCATCAAATAAAGATCAGAAAGGAAGATATTCCAAAGACAGCCTTCACCACTCGCTACGGTCTATATGAATACACCGTCATGTCCTTTGGTCTCACCAATGCACCGGCGACCTTCTCTCGACTCATGAATTCTTTCTTCCATGAATACCTCGACAAGTTCGTTGTGGTATATCTTGATGATATCCTTGTCTACTCAAAATCCGAGGAAGAGCATGAAGAACATCTTCGTCTCAATCTCATGAAACTTCGCGAGCATCGTCTATATGCCAAGTTCTCCAAATGTGAGTTCTGGATTTCAGAAGTTGCTTATCTTGGTCATATCATCTCTGCCAAGGGCATAGGCATTGATCCAGAAAAGGTAAAGGCAATTGTTGATTGGAAACCTCCCAAGACGGTGAAGCAAGTAAGATGTTTTCTTGGCTTGGCTAGCTATTGTCGTCGTTTCGTCCAAAACTTCTCCAAGATTGTCAAACCCCTCACTGATCTCACAAAGAAGGACAAGAAGTTCGTTTGGTCTCCACAATGTGATGAAAGTTTCAATCTCCTCAAGGCTAAACTCACTTCTACACCAGTTTTGGTTGGCCCAGATACTACCAAACCTTTCCAGATATTCTGCGACGCTTCTCTCCAAGGTCTAGGTGCAGTTCTTATGCAAGAACGTCAAGTTGTGGCTTATGCTTCACGTCAGTTGAATGCACATGAGCAAAATTATCCCACTCATGACCTAGAACTTGCAGCAGTTGTGTTTGCCCTCAAGAAATGGAGGCAATACTTGTTGGGTAATCGCACTGAAATCTTTTCCGATCATAAGAGTCTGAAATACAGCTTCACTCAACCAGATCTAAACCTCAGGCAAAGGAGATGGATTGAAAAGATTAAAGACTTTGATCTCACCATTTCTTACACTCCAGGCAAGGCTAATGTTATGGCCGATGCTCTCAGTCGCAAGTCGTATCGCAATAATCTCATGATCATGGAAAGCCAACCTCCACTTCATGAAGAATTCCAGAAGCTGAACCTTGGTCTTGTTCCTCAAGGTTATCTTGCAAGCTTGACAGCCAGTCCAACTCTCGAGGACAAGATTCGTTCTGAACAACTTCGTGATGCTGAAATCAAGAAGATGGTAGAACACATCAAAGAAGGCGAGGAGAAATTCAAGTCCTTCTCAATTGATGACAAGGGAACTGTGTTCTTTGAAGGACGCATTGCAGTTCCTCAAATTCAAAGTCTCAAAGATGTCATTCTTAAGGAGGCTCATGAAACTCCTCTGTCCATCCACCCTGGAAGTACAAAGATGTACCAGGATCTTAAGACGCTGTATTGGTGGCCTGGCATGAAACGTGAAATTGCTCAATACGTTTCTGAATGCGACGTTTGTCAACGTGTTAAGGCAGTTCATCAGAAAACAGCCGGTCTACTCCAACCTCTGAAAATTCCTGAGTGGAAGTGGGACATGATTGAAATGGACTTCGTCACTGGTTTTTCAAAGTCCAAGAAGGGCAACGATGCAATCTTCGTTGTTATTGATCGTCTCACTAAAGTAGCTCACTTCTTTGCTGTCAAAGAGACAATCTCAGCTAGCTAGTTAGCAGAACTCTACACAACAAAGATTGTTCCTCTTCATGGTGTTCCAATGGAAATAAGCTCAGACCGTGGAAGCATATTCACTTCTCATTTCTGGAAGAGTTTCCAAGATGCATTGGGCACCAAACTTCTGTTCAGCACAGCTTATCACCCTCAGTCTCAGGGGCAAGTCGAAAGAGTCAATCAGATTCTCGAGGATATGCTCAGAGCATGTGGTCTCTGCTTTGGCATGAAATGGGAGGATTGTCTTCCATATGCTGAATTCTCCTACAACAACAGCTACCAGGCAAGCCTAGGCATGGTACCATTTGAAGCACTCTATGGCCGCAGATGCAGGAGTCCAATCAATTGGTCTGGAGCTGGTGAACGTTCACTCTTAGGCCCTGACATTGTTAAGGAAGCCGAAGAGAAAGTTCGTATCATTCGTGACAATCTCAAAATTGCTCAGTCTCGTCAGAAGAGCTACTATGGCAGCAAGCACAGGGACATGATCTATGCACCTGGTGACAAAGCATATCTCCGTGTAACTCCCCTCAGAGGCACTCATCGTTTTGGTGTGAAAGGAAAACTTGCACCAAGATACATTGGTCCTTTCAACATTCTCTCAAGGCGTGCGGAAAATGCCTATCATCTTGAACTTCCAGAAAAACTATCCAAGGTGCACGATGTGTTTCACGTGTCACAGCTCAAGAAGTGTTTCAAAGATCCAGATCGTGCAGTTGATCATGATTCCATCAAACTGCAAGATGCTCTCTCTTATCAGGAGCACCCTGTTCGTATTCTCGATGAGACCGAGCGTAAGACTCGCAACAATAGCACCAAGTTCTTGAAAGTGCAGTGGACTCATCATTCTGATAAAGAGGCAACGTGGGAGACCGAAGAGGATCTTCGCAAGAAGTATCCGGACCTTTTCTCTTCTCAGTAGGAATCTCGGGGCGCAATTCCTTCAAGGGGGGCGTTTTGTAACATCCCAAGTATGAAAACCACCCCTAGAATGTTTGTTTCTTGTTTAATTAAAGTTTTGCATCATGTCATCATACTCATTGCATTGTTTCTTATTTGATTGCATCTGCTTTATTTTGTTTTCACAATTGAATTTCAAACATTATTCAACCTTTGTTTCATACTTGTCATGTTACAATCTTTTTCAAATAAAAAGTTCAAATCAAAACCTTAATTGTTTCCAATTATTCCATAATGATCAACTATTAAAATGGTGGTTTTTAATCAATCAATTAATTCCAATGTTATTAAAAATTCAAATCAAACCACAAACAGTACCCAATTTCAACTTATGGAAATCAACAAAATAACCCTAATCATTTGTTCTAATTAAACAATAGGGTTCACCCTATTAAAAAGTTTGTTTTCAATAATAATCATTTAATAAGCAAATTCTTCCAAATTTGAATTAATTCACAAACAGCACCATAATTTAATCATTTTTGAAATCCAAAACTTGCATTTGGTTACTATTCCATTAAGGAGTTGACACAAATTTTTCTAAGATTTTTGCTAACTCAAAAACTCATCTTTTTCTTCCTAATCCTTTTTCTGCAAAAAAAAAGAAACAAAACAATTAGTAAAAGAAAGGAAAAACGGACAAAGGGGGTGGAGCCACGCAGGCCCAGCCCAACTTACCCTCCGCGCGGCCCGTACCGGTTCGGCCATCGTCTTCAACCTGTACGGCCGCGCATCCAGCGATGCCACGGCGGCACAGTAGCAGAGCGACGGCCATCCTCGCTCCCCTACCCTCTATATAGCCCCCTAGGCCACCCTGGCGCGGCCCTAACCCTAGGCGTACCTAGCTACCCACTCGCGACGCCGACAATTCACCTCTCCCTCGCCGGATTTTCCTCTCTGCCACCGCACCCGAAACCCCAACTCTGAACATCTCCGGCGATCGCCGTCTCCGATGACTCCCGGCATGAGATGACCACGGGAATCGCACCACCTCTTCTTCCTCGACCTTCTGGACATCTTCGTTGAGCTCGACGCCGTTTGGATCCACGCCGCCATCATCGATCTGTCGCCGGCCACCGTCTTCCTCGGGCCTCTGCCACGATTACACCTCCGGTGAGCGCCACCGTGCACCTCTCCCTCCTCTCTGCCTTGCACGAGCACAAGCACACGCACGCATCCGTGCACGTCCACACGCAGCACACCCACCAGCAGCAGCACGAGCACGACGTCCACGGTGATCGCCGCCGGTCGTTTTCTCTGTCAAAGTTCAGTCACGCGCGCGCGCGAAATTCAGTTAACCGCAAACCTGAACCTTAACCTTTGCGCGTCTGCTTACCTGACAAGAGTTCGTCAGCAGCGCAGTGGCATGGCTCAGCTCGCGCGAGCGCTGCGGCCTGGGTTCGATTCCCCGCTGCCCATCTTTTTGGGAATAATTTCCCTAGCCCGTGGCCCACCTGTCTGCGACCTAGGTGGCCACGCGTGCTGCCCGCAGTGCCACGCTGGCCCAGGGCCCATTGGCAGTGCCCTGGGTAGCTATCTGTGCGGTATAAAAGGAATTTCAACCTTTTCTGTTTTCAAAAATAAATCCTTTTATTTACAGATTGGCCCCTGAAACTAAATTGTAAATAACTTTCGTTTTATAAACTCAAATAATAAAAGTAAAATATGTGCACTGCCCCAAATTCAATTATCTATTATCTAAACCAATTGTTTTCTGTTTTGAATAATTCAAATGCATTTAAATTTCAAATTCAAACAATTCATTTGAAATTTGATAAAATCCATAACTAATTCATACTTAATCCAAATAATGCAAATAAAATATGTTTTCCATACCATTTTGAACCATATTTCCAAATATAAATTTTGTTTCATGTTTTGAACAATTAAAATTGCTTAAATAATTTAAACCTTGTTTAAATCATTTAAATTTGCTAAAATCATAACTTGCTCAAATTAAATTATTTCTCAACATGTAAAATATGTTTTCAAACCAGAAAAACATAATCTTTTCAAATATGAATCTTAATGAATGTTTTGAACAAATAAAATTCAATTAATATTCCTACTTGAATTAATTCCAATTTAAATCTTGTTTAACTTGTTTAATTCCTAATTAAATTATTGTAATTCCTTTTCAAATAATTGAAACATGTAATCCACCCAAAATTGTGTGTTATTTTCAAATATGAATTTTGTTATTTGTTTTGAACACTTTAACTTGATGAAAACAACAAATGCTTGTGTAACACCATTAAGGAGCCAAAAATTCTTAACTTGTTAAATAAAATTCCACCCTTGGTAATTTCATTTCCACTTGCATCCATTGTTGTTTTCTTTTTGTTATCCTCATCATGCATCATGCTAAACAACTTCCACATGGAAATTATTAGTAGATCATTTGTTTCTATCTTAAGTCATGGACCTTTTCCATATGCAATCCAATTGCATACGGGTCCATTTAAACTTGTTATCTTGTCAAGTAGATTACTTTTGATGCATCCATTAACTTGACATGCATCATCCCATGATTGTGCACTATACCATGATATTGATTGTTATCTTTCTGCATTGTTTGTTTGCTTCTTCTCGGATAGACGACGACGTTGAGTCTGACGAGGTTTACGACACTACTACCGAGGAGTTAGCTCAGTACCAGGCTACTGAGTTTGCAGGCAAGTTATCACTCACATGAACCATTGTGTTCCTGTCTACACTGGATACCGATACTTTCCGTTGTCTATTTCTGCTAGCCCTATGTATCGTTGCTTGTGTCCCGAATCCTATCACATGTTATCATGAAACCCTAATATTGCCTCACCTCCATACCTATAACCCCTTGCTTGTTGCCTTAGTCTTACCTAGCATGCTCAGGGTTGCTTTTGCTCGAGTCTGTTGTCGGTTACTTCTTTTACCTTACTTATTTATGTTCTGTGGGCTCGGGTTACATCAATCAACCTGTTAATGCTAATGGTAATAATAATTTGATGATAAGGCACCGGCAGGAGGCCCTGTGTGGTTTTGAGGCCTGCTAGTGTCGACCCTAATAGGAAAAGGGTCTTGTCTACTGATCCATGATGAGCGAACTACCCGCATGTGGGAAGCGTGTATGGGCGCCCCCCTCAATTTGATTCGATTCGCATCTCGTCCAAATCGCCTCATTTAGTTCGTGTTTTCCATTTGCCGCATGCATGTTTTTGCGAGCCCAGCGTAGGGTGGAACTTTTGTAGTCGGCATATAGGGGGACACGTTCTTAGAGTGCTATGAGGGTCCCCTTTCTTCGGGGCTCGATTAGCCGTGCGCCCAAGGTGCTTTGGGCTTGATGCGAAGAAGAGTTGAGTTGTGTTGAGTGCCCTGCTTGGTGGGAGGCATCCCATCTGGCGGGTTATTCTTACGTGTACGGCTAAATTGGTGCACCCCTGCAGGGATAAATCTTCTCGAGAAGCCGTGTTTTCCGCGGTTATGGTTGACTTGGTGAAAGTACTGGCTAACAAGTACTCAGAACAACTTACACCTAACTAATTATAATCCTGCCTAGTAATAGGCTTATTGACACAACAACTTGATCCATTATTCATTCAATCAACTGTGTGAGTTATCCTCGGATTGCTTCTTTGGATAAGAGGCGAGATCCAGGATGGGTTTGTTTGGTGGTTAGCTATAGTTGGTTACGATACGCTATCTTATCTTCTTTCTGTTAGCCGGAAGTGGTAGTATCTCTGTAGTTGGTTAGAGCAACCAGTTGCAGCATCTTTTATATCCCCTTTCTTCCGTTGAACCCAAGGCATCTGTGCTTGGTGTTGACGGGCTACACTTTGGTGAACTGTGAGTCTTGCTTGCCAGTACGTTTATGTACTGACCCCTTTGGGGCTGTGGTTTCCGCAGACTACGCTTACGAGGATCCCAGTGACGGCTACTACGTGGAGTTTGACGAGGCTGCTGACGAGTAGATAGCGGACCCGGGCAGGATCCGAGACTACGTGGATGGGCTCCGTTTTCCTTTCATTCCCGGCTTCTTAAGCCTATTTGGATTTGTCTGTACTCAGACCCTTTGAATGCTTCCGCTGAGATGTAATGATGTTATGTTGGGACATGTGTCCTCTGGATGATTGTATTTGCTATCTCTGCTCTAGTGAGAGCCATTTGCAACTTATTTCAATCTTTTGTGTCTTAGAGATATGTTGTGCTATCATTCTGTTACAAGCCGTTGACGTACCGTGTGTGTATGGTATGAAGTATGTCAATGGTAGTATCCGGATTTCTATGGGATAGTTTACGTCGACGCTGAACATATAGGGGTTGGTTGTCACACATACGTGTGTTGGCCTACTCGTAAGAGGACGCGGGTGCCGGTAAGCCCCGTAATCCAATCTACTACTGTTCGACGGAACGGCGAGTATCCTTTAGAAGGCCGGGTGCGACATATTTTAATTTTGATGAAGTTTCAGTACACATATATATATATTTTACGCTACTATATACATGCATATATGAAATTTCAAACAAGAATAATTCAATAGGAATATATAATATATATTCAATCTGGGGTGACCATATACAACTTCGAACAAGTTTCCATATACACAATTAAGATGGATGACCATACACAACTTCGAACAAGTTTCAATCTCGGATATGCATATAATTTTCATCGTCGGAGGACGCATAGTGTTCTCCTTTAGGATCGACGACATGCCTAAGGAAAAATCCTGCTATTTCCTCTTGAATTGGTCGGAAGCGAGCTTCTGGACTAAGCGTCCTCCGCAAGTTATTGAGACTCTTCCGCGTGCTCTCCGACTTCTTCTTCTCAGAGGTTTCTTTCCGTATGTTCTCACAAACATAGTATACACATAGATTGGCCCCCGGTGGCTTCTTATCCACACGAAGCATATTTTTAAATTCTAGCTGATGTTTGAATTCACCGACAATTTCTTTTGAGAACCGTCTCCAAACTCTACAATGCAAAGAAAATTAAATGAACAAGGGAGTTATTAGCTACTGCATATTAGGAAATGAACAAAAGAGACTGATCCATATAAAGCGCAAATGATTGAAAATAATTACATTTGCAGCATTTTTCTCATGTCGATCCAAAGCTTTGGATATGAATCCATAGAGTCCATGATAAAAACTGTGGAGGTGTGAAGTTCAATTTTATAGCAGCATCCAGTGGAACCTGCGGACACGTTACATGCACAGTCATGCATAACTTATCGATTAGACATACCATGCATGGAGTAAACAAAAGAGAATGGGCACAAGAGAGAAACAATCACCCAAAATGGTAAGGAAATAAAATATGACTTTTGAGTTCATGCTCTTTAAGAAAATTGTACAAGTCTTTCTCCACGTCTAGGGGGTGACGTTCTAACATAGTTCCATTAATGATTTGTGGATCAATGAACCCAACATCATGGATGTGTCTTATTTTGCATTCCCAAATCTTCAATCTGCATAATAGCGTCCGCAACAATATAGTTAGGACAATATATATATATATATATATATATATATATATATATATATATAGTGTAGGCAATGAATAACGAGATGAGGTAGAAATAAATCACTTACAGAACGTAGCAACTCGGGATAGATTTGTCGAGCTCGCGCAGATTGAACAGCTGGAACAATTCACTCATCTCAACTGCTACAGAGTACTTTTTGGTGTGATGCTCCTCTGTAACATCCACATAAAAAAATTCTTTGTCGGACCATGATATGAAATATTTGTACCAACGTAGCAGACTTTGCATTAGTGGTGGTAGACTCTTTTCCTGCGTAGGCTCGACGAGAGGCCCTTTCTTCACATATTGTAATGCTACCTCACACATTGGCGCATCGTCTAGGCCTAACAAGGCACGAAGAGACAAACTCATCTCGGACGCATTTTTCATGGCAGTAGCTACAGTCAATCCCATTGCTGCCGCAGCTGCTCTGACCTCGGGGTCCTGTTCCGGACCGACTTTCACTATGAGCGGGGGGATCGATTGTTTACTCTGCATCCCGAGCTGGTCAACTTGTTTCCCGCTTTTTTCCCTTTCTTCTTTCTCCTCCGTCAATGCTTGTTTTTGCCTACGAAGTTCACTTTCATAGTCTTTAGGCAAATTCTTCTCGTCTTGGGACGGTGTCGACAAAAAACCTGTGGAGGGTATACTTCCTTGGGCTTAGGCTCCCTTAGCGCCTTCTTATCGGCCTTCCATTTCTCATAGTCAGCCTTCATGGCCAATTTGGTTTTAGCATCACTAAGTTCCCAAGGCCTTGGGGGGATAGGCTTCAGTGATGGCTCCGGTACCAGTGTGGTCTTAGGTATATAAGGATCCGTGTTAATACTCCAAGAGCGGGTTTCCTTGTTGTCCGCCTGCTTCCGTTTCTTCGCGGGAGGAGCAATGGCGGGCGACGGCAGCTTATCCGCCGGAGGAGGAATGGGGGGCGACGGCTGCTTATCCGTTGGAAGAGGAATGGGGGGCGACGGCTGCTTATCCGTCAGAGGAGGATTGGGGGGCGGCGGCTGCTTATCCGCCGGAGGAGGATTGGTGGGCGACGCCTGCTTACCCACTGGAGATTGTGGATCGGGGGACGGCGTCGAATGGCGTGAAGGAGGCGTAGGTGAACCAGCAGCACCACCACCACCACCTGCACCATCGGAGGGGGGTGGACTTGTTACCTTGGCGTCTCGCCTGGAAACACTATGTACTTATTTTTCCATAGAATGAATTGGCGCTTGACATCTCCAAGTCTTCTCTCCCCTTCGGGTGTAGCTATGTCAATCTCCAGGTCCTCAAACACTTGGACTATGTCTTCCACCGTGACACGAGCATAGCCATATGGAATGGGGTTGTTGTGGTGGAGTGCTCCAGGTGTACAGGGTAAAGCACTGCCGGTAGCTACCTTCGTGGAAATGTTCCCCACGGGATAATGCAGATCACATTCTTTCATCTCCTTTAGATCATCCACGGGGTAGTGAGGCTCCGGTGCACGACTCTCGATCATCGGTGCATTAGCACCTGCATGCGGGGCCTCCGTGGAAGCCATGCTGCTTCTCCGCTGATGCTGGCTTCCGAGCTCCGCTGCATGATCTTCATGCGGCCCTGCAGCCGCCGATGTTTCTTTCACAAGTATTCCCTGCACGGTCTGCTTCAACTAACTAACTTCCGATGAAAGCTTCGCCAGAAGATCTGCAACCTGGTCCGTCTTTCTCTTACGAATTCTGTAACAGTACGGGTCATTCTCCTGGGAAAACCCTACTTTCCACGGCATTCTGCCTTTGCCTCGTATATGTCCTCCGTGTTCAGGATTCCCGAGGGCATGGGTCAGTGCGTCTCTCTCTCTGTTGAACGTGATCAAGCCCTGTTGAGCTTTGGCCATTGCGTCAACAAGGGCTTTTGTGGGAGCAAACGATTTATGCCGATGAACACACGCCCCTGTCTCTGGGTCTAGCGATCCCCCATGCCCGTACCACCACATTTTGTCTCTTTCGTCCCATCCCTCTGTACCTAGAGGAATTCCTCGCGCCGTCAGGCCGTCCTCCATCTGCTGCCACTTAGGCGCCGAAACGCGGTATCCTCCTGGCCCCATAACATGATGGTATTGTTTCTTATCCGCATTTGCCTTATTTTTTTCGATATTTCCTTGAAATGCTCCGATTTCTTCTACGTCACAAATTCTGGCCAATCAGCTCTCAGTTTCTCATGTTGTCCAGTGAAAATCGGAGTCTTCCCCATGTTGACATATTCACGGAACATTTTTTTCTTGAAGTTCCGGAATGCTTCGGCCATCTTCTGAAGAGCGAACTCTTGACTAGCCTCCTCCTCTGACGTCTACCCGGAACCTCGTTATCGAATTCATCTTTTTTGTTGTATTCCGGAGGTAGAATCAAATGTACCATAAGCTTTCTCCACAGATCCTTTTTCATTCTCTTGTCGACATAACTGAAACCAAGACGTGCTTTCTTTGGCTCCTTCAATTCCTGGACGGTGATCGGGACGTTGTCTCTAACAATGACTCCGTATTGGTTGATAAACTTTGTGGTGTGCTGTAGGGGCTTGCCGGTTTCACCGACTGATTCGATGGTATATGTTTCTCCTTCTTTCATCGCCCTGGATTTGCCACACTTTGTCGTACTGGATCCGGCCGAGGGCTAAAATAAGAAAGAGAGTCGCGCGCGTTAATGCATATGTATTCACATTTCAGTAAGTTTGTATCACGAGAGGCTCAATGTATATATATATATACCTCGCCGGAGGTGGTTGGTCTTTGCAATTGGAGATCGGCGTTTGTCGACGGTTGACCTCCGTCGACAATGTCCATTCCTTCACCGTCTTGATCATCGACAATGTCCGTTCCTTCACCTTCTTGATCATCAAGGTTCAGATAAAAAGAGACTACATCCTCTTGTTGCTCATCTTCTGGGCCCGGCACATAAGGGATCTCGTTGGCTATCATGCCGTATATAATACCTTCAGCCTCCTGATCCGTAAGCGGCAAGGCTCTATTGTACGCCATATGTCACTCCTGCAGACATGCATGTAGTAAAAATTAATTAAGTATATAGGAGACTTAGAAAATATTGTCGTAGAAGGAGGTAAAACAGATTGCTAGGGTTTTGGGTGGAAGAACGATGACTACCGGAGGGGGAAAACCATACTTTAGAGGTGTGTCCAAGATTAGTTGCTCAAATGACTTGGAGAACCCCATAGCTTGGTTGCATTTGCTTTCCTGGTCATTTTGGTATATTACACTTAATATTCTGAATTTATTGAATTAAAACTTATTTTCATTATTTTTTTGACTTAGGAATATTTAGGGTTAGTAGACTTAGGGATTTTTTTTAGGTTTTCTTTGACTCAGGAATATTTAGGGTTAGTAGACTTGGCAAATATTAGTACAAATATATATTTAGGGTTAGTAGACTTAGGGTTAGTAGGAAATTTTTTGACTTAGGATTTATTTTAACTTTGCAAAAAAATAGTGCAGCCCAACTTTATATTTTTTTTGAGAATCCGAGTGCAGCCCAACTGCCAGCAGCAGCCGTTTTTTTTTCTCCCCCGTATGCCGTGACGTTAGCGTGACGCGAGCCCCCGTCTCTGTTTCGTCTTCCTCCGGCGAGGGCCACGGCCACAGCCACGGCCACTCCCCTCTCTCCCCGCGTGCACGGCCACGGCCACGGCCACGCACCACCGTGCACGCACGCACGCACGCACGCACGGACAAGCACGGCCACGGCCACGACCACGCACCACCCTGCACGCACGCACGCACGCACGCACGGCCAAGCACGGCCACGCACCACCGTGCACGCACGCATGGCCAAGCACGGCCACGGCCACGGCCAAGCACGCACGCGCGCACGGGCACCTAATTAACCGCCGTCGTCGTCGTTTCCGATCGTCGTGCACGGTCCTCCACAGATCCTCAAGCACGCACGGGCGGGCACCTACGGAGACGGAATTGGCGAGGGCGGCGGGCAGCAACCGGAGACGGAATCGGCGAGGGCGGCGGGCAGCAACCGGAGACGGAATCGGTGAGGGCGGCGCGGAGAAGACGAGATGTGTTTGGGACTTAGAAATTTTTGGGGACAGAGAATATATAGGGGCAACCTTTAGTCCCGGTTGGGGACACCATCCGCGACTAAAGGTCCCCCCGGGTACCCTCCGCGGGCCTTTAGTCCCGGTTGGTGTCCCCAACCGGGACTAAAGGTGTATTTTTTCTCGACGTTTTCGTTCCCGCGCGAAAAGAGCCTTTAGTCCGGGTTCGTGACACGAACCACGACTAAAGGTGGTTTTTCAAATACTTTTCCTTTTTCCAATCTTAAAAATACAAATAATATATCAGAAAAATAAAACTAATTCTTATTTAAATCTTAAAAATACAAATAATATATCAGAAAATTCAGAAAAATAAAACTACTTCATTTTAAAATATTAAAAATACAAATAATATATCAGAAAATTTAGAAAAAGGAAACTAATTCATTTTAAAATCTTACAAATATAAATAATATATTAGAAAATTCAGAAAAATAAAACTACTTCATTTTAAAATCTTAAAAATACAAATAATATATCAGAAAATTCAGAAAAATAAAACTACTTCATTTTAAAATCTTAAAAATAAAATAATATATCAGAAAATTCAGAAAAATAAAACTACTTCATTTTAAAATCTTAAAAATACAAATAATATATCAGAAAATTCAAAAAAATAAAACCCCTTTAGTCCCGGCATGTTTTACCAACCGAGACGAAATGCTTAGGGTTTTGTTCCATCTAATCAGAAAGATTCACACACATCTTGAATATATATATAGATAAAAAAGGCAGTACATAATGGCAAGAGTGGATCTAAACCTAAACGGAGAGCATAGATGCATGATCGATCTACATAATGGCAAGACACTGTGGATCTGATATCTGCTAGTCATACTCCTGCCTAAGCCTATAGTACTCCGACTCGTAGTCGTTGTAGTCGCCACCGTCGTCATCACTATCGTCTGACGGTGCTCTGTACTCCCTCGGAGGATCACGACTCCAGGACTGGTCTTGAGGGTAGCGCAGGCGGGGGATATCGCCGGCCCTGATGTAGTCCATGACGCTCTGTAGAGTCCGGCCGGACCACCATAGCCGACGACCGGCCTCGTGAAAGTTCCCAGGAGGCAGACCGTCCTCCTCATACCTGGCGAGCGCCCTCTCACGCCGATTGATGAAGAAGGCATCCCAAGTATGCTGGTTATCGGGATGCCAACTGGGATTCCTCCGCTGCTCCGGCGTGAGCTCGTGGTAGTAGTGGTACGTGATGGCCGCCCGACGCGCCACACCTTGAGGAAGAGGAGGGACCGGCACTCCTCCGGCGCTCAACATCCAATCGGCGGGAACGTTGTAGCCGCACGGGCAGGGGTAGTTCGAGGCGGAAAGTGCCTCCGCCTGGATGAATGTTAGAGTGGGTACGGTAGAAGCCATGAGAGAGTGGTGAGTTTGTATGTGTTTATGCCAATGGTGTGGCAATGCATACATACATATAGCGAGAAGAAAACATCCCTTTAGTCCCGGTTGGGGACACCAACCGGGACTAAATGGGTTAGGGTTTCGTTTGGACCAATCAGATAGAATCACACGGATCGTGTGTTTCTTTCAAGCGCTTGTGAGTCGTTGGATCCGGGGTGTGTTTCTTTCGAGTTGTTGTGAGCCGTTCCATCAGGGCTACGGTGTGTTTCTTTGGAGCTGTTGTGAGCCGTTGGATGAGGTGGTTTCTTAACCGTTGGATCAAAACCCTAGCACAACACTTTGTGAGCCAGAGGACCCTATATATAGCCCACCTTCATACACCGGTCAGTTCATCGAGAAAATATAAAACATCCGGATTCGCCATCATACGTCCTGCCGTGCATTTGGTATGCATATTGCACCCAGCCACGGTGGGGATGTATGATGGCGATACCGATTGTTTTGTTCTACATCCCCCTTTAAGGTTTGATACATCATATATTCAGTTCATCGAGCAAATACAAAACATCCGGATTCGCCATCATACGTCCTGCCGTGCATTTGGTATGCATATTGCACCGAGTAGCCACGGTAGGGCTGTATGATGGTGATACCGATTGTGTTGTTCTACACCCCCCCCCTTTAACACATCCATCCATGCTTGGGTCAGTGTTCACTTTGAGCTCGGGTAGTAATGTGCAACTATTTGCTTGGTTGTGTTAGGGTGGCGCGTGGCACAGGAGTTGTGACGCGTGGCGCGGGAGTTGTGACGCGTGGCGCGGTATAAACTGTCGCGCCTCGAGCGCGTCTTCTCCTCTCCACGCACCGTCGCGCTTCCACCATGCCGCCGAGGAGGAACAGCACCACTGGCTTCCGCGGCGTCCGAGCACGACAGAACGAAATGTTCAGCGCAGATATCCGCTGGGGGGACGAACACATCCCCCTCGGCTCCTTTGTGACGGCGGCGGAGGCTGCCCGCGACTGGGACGCGGCGGCCTGGCGCCTCAACTGCCCGCGGACGCTGATGAACTTCAACGACTGCCACACCGTCTGGGAAGCGGAGGCCAGGGCGCCGAAGCCGCAAATCATCACTGCCCCCGACCACCTCCATCTCCGCCACCGCGCGTTTCAGGGCCTGGTCGACGCCAGGGAAGACCGCGTCGTCCGCGAGTATTACCGGAACAACCCGGGGAAGGAGAGCGCCGACGAGGAGCTCTGGCAGACCCGCGCGGCTGAGCGGGCAGAGCGCCGCCTCGAACGCCACCTCGCGTTAGATGCCGCTCGAGAGGCGAGGACGAAGGCGCTGCAAGAGCTTCGTCGGGCCGACCACGCCGGCGAAGTCTGGGGCTCCGTCGATCCGAGGTGGGGGCCTATCTCGGACATACCATCATGCACCTCCGACGACGACGAGGAGGTCACCGACGAGTTCGACGACGACGATGACCCGGAGGAGGTCACCGACGAGTTCCCCGACGAAGACGACGAGGAGTAGTGTTCGTCTGTTTTCTCTTTTTAATAAAAGAATTTGTATTCCAGAGACACTGCGGGGCGCTAGCGCTTCTTTTTTCTGATTTTAACAAAACTTATGAAATTAGATATTTTATCTCACAAGGTTTTGAGACATTTAAGTAACCTTCTGTTTTCCATGTTTTCCACTCGTTTTCTCAAATATTTTGCAAAGGAGTTAGTCTTAAACACATCAGAGATAATATAATTCACATGATCCATTCAACAAAGTTTGGTACAATAAATTATTACACATCAATTCTTCCCTTGTGTCCCCGCTTTCTTACGATTTGGACGTATCCATGGAGCATCCTCATCATTTAACTTAATGCTTGGGTCAGTGTTGACTTTGAAGGGCGGAATTTCACCAAACATATTATAATCTTCTGACATGTCTGTCTTGTCCTCCACTCCCACGATGTTTCTTTTCCCTGAAAGAACAATGTAGCGATGTGGATCATCGCATGATGTA
Source organism: Alopecurus myosuroides (assembly GCA_028641055.1). Lineage (NCBI taxonomy): Eukaryota > Viridiplantae > Streptophyta > Magnoliopsida > Poales > Poaceae > Alopecurus > Alopecurus myosuroides. Next base: position 69,965,989 of record CM054058.1, on the reverse strand, counting down.
CTGATCGTTTTCTTATCTTTCTGTTTCCTCGGTTTGCTACTCATGTCCTTCAAATAGAAAACCTGAGCGACATCTTTGGCTAGGACGAATGGTTCGTCAAGGTAACCAAGATTGTTGAAATCCACCATTGTCATTCCGTATTGCTTGTCCACCTTTACCCCACCTCCTGTTAGATTGAACCATTTGCACCGGAACAAAGGAACCTTAAAGGAGGGTCCATAGTCAAGTTCCCATATCTCCTCTATGTAACCATAATAAGTGAACTTTTGCCCAATCTCTGTTGCTGCATCAAAGCGGACACCACTGTTTTGGTTGGTGCTCTTTTTATCTTGGGAGATCGTGTAAAATGTATTCCCATTAATCTCGTACCCTTGGAAAGTCGTTATAGTCGAAGATGGTGTCTTGGCCAACATGTACAGCTGATCTCCAACATCATTGTCATTCATTAAATGTTTTCGCACCAAACTGCCGAAAGTCTCCATGTGGGCCTTTCTAATCCATGATTCAGGCTTCCCCGGGTTGTCCGAGCGTAAAATATTCTTGTGTTGCTCGAAGTACGGAGCCACCAAGCTCGAATTTTGCAGAACTGTGTGGTGTGCTTCAGTCATAGAATGACCGTCCATACATATCGTTGATTTTCTTCCGATCGTGCCTTTTCCACTTAGCCTCCCCTCGTGCCGCGATTGAGGAATACCAATCGGCTTAAGGTCAGGAACATAGTGAATACAGAACTCAATTACCTCCTCATTTCCATAGCCCTTTACGATGCTTCCTTGTGGCCTAGCACGGTTACGAACATATTTCTTTAATACTCCCATAAACCTCTCAAAGGGGAACATATTGTGTAGAAATACAGGACCGAGAATGGAAATCTCTTCGACTAGGTGGACCAGGAGGTGCGTCATAATATTGAAGAAGGATGGTGGAAACACCAACTCGAAACTGACAAGACATTGGAGCACATCGTTCTGTAACCATGGTAGATCTTCTGGACTGATTACCTTCTGAGAGATTGCATTGAGTAATGCACATAGCTTCACAATGGCTACTCGAACATTTTCTGGTAGGAGCACCCTCAAAGCAATCGGAAGCAATTGCGTCATAATCACGTGGCAGTCGTGAGACTTCAGGTTTTGGAACTTTTTGTCCGCCATGTTTATTATTCCCTTTATATTCGACGAGAAGCCAGACGGGACCTTCATACTGCTCAGGCATTCAAAAAAAATGACCTTTCTCTTCTTTGGTAAGAGCGTAAGCTGGCACGACCTTGAAAACCATTCCGATTGCCGTCATCTGGGTCTTTCAAAAGTTGCTGGTCCTGCCGTGCTTCCTTTGTATCATTTGTCTTCCCATACACGCCCAAGAAGCTTAGCAGGTTCACGCAAATATTCTTCGTAACATGCATCACGTCGATTGCAGAGCGGACATCTAGGACTTTCCAATACTGTAGCTCCCAAAATATCAATTTTTTTTCCACATGGGTACGTGCCCGTCAACTCCCAGCGGAACTGATTGTCCGCCAGGACCCTTTCCAAAGATGACTTTCAAATCCTTGACCATATCAAATATCTCAGCTCCAGTACGTTCCGCAGGCTTCGGCCGGTGATCTGCCTTGCCGTTGAAATGCTTGCCTTTCTTTCTTACGTTATGATTTCGGGGAAGAAATCGACGATGACCCAGGTACACGTTCTTCCTACAATTATCCAAAAATACACTTTCAGTCTCATGTAAGCAGTGCGTGCATTCTTTGTATCCCTTATTTGACTGTCCCGAAAGGTTACTGAGAGCAGGCCAATCGTTGATGGTTACAAAAAGCAACGCTCGTAGGTCAAATTCCTCTTCTTTGTGCTCATCCCACACAGGTACACCAGGTCTGCCCCAAAACTGTAAAAGTTCATCAACTAATGGCCTTAGGTACACATCGATGTCGTTGCCAGGTTGCTTCGGACCTTGGATGAGCACTAGCATCATAATGAACTTCCGCTTCATGCACAACCAAGGAGGAAGGTTGTAGATGCATAGAGTCACGGGCCAGGTGCTATGGCTGGAGATCTGCTCGCCAAAAGGATTCATGCCATCAGTACTTAAACAAAATCTTATGTTCCTTGCGTCAGTTGCAAAATCTTTGAACTCTCTTTCGATCTTTCTCCATTGCGTTCCATCAGCGGGGTGTCTCAACTCCCCGTCGGACTTACGGTCCTCTTTGTGCCATCGCAACAACTTGGCATGCTCTTTGTTCCTGAACAGACATTTCAACCGAGGTATTATAGGAGCATACCACATCACCTTGGCGGGAACCCTCTTCCTGGGTTTCTCGCCCTCAACATCGTCACCAGGGTCATCGCCTCTTATCTTATAACGCAATGCAGTGCATACAGGGCATTCATTCAAATTCTCGTATGCACCGCGGTAGAGGATGCAGTCGTTAATGCATGCATGTATCTTCAGAACCTCTAAACCTAGAGGGCAGACAACCTTCTTTGCTTCGTACGTACTGGCGGGCAACTCGTTATTCTTCGGAAACATATTCTTCAACATTTTCAGCAAATTTTCAAATGATGAGTCAGCTACAGCTTCCCGTGCCTTCCATTTCAGCAAATCCAGTGTGCAGCCCAGCTTCGTGTGACCCTCTAACATGCGATCCAAATTCTCCCTCTCCTTGTCAGTTTCGCAGCGTCTCCGTGCATCAGCAATGGTCCGACCAAGATCATCAGCGGGCTCATCATGTGCCTCTTCTTCACCTTCACCAAACCCTTCCCCACCTTCAGCATCATCCTCCATGAATGTATCACCGAAAGCCTCAAGATAGTTGACATCGATATCATCATCTTCTTCATCTTCTTCCATTCTAACCCCTCTTTCTCCATGCTTGGTCCAACAATTATAGCTTGGCATGAAACCGTGCCGAAGCAGGTGCATGTGAACGACTCTTGAGGAGGAGTGACCCTTCTGATTCTTACATTCAGCACATGGACAGATAATAAAACCTCGCTGCTTGTTCGCATTTGCCACTACGAGGAAATCTTTCAAACCCGTAGTGAACTTGCCGGAGAGTCGGTTACCGTACATCCATTGCCGATTCATCTGCATTATTATTATATAAAGTATATAATTAACCATCATGCATTTCTTAAACAAACTAGCTAGAAATAATACAAATCATGAAAGGTTCAAGTTGCTAACCGCGATCGCGGAGGAAAAATAAATGAAAAAGCTCAAGTGTGGCTCGGACACTTCATATCATGTGTGTTTCATGCTCTCGGACATTTCATCGAACACCTTGTGTGCATAGTAGGAACCAAAAGCAAACCCACCACCCCTTATGAATATTGTGAGTAGAAGTAACACCAAATGTGGCAAAGTGAAGCGAGCTGGGTCCTATATAGGGATGGGCTTTTAGTCCCGGTTGGCCTGACCAACCGCGACTAAAGGCCTTCGGGCCAGCCTGAGGACCTATTAGTCCCGGTTGGCCTGGCCAACCGGGACTAAAACCCCTCCCGTCCGCCAGCTGTGGACCGAGCGCGCTGGGCCCAGACTGTTGGTCGCGGGTCTCCTCCCGAACCGCGACTAAAGACCCCTATGGTCACGGATCGATTATTTTGGGGACTAATAGGGGCGTATGAAAGGCCTATTTTCTACCAGTGGTAGGATTGGCTTTTTACGTCAAAATAGGTGTTATTAGCTGAAATAGATCAAAGAGAGGGTGAGGGTGATAAAGATCATGAATGATGTGAGAACACTTGGGAATATGAGACATCGGGAGGAGTGTTGGAACGGCTGTCCTTGCATCAACTTGTCTGAGAGCAGGTCCGGCATGGAACGGTCGTAGCCCAGAACTTTCCAGATGGCTGCTAACAGGCAAGTGCACGCTTCGTTCATGTCAAACATCCACCGCAAGCACATGCCTTATTGCTATGACTAGAAGGTCCTCAAACTCCTCTACTCATGTGGGGCGATGAGTACCAACAATAGAGTGGATGTACGCCATGTACATCTACCTCCCGAACGAGCTCCATGGACCGTAGAGCATGCAGTAGAAGCTGGCAACCAGGGTATGCTTAAGGGTGTCTTTGGGACAGTGCCTCACAAAGGCGGGGGAGATAGCAACCTCACCATCTCCTTGCTCTCGACGAGATTATAGACTTCCTCGGTGATGTTCCCCATCACATGTCCCTCTGTCCATCCTCGCTGAAAGAGACGAGGGGAACAGCGGAGGGCCGAGGGTGTGGTCTACGGGCACGCGGCGTCCTTCACCGGTCATATGTAGTACCATCAGTCCTTGGTGGAGGTGAACGAGTATGAGACAGAGCCAGCCGGGGTGACCACGGTCAGTTTTTCCACTTGTATGTGTTCGTCTAAGGTTAGCACTTCCCGAGTAGAACTTAGCACCGACCACACTATGTACTAGATCAATAAAAGTCATAATGTTCCCCTTTTGTACATGCATAAATAATAATAAAGAGTAACTGACAGATGGAAGTATATAAATTACTCCACCAAAATGTTTGTGAAATAATAAATCATAGTAGAACAATGTAGAAATAATATAAAAGTAGTTCGGAAGTATAAAAAATGATGTATGTTTGGAAGGTGTCGTACCACTCCAAGGGTAAATCTTTTTCGCCAGTAGAATACGATTATTAGTGGCCCAATAAATAGATTCGAAATCCTTGGCATCTACAACCCTAGTACACACATGGTGCGTCATCCCCTACCTTTTGGTGCCACGTGGACGCTCTGGAGCCCCTTTGCGGCGAAACCCTAGACCCGATGGAAACTTATCTCAGAATCAAACTTATCGTCTACAGCTTTGACCGTAGTGCAGAGGGGGTAGAAAGTGGAACTAATTTCTTGGTTGTGTTAAGGTGGACGCTAGGAAGTCCCAAAACAATGTTAGGGCCACCTCTGCAGAAGATCCCCCCTCCCTGATAGATCGTTTCCGGAAGTTTCATACTTGTAGCACATAGATTCCGAGATAGAGAGAGAAGTCGATGCCGGTGAAGCCCCAACAAAGTGAGTGAGGGGATATTTAGCATCTTCAACCCTCGTAAAACTAGTACACATGTGGTATGCCACCCCCTATCTTTTGGTCCTACACCGATGCTCCGGAGCCCCTTGGCGGCAAAACCCTAGCTCCGCTCGAGCGCAGTAAAATTTATCGTCTTCAACTCTGATAGGATCCCAGAGGGAGTAGCAATGTGGGACTAATTTCTTCATTGTGTTAGGATGGACCCTAGTATTTCCAAAACAATGGTAGAGACCACACCTACAGAAGACCCCCCCCATAGTCTGCTTTAGGGAGTTTTAGGCTTGGAGCAGAGGAACTCTAAGAGAGAGAAGTCAATGCCGGCGAAGGCCCAACACAGATAGTGAGGGGATGTTTGGCATCTACAACCCTAATAACACTAGTACACACATGGTAGGTCACCCCTACCTTTTGGTGCCACCCCGACACTCCGGAGCACCGCAGTCGAGAAACCCTAGCCACACTAGAGGCGAGACAAACTTATCGTCTACAACTCTGACTGGAGCCCGGAGGGGGTAGCAATGTGGAACTAATTACTTGGTTGTGTTAGATGGGCCCTAGGAAGTCCCAGAAAATGTTAAGGCCCACCTATACAGAAGATCCCCCTGGTAGTCCGTTTCCAGGAGTTTCGGGCTTGTAGCACAGAAATTTTAAGAAGGAAAAGTCGATTTCGATGAAGCCCCAATACAGGGAGTGAGAGGAACTTTGGCATCTACAATCCTAGTAACACTAGTACGCACATGGTATGCCCTCCTACCTTTTTATGCTACCCGACACTCCGAAACCCCTCTGCGGAGAAACCCTAGCCCCGAAACTCGAGAGGGAAGTGGGTGTCGGTGGATGAAAATAATAAGTTGGTAGGTTATTTTAGAGTGGAAAATTTTATAAATAGATAAACATAAGTAATAAATTATTAAAATATGGGGAAACAATGTTGTAGACATAAAATAATGCTCAGATATTTGCCGTGTGTCTGCAGACGACAAAGCCCTGCTAGTAGGCTAGTGGGATTTCAGAATCATTTCAGATAGTTGCTGTGTGCCGGCACACGGCAAAGACACACTCTTTTCCATGTGTAGGCACAGGGCAAAGAGCCGCCGTGATGGCCCCATTTGTTCGGCCCTGCGCGTGGATACGTTTCCACGCTCTTTGCCGTGCGCCCTCTTTGCCATGTGATTTTTGTTATCTTTGTCGTGTGGTGCTCTTTGCCTTGTGGATTTTGCGCCTCTACGCATGCACAATTTTTTTATGTGTGCCGCACACGACAAAGGTTGTATTTGCCAAGTACCCGACAAAGAGCACACTAAACGAGCCGGCACACGGCATTGTCACCTTCTGCCGTAGTGCAGGTTACATGTTACATGTAGCCCTATATTTAAAAGTTATGAAAACAGTATTTTAAAGTTTCAAAAAACTCCAAAAATAATTCTGGATGTAGCCAAATACCATATACTACAATTGTGCAAATTTACAATCCTAAGTTATTATTATTTTAGGCTACATAAAAAGACAAATTCTGACATGATATTTAGGTGCACTATTCACTCACCATATCTATAATTTTATGTTTTTTTTGGAGCGGAGAGTACAGTGTATTTCGGATTAAGATTTCACACACTTATAGAATATATCCGTGGCTTACAGTACATATTTATTTTCAGGTCTGGTTGTCATTAAAAAAATTGGTTTTTGAATGGGCCATTTTGTAATCCTGAAACCTTGTTTGGTCAGAGTTGGCTTTAAAGTCGGGCTCTTCTGGAGCTTTCCGTCTAAAACGGAGGCGTCAATGTGACAGGTTTGGTTCTGAAATAGATCATGCTAGAACTTACAGCGCCATTTCTCACCGTCAATTGATATGTCTCTGTTTATTCATCCATCTTCCTAGCCAGTGGAGTCAAGATGCAAGATCAACCAGTGAGTTCGAGGTTTTGATGGCGGGCAAGTTCACAAATTTGCTGCCCTCCATCGGCGCGACCATGCAGGCCATCCTCGGGCAGGCTCTACTTAAAGGCTTTCTCGAGAGCTAGTTCCAGGCCTAGCTCACGCGGCATGACACTTTCTACTTGTGTCGTATGTCGAGCTGTGAGAGCTAGTACGTCGCCTCCTTGAGTGGTCCTGAAAATCCTCTATGTATGCGGCTTTGACAAACACTGGCACCGGAGGTTTTTCATGAACGTTCACCTCCCGAATGAGCAGCGTGGCCGGCAGAGCATTCTCTAGAAGATGGCCTTACCTGGGTCTGCATGAAGCAGGCTCCATCGGCGTTCATGGATTTTTTAGCAGAATTAGTTCGAATTTGTGAAGGGGGATCCTTACCTATGTTGATAGGGGGGGATTTTAATATCATTAGGAGGAGAGAGGAAAAGAACAACGATAAATATAACGTGAGATGGCCGTTTATTTTCAATATTATAATTTAGAGCCTCGATTTGACAGATTTGGAAATGTCTGGACCACAATACACTTGGGTCAGTAGACATCCTACTCCGGTGCTTGAGAAACGTTTCTTGCCAGTGTTGAATGGGAACAAAAATACCCCTTGGTTTCGGTGCGTGCTCTAACTAGAACTGAGTCTGATCACGCACCTCTGTTTATTGACTCAGGTTCACCGGCTCATGTGGGAAATACATCGGTATTTTCATTTGAGTTGGCATGGCTACGTAGAGAATGTTTTCTTGATTCGATCAAAAATGAATGGAATTCAATTAACTATGGGTCAAATGCTATTGAAATTTGGCAAAATAAAATCAGGCACCTACGTAGTTTTCTTAGAGGTTGTCCTAAGAACATTAGTGGGGAACATAGGAAGCAACTGGATAGACTCTTGCTACTTATAAACGAGCTTGATCTCAAAGCTGAATCTATGCCTTTGAGTGAGCCAGAAAGGGAGGCTAAGAGACAGGAACGTGATTTTTTATCTAAATTACGCCGCGAGGAAGAGTCCAAATGGGCTCAACGGGCTAAAGTGAGACACGTTCAGGAAGGAGGGAACAATAATAGGTATTTTCACCTCATTGCCAATGGGAAACATCGAAAGAAAAAGATTTTTCAGTTAGAGCAAGATGAGGGTACGATTGTGGGACAAAAAAAATCTAAAAGTGTTTATTTCAGAATACTATAAAAAGTTGTTTGGAGTGTCGGCTCCGACGTCTTTCTCGTTGATTGAATCCTTTAATGAGGATCTGCCTCAGGTTTCGCATGAAGAAAATGAATTCCTTGCTGCTCCTTTTTTCGGAGGAGGAGGTTTTTTATGCTATTTCTCAAATGGAGGACAATAAGGCACCGGGACCTGATGGGTTTCCTGCTCAGTTCAATCAGCATTTTTGGGAGGTTATCAGGATTGACTTGATGGCTATTTTCAGTCAGCTACACGAGGGATCGCTGCCTCTTTTTTAGCTGAATTTTGGTGTCATTACTTTGCTTCCTAAGAAAGATGATGCTTTTAGAATTGAGGAATAACATCCAATATGTCTCCTTAATGTGAGTTTCAAGATTTTTACTAAGACTGGTACAAAGAGAGTCACTTCTATTGCACGGAAGGTTATCAGACCCTCCCAATATGCTTTTCTTCTTGGGAGGAATATTTTGTAGGGGGTTGTGGTCTTGCATGAAACCATACATGAACTTCATCGGAAGAAAATAGATGGTGTTCTTTTTAAGATTGATTTCGAAAAATCTTATGATAAGGTAAATTCGGCGTTTTTATAGCAGACTTTGCGTATGAAGGGGTTTAATTCAAAATGGTGTGATTGGGTTGCCCAATTTATTCAAGGGGGAAGTGTAGGTGTTCGAGTTAATGATGATATTGGTCATTATTTTCAGACTTTAAAGGGGTTGAGTCAAGGAGATCCTTTATCTCCAATTTTGTTTAATCTGGTAGCAGATATGTTGGTTGTTCTTATTGATAGTGCAAAAGAGGACAACCAAGTGGGAGGTCTTATGGACCATATAGTCGAGGGTGGAATTTCAATTCTTCAATATGCGGATGACACTATTTTATTTATGGAGCATGATATTGAAAAAGCTGTCAACATGAAGTTGATATTGTCTATGTTTGAGCAGCTATCTGGGTTGAAGATTAATTTTCATAAGATTGAGATTTTCTGCTTTGGTAAAGCCTCTGATTTCTTAGAGGATTATCGAGCTATTTTTGGATGTGACATTGGGTCTCTTCCTTTTAAGTACTTAGGTATCCCTATTCACCATAGGAAACTACTTAATAGGGAATGGAAGATCATTGAGGATCGCTTTGGCTAGTCACCCCGAAAGGCGATTCCATATCTTTCGAGAAACTAACACAACCTATTGACTTATCTTATACTAAGGGTCCGTCCCAGCCAACAAGGGATTTCTCATAATTTTAGGATGAAACAGCATCATATCTCAGCTTGATTATGAGAGAGATTGAAGTGAAAGAACCCAGTTTCAGAGCGTGGAAACGGAAAAGAATGAGGTGAAAGGGATTGGTTTTAATTAACTTAGTCCTAACTAGCATTCCAATGTTTTATTGTCTTTCTTTGAAATACCCGTTGGGGTACGCAAAAGACTAGATTTCTTTAGATCAAGGTTCTTGTGGCAAAGTGATGCTGTAAAGAAAAAATATCGCCTAACTAAGTGGAATATTGTGTGTCGTCCTAAGGATCAAGGGGGTTTGGGGATTGAAGTGTTAGAAATTAAGAATAAGTGCCTTCTAAGAAAATGGTTATATAAACTCTTAACTGAGCAAGGAGTTTGGTATGAGATTCTTTCCAATAAGTATCTTAAAGGGAAAACCTTAGCCCAAGTGGAGCCAAAACCTACTAACTCTCCTTTCTGTAAAGGGATCATGGGTGTTAAGAAAGAATTTTTTAACCGTATTGAATTCACTCTGGGAAATGGCGTTGGCATTAGGTTTTAGGAGGATTCTTGGTTGGGGAACTCCTCTGTAGCTTCCCGGTTTCCTTCTCTATATGCAATAGTGCGACAGAGGAATATTCTAGTTTCCGAGGTGTTCCGACAAGTCCCTTTGAATTTGCAGTTTAGAAGAACGCTGGTACGGGATAAGTGGGACTCTTGGTTATGTCTGGTACATAAGCTTATGGGAGTTCAGCTATTAGACAGTCATGATACGGTTAGTTCACTTATGGGAGTTCAGCTATTATGGGAGTTCGGGTAGTCATACAGACTATATTTGTAGTATTACATGACTAGTCATATATGAGTGTATTTTTCTTTTTCTTTGTAATTTATTTAAACGATTTGGGGATGTACACTATCAGTCAATCTCCACATTATAAGTGAGAAAAGAGAGAGGACAGCCGTGAGGTGAGAAAGAGGAACAAAGGGGGTGTCCTTTTGGCACCCGGAGCATATTTTCACAGTTTTAACATGCATTTGTAAACATGTTTAAAATGTTAAAAAATTCGGACCAATAGTCCTTTGACGAGAAACCGACATTTTTGTGTCGTGTGTAAAAGGGACAAAAAAAATGGTGTAAAAAGGGCTTTTTAGAGACTTTTTTGGCTTCATTGCGCGGACCATTAAATATGTTGATTTTCCGCACAATTTCGTGTGGATAGATGGAAGTTAGAGGTGTACATGCGAAATTTTCGTTCCGAGTTTTTACATTTTAAAATACTGTTCGCTGGTGGCACGAGCGTAGGCTTACATGCGTGAAATCTAAATGGAACTCAGATAAAAAGGAGAAGTGAAAAAAAAACTTCAGACTCTTTTCCGCAACCTCTGTTATAAAAAAATTAAAGATAAATAATGTTTCAAATTAATATGAAATTATATACGAGAACTTATATACGCAGTAATTTTTTTTCATTTTTGTTGTTCTCTTAATAATGTGGTACAATTAGTCCTATATAAGCCATTTGTTTAGCTACAATATGACACAATTAACCGGTGTCCTACATTTTGTTTGATTTTATTCCAGGACTAAATGCTTCAAATATTTATTCATGTTCTTCTGTTTCTGTTAGTAATATTGCACTTTAGCTCTACTTGGTGAGAAAAATCATCATCAGGGATGATTCCGTGATAGCTACATCTATTAACTCTTTTGTAAAATTAAGAGTACTACAACTCCAACCTAGGTTTTAATGTTTTCCTTAGCTATACCACACCAAGATACCCTTTTTAGCTGTATACCACGCCATACTTGAATGTTACCCTCCTATATATACAACACATATTAAACATAACAACTATATCTATCTTCTCAGTCTATCCTAAATTGGTAGGATTTTGTTTTCTTACGTCAAATAGGTGTCATTAGCAGAAAATAAATCAAACATAGGGGGATAAAGACCATGAATGATGTGAGAACACTTCGGAATATGAGACATCACACTGGTAGAAAATAGGCCTTTAGTCCCGGTTCGCAAAGGCCATTAATCCCGGCCGTGCAACCGGGACTAAATAGGCGCGACTAAAGGCCCCCTCTTACGAACCGCGGCTAAAGGCCCGTCCACGTGGGCGGGTGGCGCGCGCCGGGGGCGGAGAACCATTAGTCCCGGTTGGCAACACGAACCGGGACTACATGCTATTTCGTTGTTTCTTTAATTCATTTGGGTTTCTAATTATTTTTCACTCCAATTTTTCACTCCCTTTTTTCACTCTTTTTTTTATCAGAATTTTTATTATTTGCTTAGTGTCTAACTACAATTATCTCTAGTCAAATTACTTACTCGTGGTCAAACTTCCCGCTCGGTCACCCATCCTCCCACTACTCTAGCACTAGCACGCTTAACTTCCGAGTTCCATCCCGTCCTGCATCCATGTGTTTCGCACGCATGTATGTGATACTAGTATCATATCAATCCTATTAACATGTTGGTCGATGCCACATTTCTTTATTGTCTGAATTTCAAATAAATCTTTTAATAAACAAAACTAATGATCTAATTAATAATTTTGAATAAATAAATAAACATTAACTTTCTAATTTGTATTATTTCTAAAAAATATTCAGAAAAATAAAACTAATTCATTTTAAAATCTTAAAAATACAAATAATATATCAAAGTATTCAGAAAAATAAAACTAATTCATTTTAAAATCTTAAAAATACAAATAATATATAAAAAATTCAGAAAAATAAAACTAATTCATTTTCCCCTTTCCTAAATGCAAATTAATCTGATAAAATTCATGAACCAAACCATATGAAATCTAAACCATATAAAATTTGCAGATCCAAGTTTGGACTATTATTTTGGACACAAGAACTGTTTTGGCAATGACTATCTGTGAGAATGGTTTGAACCTAACTTTTAAAATACATAACCAAAATGGACAAACTAAAATGCTCTGGATAGATATTGAAAAGATCTATCCATAGCACTTAGCCTCACATCAAGGTCAGCAACCAAATGAAAATACCATCCTTTTTAATAAAAGACCAGTAGCCTCTTCTATGATTTTTGGTATTGACTAGATCTATGCTTTCCTGGCTTAGATTAATTTTTGGAGCTCTAGATTTATTTTTGGTGAACAGATATAGGAACAGTAGTATTTCTGTTTTGTTTTCTTGATGTGTTTTTATTTGTTTTGAAATGTGTGTTTGATCTTATCTTGTTTCCTAGCTTGTATAGAGTGTTAGGACTTGATATTAGGTTGTTTGCTTGCAGAACATCTACCTTAGAAAGTGTGTGCATGATTGAAAACCCAAATAAAAATGGAACTAGCATTTGTTACTTTCTAGCTAGTTTTATTATTTTGGAATTGTGTGTGAGCTAGATCTTTGTGTGATTGCTTTAGTAAATTTTGTGCTATGTTTAACCCGTGATTTTATTTGAGCCATTACATAACATAGCGGTACATATATCCATTACATAATATAGAAATAGTATAGCTAGGAATTAATATAGAAATAATATAGGAATTAATAGAAAGACATATATCCATTACATATATCGAACGCAACCTAGCGGTACATAGATGCGGTACACAAACAACATCTACTCGAGCTCCGAAGAGTACATGCGGAACAACTCGAAGGCAACGTATGCATCTATTGCTGCATACTCGAGATTGATCCGGTCAAGTGGGTTCTTCCCCCAATACATGTGATTCCTCGAGGGGAAACAAATCTTCATGGTTTTGTAGTTGGGGTGGATGAAGGCAGTTGCCATCTGAGCCATCCCGGTCTTGTGCCCGTACAGCTCATCAAAATGGATAATGTCCTGAAGATCAATGTAGTGATGTTCAGGTATCTCAATACCCAACATGCGCATCAACTTCTGTCGGTCTTGAGTGATGTCAATGCTATAGAAGTCGTAACCCTTGTTGACAAGAAAATCAACAAGTTCTTGAGATTGCTTTGAACTACTGCAACAACAAAAATGGAACACGTATTAGATTTTGTTGCAACACGTGTATTATTCCAATACAACAACAAATTGAAAATGCAACAACTATCCTAAGAGAGATTGTACGTGTGCGTACCTTGCCCATTGGAAGACAAAACGGTCTCCTTAAAGGCAATCTGGATGACGGCAACATCCTTCTGATTCGCCGTATACTCTAGATCAAGCCCGAAGAACTTATGGTGTTCATCGGCTTCTTCATAGAGATCGACCAAACGGTTAAGAGCATAGGGGAGCTTCTCGCATATATTGGTATATGCCACGTCGAGATTCTTGCGGCATGGTGTGTGCACACGGAGAACGTTCCAAACGGGAGAATCCATGGGTGCTTGGTGGAGGAAGAAGAGAGGAAGAAGAGAAGAGAGGAAGAAGAACAGAGAGTCTTCGATGCGCACTGTAGCAATGGCCTTCTGCCTCTCGCTCGCGAAATAAAACCGCGCGGGAGGCGAGCAGTTTGGATCTTTAGTCGCGGGTGGCCAGGCCAACCGGGACTAAAGACAGGGATGCCAGCAGTTTGGATCATTAGTCGCGGGTGGCCAAGCCAACCAGAATTAAAGCCCTCCACGCGCTTCCCAAACCGCGACGCATGACCTTAAGTCGCGGGTCGCCTCCCGAACCGCGACTAAAACCCATTTAGTCACGGTGCATATATTTTGGGGACTGAAGTGGGCGTATGGAAGGCCTTTTTTGTACCAGTGTCAGGAGGAGTGTTGAAACGAGTTTACTTATATCAACTTGTGTGAGACTAGATCCGACATTGGCCTCTTGCAGCCCAGAACCTTCCAGATGTCGGGTTACAGGCAAGTGCACATTTCGTTCATGTCAAACATCTAGTAAAAGCAAATGCCTTATTCCCATGACTAGAAAGTCCCCAAACTCCTCTACATGTGAGCAATGATGTGTATCGACAGTGGAGTGGATACGCCATGTACATCTACCCCCTGAACGACTCCATGGCCCGTAGAGCATGCTACTTAAGGCGATCCTGCTTGTTCTCAGGGCATGTACAATGGTAGAGAAGGTATGTCTTCTCTTAACTATCCACGTCATCTAGAGAAGGCAAAATACATAGTTATACAATGCATTATCTCTTATTGTCATCCCTAGCAATTAATAATAATTAATTATATTTTGGTAGGATATTGTACTTCTAAGAGAAGACAAACAATACAATGGAGAAAATAGCCTTCTCTTATTATCTAAGAGATCATCCCTTAACTAAGAGAAGGCAACCTTCTTTTTCTTAATTCTCTCTCCTCCAACTAAGCAAAAATCTGACGTGGCAACTCTAAGGGAAGTCTGACGTCACCCCATTGTACATGCCCTCAGGACCAGAGGGTCTTGAGGGAGCGGACAACGGGTTTCCACGGGCCGTCAGGGTGATATGTCTAGCTGTGTGTCCCGCCTATAGGCGATTGTATTCATAGAATTTTGACAAGTTAACTAGAAAGTCGGATGATCCTAAAAAAAATTTATTGAAACAAGACAAAAAGGTGTTCACCGGTATTGTGCAGTGTAATCTACAACGCGAGTGTAAAATTATAGTCTATTGGACAAACGAAATGATATTCGATTTTCTACCATGCACGTATATGTGTCGCGTTTTTCAATTTTTGTTAAGCTTTGTCATGTTTTAAAAACTTTTAGATTGTTTCTTCCTTATTTTGTCTAGTTAAACAAGCTTTGGTTTGTTTCAAAACATATCTTCATGTTTCGTTGTGTATAAGCAAATACCAATCAAGTCAGCATATGTTTGAAACTCATTTCTCGGACCAAAATAGATAAATCATCGCGATCCTGGCATAGTCTTTCTTATTTTCGAGAAACATCAAGTAACGAGAAATGTGCACATGCCAGAGGACTCCACAACACGCTTAAAACACGTGAAAGGCGTCCAAAATAAAAATAAAAATAAAATCCGAGACATGCGTAGAATGCACGCACCTCGGCCAACGAGCTGACCCACTCGTCCACTCGGGCAGGCGGGCGACACCACTTGCCTCCACCAGCCTCTCCATTTTGGCTTACAAAAAGCTATAAGTCTAACACCCTCCCTCAATCTTAGCCACCTCCAAAGGAATCGAGAAGGGTAAGATTGCGTCTGCACGCCGCAAACTGTGAGGCAATGGGTTGGTGAAGATGTCTGCAAGTTTATCTTTTGAAGAGACGAACTTGATCTGTAGTAGCTTCTGAGTAACAAGTTCCCTCACAAAGTGATAGTAAACTTCGATGTGTTTCATTCGGGCATGAAGTACCGGATTAACCGAGAGGTATGTAGCACCAATGTTGTCACACCAAAGTACTGGAGGTTGTGGTTGGGAAATTCATGAAGCAAAGACTGTACCCAAATAATATCTGCAGTGACATTGGCCACATCCTTGTATTCTGCTTCAGTACTGCTACGAGAGACAGTAGCATGTTTCCGAGCACTCTAGGCGATCAAGTTGGAGCCGAAGAACACAGCATAGCCCCCCGTGGATAGCCTGTCATCTGGACTGCCTACTCAGTCCGCATCAGAGTAAGCCGAGAGAGCCCCAGTAGGGTTTGGCCTAAGGTGTAGCCCATGGGACACCGTGAGTCGTACATAGCGCAGAATGCGCTTAACAGCAGACCAAGGAGTGTCACGAGGCGCATGAAGATACTGATAAACTCTATCAACAGCAAAAGAAATATCCGGGAGTGTGATCGTCAAATACTGAAGACCACCAATAATACTCCCGTACTCGGTAGCATCCAAGGGAGACAGAAGCTCACCATTAGCTACAGTGATCTTATTTTAGCTAGATAATGGGGAGTTCAAAACTGGTCGGCGGTGGCCTCGTCATCTTAGCTCCTCATTATATTTATCAACAAAAAGCTCACCATCGTCATAATTTTTTCTAGCCAAGTGGTCAATTATAAGCTCCGGATCTGCTGGCGATTTTGAGTATGCAATTCTTGGTCCACTATTACGTGTCTTTATGTTAATTCGTGATAATATTTTTGGTACACCAAGAATATTTTTTAATCCATCCGTCCTCCAAATAGAGTGCATCTTTTTGTGTTCTCAAGATGGAGCTTCACCCCACGAGTAATAATTCGATTACAATTCACGGGTTGCTTAAGGTGCCTACAAAGATAAGCCACTAAATTTTTTTTGCACTATGAATCTTTTCCCTTCTCATTAAGCAACTCACAATGGCTGAAGTTAGCCCAAACGACTGTCGTCAGCCGAGCATATCCAGTATCCATAAGTCATCGCTGCTCCGCAGCAAACATAAAAGACCACATATAAATTCAGTAGATCGATCATCTAGCTGACCACCTCTAAGTAATGAATTCTTTCTTATTTGTTAAATGCCACATCATTATGACAATTCCATTTTGCCCAAATAAAAGCTGACACGCGGATATGTATTCGTGCTTATGTGTGTTTATCAATAATATTTAACCAAGTTCCAAACATACTGGAAATAATCGTGCAATGAGAAATATTAAATGTAAAGTGTATTAATCTCCAAATATTTCTGGCAAGTGGACAAGATAGAAAGAAGTGTTTAATAGACTTATCCGTACATCAAAACACACACTTTTTACACCCCGTCCATATACTCATTTGTTAGTAGCACCTTGACGTGAAGAAACCATAAAAAGATTTCGATTTTATATGTGGCATCTTCACTTTCCACAAATATTTCGCAAGAATCTAGTGTTATCATTAAGCAAGTCGTCTTAGTAATACTTTACCAAGACCACCATTCATTTTGAGACTCCATTTAAAGGAATCCGAGCCGGGGCCTATTTAATTATTAAAAAGTGTACTTCTGAAATCACGTGTACTTGCCATCAGGATCACTCACTTCCGAAATTGGTAAAAGGTACTTCGCGGAGTCATTGTGTGTACATAATATATTTTTAGTGATTTGGTCGCACTTCGGTGGGACTCTGCACTTAGAAAATTGCACCTTTGTATTTCTTGAAATCGTTGTGTGTTCTTCTTGTACTTCTTGAAATCGGAATATCAACATGCCATGAAAAATGTTGGTGCGAACTTGGGCGTGGGTATATGGAACGTGGAGACGTACATGCTAATTTTTTGTTCTTGATATTTGACATTTTATAATGTAGTTTACTGGTGGAAGGAGCATATTCTCACATGTGGCGACGCGATTTCCAGAAGAAACTGGAATGCCGATAAAGTGGAGAAGCTAGATGAAAAGCTTGACACACTTATACTCATCATATTTGTTATCTAAAAATTTATTACCAATAAAGTTTTCAATTAGAATGAAAATATACACGACAAATGATATACCTAGTAAATTTTTTCATCATTGTAGTTCTTATTACGTACTCCCTCCGTCCGAATTAAATGTCACAAAGTATGTCTAGATACATCCACTTTTGTCAAACTTTGTGACATTTAATTTCGGATAGAGGGAGTAGTACAATTTTAGTGATAATTAAGCCATTTATGTAGGGCCACAACATGATACAGTTAACTCGTGTTCCCCACTATTATATTGCTTTTATATCAAGACTAAATCCTTCAAATAGTGATTCATGTACATGTTCTTCAGTTTTTATCATTTCTATTGCACTTCAGCTCTACTTCGTGGGAAAAATCATTCTCAGCGATGATTCCGTCATAGCTATATTTATTAACTCTTTTGTAAAATTAAGAGTACAACATAGCCAACCTGCTCTTTACTATTTTCCTTAGCTTTACCACAAAGATCTCCTTTACAGCAAGATCTCCTTTTTAGATGTATCCCACGCAAGCTTCTTCATCTGTATTGTTTTTTCTGGATTTAGTTTAGTTAAACCAGCTATCTTTTGTTTCAAAACATATCATCATATTTCGTTGTGTATCAGAAAAAACGATCAAGTCGGTGTATGTTTGAAACTCATTCCTCGGAACACAATGAAGAAATTATCGTTGTCCCGGCATAGTTTCTTTTTTTTATTAAACGTCAAGACTGGGGCAGTGAACCGGCATGCCCAACCTGACACGGACCAGAAGACTCCAGAACACGCCTAACTGTAAAACGAGCGAAACATGTCCAAAATCAAAATCAAAATGAATCTGTGACGTGTATCGAACGCGGAGGTGGCGGAGGCCATATTTGCTATGTGCGTGCTACACCGCCTGGCAGGAGCCGACATGTTCAGCGGAGGGCAGGGGAGATAACAACCTCCCCATGTCCTTTTTATTTAAAATGGGGATTAAAACCCTAGCTTCTTCATCGATCGATGCACACAGCTCATTATTTTCATATCCAAGATCATGTCAATTCGTTACAATACAACAATCAATAAAGGTCAAAACATAAATCAACCAACGAAACAATGACAACAACCTCGAACTATGCATCTCGTAATCAACTAGTATGCTGCCATGAAGCCTGGCTAACAAATTCCTGAACAACCGTTAGGAGCCGAGAACACCCGCACTAGTAGAAAAGGGGCTTTAGTCCAACCTAGGAAAGATTTCTAGTCCCCAATGTGTTTTGGGCCGGGACTAGTGTAGCACTAGTCCCGGTCCGTCCCGGCTCCAACGGCTGGGAGGTCGGGGAGCCTCTAATCCCGGGCCGTTCCTGACCTCTAGTCCCAGGCCGTGATACCACCCGTGACTAAAGGGGCTCGTGCCTCTAGACCCGGGTCGTATCACCGACCGGAACTAAAGGGGGGTCTCTAGTCCCATGTCGTATCACGTACTGGGACTAAAGAGTCTCCTCTGTTTTTTTTTCTTACCCACTGTTTTGAGCATAACTTTTGCATTGAAACTCGGATTTTTTATATTATTTAGCTCGTTTTGCAGAGAAGAAATAGATCTACATCATCACACACATTATTCAAACTATATTCTTCAAAACCAAATCCACGAGAAAGGTCAAAATTAATTTGTTTTGGGACTTTCTAGGGAACCATGTGAACTTTAAGGATGAACCACTAGTTATGAATTAAGTATAGTCCTATATATACATGATGTAAAATGTGATATGGAAGTCATATTTGAATGTGTCCCATTTAATCAATTTAGACATATTAATTGTCAATTTTTGATTTACGGATTGGTAGATACGAATTATTCAATATTAAATGTAGAACACACAAAAAAATTAAATTCAAGATATTTGAATTCAAGATCACTATTTTTTTTTTTTTACCAAATAATTGTTTTTATTCACAAAATAAGGACACACGACATCATATTTTAAGGGTTAACATGATTGACATGATAGTATTGTCAGTAAACAAGATTTGTTTTTGAAAGCTTAGAGGGAAGGAACTAAAAAGTTAAGCGTGCTGAGAGTGGAGTAGTCTGACGATGGGTGACTGACTGGGAGGTGGCACTATAGGAAAAAAATAAGAATGATTAGAGTTAAAAATAACTGAGACTAAAGTAAAATGATTAGAGTTAGAAATAATAGAGACTAGCTGAAATCCGTAAAAAAAATTTATCACAACGACTAAAGGTCCTCCCGTCCTAAAACGCTATGCGTGGCCCCATGGAGAGCCTTTAGTCCCAGACTGTAACTCGTGGGGACTAAAGGTGGGGGACTTTAGTCCAACTTTCGTAGTCCTGGATGTGAATTGGGGACTAAAGCCCCTTACGTCCTGGGACTAAAGGGGGGCTTTCTACTAGTGCCGGTATACATAAATACTCACTGGTCCACGAGGAGAACCAACGCCCACTACCGAAATCCACTCGACTGCCATAGAAATAACCTGCAAAACATTATCATGTTTTGACCGATTAAAGATAATTTATACTAAAAGTTCAAGGTTGACTAGCACAACGGTGAAACACCAATTTGGATTCTAGATTTTCGCTTTTGATCAACACCATTGAACCAGTTAACAAACATATTAGATATATTAATAGGTGGTTTGATATTATATACGAGATAAAAAACAACTCCCAAATGAGCTTGGCCAAATGATATGAGATAAATAAATGTTCTATAGTCTGCTCCCCCATGTCCTTGCCCTCCATCCACGCTCGACGTCGGTTTCCTCGGCTTGGCGGTAGCTGCGCCATCCGGTGCTCACATCATGTGTTGGCCAGCGCATCCTGGCTGAAGGTGCGGTTCACCAAAGACGTCTAGTGTCTCAAGACTGACTCTGCCCCTGATGTTCTGCTAAACTTGTAACTCAAACTTTATCCTTTATGATCCAATCATAAATACTTGATTATCTTGTGACAATGATTTTTACTTCATATTAACTACCATTTGAACCAATTCAAAATGTCTAACTCCGTTATCTTTAAATAGATATATCTACTCAAATCATCGACATAATTTTATGAAGGAAAAATTAATCCACCATACATGACTACACATAATGGACTATATACATCAATATCTATAATCTCCACTAAATTAGTCGTCCATTCTACTTTGGCCTAAGAACGGTATAGTCATATTTTGGAAGAGGTCTCACAAGCGTCAATTTAGTCAAAACAAAATGACTCCACAAGTCCATCAATATGGAGTTCCTTCATGTTTTCCTTTCCGATATGAACTAAAATGGTGGTGTCACAATTTAAGTGAAACTCTTTTACGTCTTGCAATGTTTAGCATTTAGCCTTATAGATGTTTACTTTACCACCATGATTTATATTAACATGTCCATGAATTATGGAATATGGTCATAGTTTGAACAATCTCATTTGTTCTCACAAAAGACCAGAACAAAATAAAAACTTATTAAGTTCTTAAAATAAATCTTGAATGTTTGGTTCGATACGACAATGAACATAATAACACTTTATTACTGTTCTTGTCATAATCGATTCCACATCTATTACTAGTTCCTTTTAGGCACTTGTATTTCTTACTTTGTGTTGCTTTGTATGACAACTCATACCAACCAATGTGGTATCAAAATACCCAAAAATACATTGTTAACTAATAATACATCTATAACTTGTATATCAAGCATATACTCCTGAGCTGGACTTCTCCAGTTATCTTCTTTTTCTGTCATATATCTTTTTGTAATTCTATTTCCAATATTCCCTTTCCTTTATAGAAGAATCATTCAACGTCAAACAATGCTAGTCGTACTAGCTCATTTTCTTTGGTGTGTTAGTCATATACTATCACCCATTGAGTCATACTTTGAGTTTTGATTGTTCTACTAATATCACCATATTAATAGTATTTTTCTAGATTCCACTCTGAGAAATCTTCAAGTAAAGTAAACGACTTTACCCATACTTTTAATCCATCCCATTATAACAATTTTATTATTAAGCTACTATAGCGAATTTAGAGGATATTTTTTAGCGCCCATCTTTTTGGAATATTTAAACGCCTAGAGTCTTCAATCATTGCATATATTTAGATAATATAAGAAAATATTGTCACGCTAAATTATACTCACTCATGTTGCCACAAATAGGTTTCTAGATATCAATATATCTTTCACTTAATTGTTTCTGAACACAACTCTTTTCAGTTCCTAAATCACCTTGATCAAGAAAACATTCTTTTGAGGATATTAATATGGAAGCAACCATGACTCTGGATTCTAAGTA
Source organism: Alopecurus myosuroides (assembly GCA_028641055.1). Taxonomy (NCBI): domain Eukaryota; kingdom Viridiplantae; phylum Streptophyta; class Magnoliopsida; order Poales; family Poaceae; genus Alopecurus; species Alopecurus myosuroides. The sequence continues at coordinate 69,944,082 of CM054058.1, read as the reverse complement.
GGAATTATTTGCTCTCTATATCAATCAATCATCAATCATATGGAGCTAGGTAGGAAATACCGAAAATCTACAATATGACTCAGTTTTAAATTTCACTAATACGGTACCAATCTCAAATTATTTCTACCAAATCATAAAAGTTATATCTCAATTAACAATCTAAATGTAAGGTAGTTATGTGGATGCCAATGAATACTACAATTTTTGCAAATTAACTTTGATTGGTTGTTTATGATAAATAAGTTCAAGTTAATTCAAAATTATGCCATGAACTCCCACTCAAAAACAACATCCCCCTTAGTCGTCTTTAGTGATTACACGAACCAAATTCACTACACCAAACCGATCATCACGTGAGAAGATGTAGCTTCAAAGGCGAACATCGACATGTTCATCATATCATCCCTATGACTCATTCTTTACCTTTCGGTTACGTGTTCCGAGGCCATGTCTGTACATCCTAGGCTCGCCAAGTAGAACCGTAGTATTGCGTCTGTTTCAAGGCCATGTGTGTACATGCTAGGCTTTAAAACACCGGTTGTATGCGAACATTGAGTCTGTCACACCCGATCATCACGTGGTGTCTCGAAACAACGAACTATCTTAACGGTGCATACTTAAGGAAGAACACATTATTATCTTGATATTAAGTGAGAGAGATCATCTTATAATGCTACCGTCGCTATCTAAGCAAAACAAGATTCATAAAAAGGATTAACATCACATACATCACATGAAAGGATAACGTGATATGATATGGTCCTCCTTGCACTTGATCTCCATCATGTGCATCATGATATGATCTCCATCATTCCACCGGCGTGGTGCTAAGTACCATGGCACCCCAATCTTGATTGTCCATCAATAATAAGACAACCATATGGATACCTTCCAGTATATCAATAATTTACAAAATATATCATCTCATAATCACATTTGTAACATTGACCATATCACATCACATGCCCAGCAAAAACTAGTTAGACGCTTCTAATTTATTTTTGCATATTTTACATGTCTTAGGGCTTTCGAGGATAGAACCGTTCATACCTACGTACATCAACCACAACGTTGATAAACACATTTTTAACAACCCTTCGTAGATTAGATCTTAACTATAGTAGGAGAAACAGACACCCGCAAGCCACTTATGCAATACAAGTTGCATGTCAGTTGTGGAACAAGTCTCATGTACGTGGACATGTAAGGTTAGTCCGGGCCGCTTCATCCCACTATGCCACTAAGAACATAAAATAATCAAGGAGGTAATAACATGATCATCAACGCCCACTTACACCTATGTGTTCTACCCGTACAAAACATCTACGCATAGATCCGGCGTTGATACCACTGAAGGGGACGTTGCATAGAAAACAAAAAAATCCTACGCGAGAGACACCGGAAAGGGCAAGATCTAATCTAGGAGACGAAGTGCAATGGGCAAAGAGAGGGTGAAGAAGAACACATCCTCTCGAAGACACAAAGCGTTACGAGATTAAATCTCGTTGTTCGTGTAGTCGTACTCAGACCGATCCCGATAGCGAGAAGATGTGCACCGCAATCCGGCGGTGCCTCCGTGATCTGTCACACGTACGGTTGCTGACGACCTCCGTTCCCTCGATCCAGCGGGGCGCGGAAGTAGAGGATCCCTCGGAACTCCAGCAGCACGACGGCATGGTGGTGGTGAAGAATCCCACGGTCAGGGTTTCGCCAAGCCGGAGACCATGGAATGGAGCAGCGGGTGGAGAGGAAGTGAAGATGACACCAAGTGTGTGTGGAGAGGGAGGTCCAACCCCTCTTTATATAAGAGGGGGAGGCAGCCACGAATTTTTGGTGCCTCCACCTCTCCCCTCATCATGTGGGTGGAGTCTCCACTCAACCCACTCATTCTCCCATCAATTCCCACTCAAAATTCCATGGGTTTTCTTTAATAAATAAATAAAACAATTTCATTTATTTATTTTAATATTTGTTAATCCTATTAATAAACATTAACACTTATCCCCTTGAACTATTTTTTAATCAAACATTAACATATGCCACCTTGAACTATTTCAATATTCCCCGAAACAATTCCGGTGAGTATTTCAATATTCCCCGAAACAATTTCGGTGTTTCCCAAAATATTCTTCGATATTCCGTATCCTCTCAATCGCGTCATCGAACCTTAAGTGTGTCACCCTACGGTTCGCGAATAAGATAGACATGATCGAGAATCCTCTGCGATCAATAATCAACAGCGAGATCTGGAGATCCGTGATGACTCCTATATATTCAACGATGATTCTCGTGATCGTGTGAACCAACAACGTCTTGAACTATTCCCTTTGTCTCGCGATATTTTACTTGTCCGAGATTCGATCATTGGTATCAACCATACCTTGTTCAATCTCGTTAGCGACAAGTACTCTTTTCTCGTTTACGTGATATGACATCCTTGTGACCTAGTCACGTGCTTTCAAGCGGTGTCGATGTGAAATCACCGAGAGGGCCCAGAGTATATCTCTCCGTCATTTGGATGGACAAATCCCACTCTTGATCCATGATCCTCAACTAATACTTTCCGAATACCTAAGGGCACCTTTATATTCACCCTGTTACGGTGTGACGTTTGATGACATCAAAGCACCCTTCCGGTACTAGTGATTGACATGATCTCATGGTCTAAGGAATAAGTTACTTCGTATGTTTGATATAACAATGTAAACATATTGACTTGATTGCATTGCTATATTCACTTTGGGTATACGTTCATCATATCATTCTTATAATGACATGACCCCGTTATTAACAACATCCAATGTTCATGTCTAGGAAACCTTGATCATCTATTAATCAACGAGGTAGTTAAAAGGGAGGCTTTACTAGGAACCATTGTTTGTTTATTAAACACACATGTATCAACGTTTCCGATTAATACAATTCTAAAATGAGAAATAAACATTTATCATAAACAAGGAATAAGATAATAACCAATTTATTATTGCCTCTCGGGCATATTCCCTTCATCCAGATCCGGAGGTTCTGTGCTGGCGGAGGCAGTTCACCCTCGAGCTAGTTGTGTCCCTCGAGTGACACGTGCGAGGTGTTGAGTGAAAGCTTGGCACTTTGGCGCCAGCGATAGCGAGACCTACAAGTTGCGTTTCCCTCTTAGGGACGTCGTTGTGGGTTCCTCTCCGTCTGAGTGCTCCAGGTGAAAACCTTAGTCCGAATCTGTGGACCTGGCGACGGCGACGTGAAACATCGTTACCTTCTTGTGGGCGTCGTTGGGGAGGTCTTGTATCTTCTTATGCGGCATTCAACATGCCTTGATACCGGGATACATGTTCGTCTGCTCTGCCACGGGGGTCCTTGCTAGTCTTCTATCCTTTACACGTGACCTTGTTCTGCTCAATCTCAGTTCTCATTATCCGCTGGCAGGATCTGTGCTCCGCAGCCCGGAGCAAGAGGACGCATGTTTCTCTCTAGCTATAACTTGATAGGTTCGGTGATGTGACGTCCGCTGGTCTTCCTAGTAGGAGCGTTTTCATTCCTATTCAGTAGCCTAGGCTGCCTTTTGTTAGGTGTGCCTCTTCTGGCTTTCTTGTTCGGCTCGAAATGTGGATGGCTTTTTCACCCCATCTCCATTATAATTTCTTTTTTATGTGTGGCTCTTCTGGCTTTCTCGATAGGTCTAGCTCTTTTGGATTTCTTGTTCGGCTCGTAAGAGGGTTTTCTCACCACCTTGTATCGGTTTGGCCATTTGTGGCTATATTTATAATGCGGGGAAAAAGACTGTTTTGAGAGACCAAACTATGAGTCGCAACCTGTCATTTTGTAGACCTATCCAGTGTCTCTATTAACTATTACATTTTTTGTAATGGTGCATGTTGTAAAGCATTGGACATGCATGTCATAAATATATAAGTACCGTGATACTATGGTTTTGTTAGAGTTAAAACAAACTTGACCTAATTGTGATATTATGTCGCAAGTTATTTTTGTAAAATATGTGTCTTGATTGATATTATGTTTGTACACCAAATGTGAAATCTAACAATTAATCTATAGAAGAATACACAATATGATTGTTTTTCGTTAAACCAAATCACCGGCAAACAGTTGGTCGACAAAGCCTGACACAACAACTTACTGAAGAAAAAGAACATGCGTTAAAGTTGGTCAGCAAAGTAAACACCATCTGATAACCGGTCGACTGCCGACCTTGTTTTTGGTAGTTCATGGGAGTAGTTGGAGAAGTTCGTTCATGGACTTTAATCTCCAAAGAGCTCACCAACATCGGCCAAGTCGTTAATTCAGAGATTTAGATATTCGAAAGTACGTAGGTGTTGACGCACTGTTCAGTTCCGAGTATAATGTTTTAAATACCCTATAATGTGTCTTCATCCTAATTTGTGCTGGTATTTTTAGAAGTTTTGTAGATGTATACAATTAAATAATGAATTACTCCTCACCATGATATTGTGTTTTTGATACGTTTTGACACATATGAATTATAAATCTCTAATTTCCAAACAAAACATACATTTTCTCTAAATTACACAGACTCAACACTAACCAAAAGATAAATAAGATATCTAGGTTTTCATTGCAGAGTAAAACTTTATGTAATTTCCCTAGAAGAGTAAAATATTTTAACAATAGAACAAATTCTGCACTATAGTATGAGCACAAAGAAACATGCAGCAAACAATATAACAAATGAGAGATCTATGCAATTGTGTCAATCCTTGTCCCATATAAGGTTGCATGAACATAATTTGAGAATCATGCCCACTGGTGCATGGAAGTTTGTCAGACAAGACTAAGAAGGGTGACAAGGTGAGAAGAAGGATAAGGAGTTTGGTGAAGTAGTGAGAAGTAAAAGAAGGAGAGAAATAAAATAGGGTCAACTGGAACAGGCAAGTAGAAATGTTTCATGTCTTTTATCCGTATAAGTGTGTGTGTGTCTTATATTAAAATGCATGAAGTTTCAAAGTTGACATGAAATTCGTCGTCATTCGATATATGTAGGTATATTGTTTTACTTTTGTAGTTTTAGTTTTTATTATTATGACAGGTAGTGCTAATCAGGCCACATACTTGTTGTCACAACGTAATTTTTTTTGTAAATTTCGTTTTTTTATGTAACAATTTCATCCTTCGAAAATAAATGGATGATATAATGGTTGTCTCCTTAATGAAAACTTGTATTGTCAAATTATGAAAACAAATAACCAACAAGAAGGTTAATTTATTTAACAACCATTTCCTCATTCTTCTAATACTCTAGTAAATAAACAATTCAGCTGATATGTTGTATTGGATCGACAAATCTATAAAGCCAGCATTAAGCCACATTTGAAACTTTCGGCCACTTTTATATCATAGTTTTATCCTTTGAAAAGTACTGCCTGATCTTCTAGTTGTCTCCTTAACGTAAAATTGTAGTGTAGAATTAAGGAAAAAAACATCGGCGAGGTTGATTTGGGTAGCTATATTTTATGCTTTTTTATTCTTTCAATCATCTAGTAAGTGAACATTTCAGTTTATATGTTGTATTGCACTTACAAAGTAGCTATAAAGTTAAAAATATTACACCACCAACTACCAATTTGTCATTTTTCCTATCTATATGCCACACCAACCTCACATACATGAATAAGCTATCCACTAATATATATACCACTTCATCTTAACCAGAATTGCTCCATTGTCTCTCTCTACCTTAGTGTGTTCAAAACATTAGCTTATTTCGCCACTTAGGTGACGGTCACAGAAATTTATCAAAAACTGTATCGGAAAAAAAATCATGAAAGGCAAGAGCAAGCCTAGAAATATGAGACATCAGGATTAATGGGGGAAAAAATTTCCCGAATCTTACCTACGAGTTTATGAATTCTCGTAAGATAGAAAATGATTTCCTAGCTAATTGAGGGAGTACAAGCTAGCCTATAGGCTGGAGTTGATACAGACAGGCGAAACTCAGTAGCATGCATGGTTTTCATCGAGGCTGGGGCTAGGTTCCCATTTCAAAAAAAAAAATACCCGTATCAAAACAAATATTTTCCTGGCGCAAATTATGTGTCGTGGTCGGCTCATTTGCCCATCCCATAGTGGTGGCTACCTGGCCTCACCGATTGAAGCACGAACGTGGGAGACGGCCACGTTTCCCATCCGCATTCTTGTGACCACAACGCCACTGCCCTACTGAACCGAGTTGGCTCGTGTGGGCGTGTGGCAGTAGCTTCTTTCTCCGCCGTCGCGAACCCCGACTTCCTACCAGCATCTCACAGGACCTGACATGAGCGCAGTCTGATATGGCAGTTGAATAACAAAAATCAACTTTCCTCTCAACGAATTTTGATCAAGTATGTGTACTTGACACAGTCTGAGAGTTTTGTAAAATTCAAAAGGTTGCTACAAAGGTATGCACACTTCAATGGTTGAAGTGGGCATAACGAAGTTGGAATATTTACCTTAATAAATTTATCAAAAGAGTTTGATTCCATCATGAACGGTAAAGATGATTGTAAGTTACAAAAAATTAAGTGGGAGCGCTGTGACATATTTCCAATGCTTTATGTAGATGACATATGGTTGATTGGAAAATATGTATTTTAAATTAACACGGTTAAGATTTTCATATTGATGAAAGGTTTAGAAGATATTGGGCATCGATATCTATAAGAGATGGATTGAAGCGCCTGATATGATTGAAACCAAATTACATAGATGAAATATTGAAGTCAGTTAATATTGAAATGACAAGAAGGATTTTTTGCCACATGGAAAAGAATTGAGCAAGATTCAAGTGTTTTGACACATGATGAGCATAATGAAATTTACATTTTTCATGCTATGTACACAACCAGATGAGATTCGTGCACAACCAGACGAGACCTGTGCTATAAAATGTTATAGCAGGATAATTCATATGATGATTAGACATTAGTGGGAGAGATCATTATGTCATTTTAGAAATGCTAAGGATGTGTTTTCCTATGTAATAATGACAAACTATTTGTTGTAATATGTTATACTAATAGTCTTGTCATCTATTCAACTAATTTTATCTCAATTAAAATATGTGATGAAGCGTAGCACAATAGGCTGAAAGAAAGTTCCATTCTGGATTTGAAAGAGTATCAAATTTAAATATTGTGACGGTTACTACAACAACTGCTAAGTATATCGTTGGGTTGACAACAGGTAATAAGAGTATTTTGTGTCAAGGAATTCTTTATTGAACTTGGTGAGTTTCCAAGAATGCTAACACTATGAAGCTACATTTTCACAATGTTGGTAACATTAGTTTAACCTGAGGAATTAAGGTTACCGGTTAACCAAATATTTACAAAGTCATCTCATTAGAGAATGAGTGCTGCGTGTAGACGCGAAGAACATGCAAATACAATAGGACCTCAACAGTTCAGATCTTTTTGATAATGTTTACCACATCTGAAGCATTGTAATAACACAGGAACGCCATATGTGTTAAGTGGTTACATACTAGATTATTGACTCTAGTGCAAGTGGGAGATTGAAGCGAATATGCCCGAGAGACAATAATAATGTGGTTATTATCTTATTTCTTGTTAATGATGAATGTTTATTTCTCATGCTAGAATGTTATATTTACTAATTGGAGACTTCCTACGAGTTACCACGTTAATCCTAGAAAACTAGGCAAAATTAACCACAAGATATATTAACTGTACGTCTGAGATTGAAAATGCGTGATGGAAGAGTTAGATTCATGCACGTGGAGTACTACATGCGTCATCCGCCCAATATGTCAGCTCCAAGGGAAGAAAAAAAATGCAAGAGTTAGAATCCCACACGTATGGATAATGGAGTAATATATCTCTCGGTCCAACGCCCTGTTAGCCACACCAAAACATGGAGCAGCCTACGTATTTCAGTCGACTCAATCCGTTGGTTTTCTCTATGGTTAATTATCTGATACAAAATTACTACTTCCGGCCGGCCGGCCGTTTGAGATTACGGTAGATGTAAGCCTAACAGAAAGATTTGGTATAAACAATCAAAATTTCCTAGCCAGCAGAAACATGATATGACACCAAAGTGGAACGGCTAAGGAGGAAAGGGAAATGGTAACGGCTAGCCCGTTGACTGCGGGGGGCGACGCCTCCGGCGATCGGCTCTACGTTCAAACTCCGGCGTCTAGGGAGCGGATCCCGACGTTCGGTGGCCGCTTCTGGGCTCTTGCGTGCGAAGCTGGTGAAGAGGAGGGCGTGGGATCGCTGCAAAATGACGAGTTCTCGTACTCGGCGTACTGCAAGACGCCTGTGTCTGCGCCTGATCGTGATCTACGTTTGGGGTCGTCTGGGCGGGCGGCGAAGAGGGCTACGAAGATCAAGGCCCAGCGGGATGCTGCTCTTGCCTGTTTGCAGGTTCGATCTCCTCCTTGCCGGTCCCCTGTGCAGGTACCCAAGACCCATGGGGCTTTGCGTGTCAAGTTGCCGGTGATGCCTCCTTCAACGACGTTTGACGACGGGACTGATGATGATGGCTGGATCCTTGTGCAACAGAGAAGATCTTCCAGACGGTCGACGGGATGCGGTTCTGCTGCATCCTTGCCTAAGGTACGATCAGCTTCTAATCCGAATGGGAATGTTGGTTCCCAATCTACGGTATGGAAAGAGCGAAATTTCCGGCCATTGGGCTCCCCTAATCGCTCCTCGGATCTTGCCCGATCCCGTGATATTAAGGACTTGGGCCTTGGGGTCAAAGCCCGCGTGGTCTCTATATCGGTGGAGCGGCCGTGCGGAAGGAGTGTTCGATCATTGTTAGGGTTCCTCTGGAGGAACCCGCCATCTCTGCCCCGATATTGTGTGTCCGTCGAGTGCACACCATGGCTGGCAGAGGTGATGGGAGAGGCAACGGAGGCCAATTTCCGCAAGGTTTTGGGGCCAATTACGAGGTTGGAGGTCCTAGTGGACAGGCTGGGCGTGCTCTTCCGGCTGTTGCTCAAGGAGTGCCGCAGCAGTTCATGGTGAACAATGGTGGTGGTCAAGCTAATGCAGCAGGGGCTCCTTTTGCCTTTAATGCGGCTGCTGCGGGTCAATTCAATCAGGGGCAAAGATTTGCTAACCAGAATTATGGTCTTCAAGGGGGAAGAGGGAGGCAAAGGTATGAAAACCAGGGCCGCGGCTTTCCTCGTGGTCGTGGCGCTGCTGGCAGGGGGTATGGCTATGGTTATGTCAGAAGGGATGGTCCTAATGTTCGTGCTGCTATTGTGAATCAGCCAGCCATTCCTAATCGGGAGGTTGCCCCCGTTAATCAGATGGCTCATCATGTCAATCAGGTGGCTGCACCTATTATTGATCAAGTAGCTACAAACGTTGGGCAGGTGGCTGCTAACATCGTTGGAGCTGTGGTGCAACAACCAGCGGTTCAACAGGTGGCCTCGGTGCAACAACAACAGGTAGCCCTGGTGCAGCTTGCTTCTGATAACCAGTTGGTTGATATTTCGGTTCCTAGGGTGGGTGTAGCTCCTGTGGCGAATGTTGCTGTTCCACGGGTTACACATGATTATCTGAATGAGGCTTTGTTGAAAGCAAGAAGTGGGGACAAGAACAGGTGCTTTAGATGCGGTCTCGCTGGTCATTCTCTTGGGGAGTGTACGACACCTATGTGTGCTATCTGTGAGGGGAGACAACATGTTAATGGACCCTGTCAATTACTGTCTGCTCCAAAGCCTGCTCTGGTGCAATATGGTTTTGCACATGAGGAATTAATGTTTTTTGGTGTTCAGTGCTCGGAGACTTATAAGCCTAAACTATTAAACCATCGGTTGGCATCTTTGGTGGTAACTGGTGGGGATATGTCCATTCCTCAAATCATTTTGCAGCTCCAACGTTTGGTACCGAGGAATAATTTTCAGTGGGTGGTCACTAGGATGGGACACAATATTTTCCAAGTTCAATTCCCCTCTAAACAAGATTTACAAAGACTACACGTGTTTTGTACTTTTTGTGTACCTAGTAGTCCCTGTAAAATGACAGTGGAAGCTTTTTCAAAGAAAATTGAGCCTGAGGACACTCTCCCTAATTTTTGGGTGAGAATTTCTGGGATTCCCGAAGATCATCTTGGAGATTATCTTGCCATGTGGTCAGTGGGTTTTTTGTTGGGTAAACCTATGAGCATTGACATGGAGTTCACAAGGGAGAAGAAAATTCTGAGAATTTTGGTTGGATGTCTCGATTATACTAAAATTCCTACTACTTTCCCTCTTTTTATTAAAGATGGATTGTATAAGCTTACATTTGAGGTGGAGGGGGAGGATTCCACTGTTTCTGATGTTGTTATGTCGGATAATGTGGACGGTAATGATGAGGATGATGGCTTGGGTGATGACTTTCAAGATGCTCTAGATAAAGAAGCTAGCCAAAAAAAATCAAGAGGGTTGGGATCGAATGTTGATTCGGGTGTGGACCCTATGGTGGATCAATCAAATGGATCGGTTGGGAATTTTAAACAGAGTACTGGTGTGGTGTTCTCTCCTCAAGTGAAGGCATTTTTTGCTAGGGCCAAGGAGGAAATTGATATTCTTTTCTTCTCTGGTAACAATGGTGATTCTACTGTTAATTCTCATGGAGGTTCAGATTCGGGTTTTATTGATGGGGCTTTGGAATCCGTGGTTGACACGGTGTCAGATGCTATTGTTATGGTGCCTGCTGGTTCTACTCATGTCTCGGATATTCCACATGGTGGTTCTGCGAATGCTCAAAGTATGGAGCATGCTTCTCTGTTTCTCGGTGCTGCTGGCAGTGGTTGTGCTGCCGCCGATCCAGGGCATGCTGCCGTGGAGCCACAGCAGGCTGCCGCTGCCTTGTTCTCTGCCCTCGCGGCAGGAGATGAACCGACTGCTACCGCTCTAGAAATCGCTGCGGTGGCTAATTCTGGGCTTCCCACTCGCGATAAGGGTGAGGTTAATGTTATTTCTATGCCACCTAGGCCAGCGGGTGTGGATCAGACCGGGATGGACTCTCTTGTTGAGCCATTTTCTGTTGATATTGGTATGGGTGTTTCTTCTGTCCGTGATAACAATGCTACTGGGTATTCTTCGGTGGCTCAAGGATCTATTCCTATTCGTCGCCAATTGTTCTCGGAGGTTTCTTCACCGACTATTGTGTCGGCTGCTAATCATTCTCGGGAGGAGGTGATTTCGTTTGGCGGTATTACAGACCCCTCATCGGCGGGGTTACGGTCAAGCGCACGGATTCGAGCTCAGCCGGAGGCGGATCTTGCTGTTCAAGAGAGGGCTTCCCTTCGTGCTGCTCAACGTGATGATTTTGGTTTAGGTAATAATGCTAATCGTTTTTCATTTGCTTCATTATCTAATGATGTTATTATTAGTCGTGCTGCCAATTTGGGTATTTCATTAGGTAACTCGATTGAGGAAGAATCTGTAGCAGTTAACATGCTTAAGCAAACTGAAATTTCGAGAGGTTGTGTGATTTTGAAAAATAATTTAGAATCTGTAGTTAAGCCTAATTCAGAGAACTTAGTGTTGCATAATGTTGCTAATCTCTGTGAGGATTTAGATTTAGAGAATGATGAGGAGGTAGGGAATATGTTGGATATTCCTATCATCTCCATGAAACATTCTCGTAAGGGTAAGACTATTGTGTCTTCTGGTTTTGCTCCTAGGCGTAGTGTTCGTTTGAGTAAAAATAAGAAATATAAGTGATTTCAAATGAGAGGATTTATTTGGAATTCCAATGGTTTAGGAGACACGGCTAAGCATCTTGCTATTAATGAAACTATTCGTGAACAAAAAATAGATTTCTTTGCATTACTAGAGACAGGGAGGTCTAATTTTTCGTCACAATTCTTATGTCACCTCGTTGGAGGTTTGGATTTCACGTGGTACTGTCTACCACCTCATGGGAGGTTAGGAGGGATTCTTGTGGGTTTTAATCCTTCCACACTTTCTGTTATTGATGTTTCGGTGGGAGATTATTGTGTTAAGTTTAAACTAAAGTCAAAGAAGGACGGTTTCTTATGGGCCTTTGTTGTAGTGTATGGGGCTGCCCAAGATGATAAAAAACCTGAGTTTCTAGCAGAATTGGTAAGAATATGTGAAGGGGAACCTCTACCAATGTTGATTGGGGGGTTTTCAATATTATTAGGAGGAGAGAAGAGAAAAATAATGATAATTTTAATGCGCGATGGCCTGTTATTTTTAATGCAATTTTAGAAAGTCTTGATTTGAAAGAATTAGAAATGTCTGGGCGTCAATATACTTGGGTGAGTAGACATCCAAATCCTACTTTTGAAAAACTTGATCATTTCTCGGCCACTGTTGAGTGGGAACAAAAGTATCCTATGGTGTCGGTACATTCTCTATCTAGAACGGAATCTGATCATGTCCCTATCCTTATTGACTTCGGTTTGCCTGCTCATATTGGAAATACGTCGGTATTCTCTTTTGAGTTGGCATGGTTTGCTCGTGCTGGTTTCTTAGATATGGTCAAATCGAAATGGAATGAAGGGGCCATTGGGTCCAATCCCATTGAGACTTGGCAGTATAAAATCAGACATTTGAGGAGTTTTCTTAGAGGTTGGGCCAAACATATTAGTGGAGAGTATAAAGTACAACGGGATCGACTGTTGTTACTTATCAATCAATTGGATCTCAAAGATGAATCTTGTCCTTTGAGTGATGAGGAATCTGTTGCTAAGAGAGAGTCTGAAGATTTCTTGACTAAACTACGTAGAGAAGAAGAGTCCAAATGGGCTCAGAGGGCTAAGGTTCGTCATGTTCAGCAGGGAGGAAATAATACTAGGTATTTTCACCTCGTTGCTAACGGTAAACATAGAAAGAAGAAGATTTACCAACTTGAACAAGATGAAGGCACTATTGTGGGCCAAGAAAATTTAAAGTCCTATATCTCTTTATATTATAAAAATCTCTTTGGGCCATCGGTGCCCTCTTCTTTTTCTCTTATTGAAACATGCATTGAGGATTTACCTCAAGTCTCTTCTGTGGAAAATGAATATCTCACTTCACCTTTTTCGGAGGAGGAGGTATTTTCGGCTATTGATCAAATGGAGCACAATAAGGCCCCTGGTCCGGATAGATTTCCCGCTGAGTTTTACCAGCACTGTTGGGATTTCATCAAGGGGGACTTGATGGGTTTGTTCGCTCAATTGCATGCGGGGAATTTACCATTTTTTTAAGCTTAACTACGGTGTTATAACATTATTACCAAAGAAGGAAGATGCGAGTAGGACAGAGCAGTATAGACCTATTTGTCTTCTCAATGTTAGCTTCAAGATATTTACTAAAGTTGGTACTAATAGAGTTACCGCAATTGCTCAAAATGTCATAAAGCCATCTCAGTGAGCTTTTCTTCCTGGTAGAAATATTCTTGAAGGGTTTGTGGTTTTGCATGAGACTATCCATGAGATTCATAGGAAGAAAATGGATGGGGTGATTTTCAAAATTGATTTTGAAAAAGCATATGACAAAGTCAACTGGAAGTTTCTTCAACAGACTTTGCAAATGAAATGTTTTTGTGCTCAGTGGTGTGACTGGGTTGCTCGTTTTGTTCAAGGTGGGAGTGTCGGGATTAGAGTCAATGATGACATTGGTCATTTCTTTGAAACTTTAAAGGGGCTGAGACAAGGGGATCCTTTATCTCCCATTTTGTTTAACCTTGTAGCTGATATGTTGGCAGTTATTATTGCTAGGGCCAAGAAAGATAACCAAGTTGGTGGTTTAGTGCCACATTTAGTGGATGGGGGATTATCGATTCTCCAGTACGCTGATGACACTGTTCTTTTCTTAGAACATGACTTGGAAAAAGCTGTTAATATGAAATTTATTTTATCTATGTTTGAACAATTGTCTGGGCTAAAAATTAATTTCCATAAGAGCGAGATTTTCTGTTTTGGTAATGCTCGTGATCATTTGAATGATTACCGCAATATCTTTGGATGTGAGGTTGGTAATCTTCCATTTCGATACCTTGGTATCCCGATTCACTATAGGAGACTACTTAATAAGGAATGGAAAATAGTTGAGGACCGTTTTGAGCAAAAGTTGAGCTCTTGGATAGGTAAATTATTATATTACGGGGATAGGCTTGTGTTGGTTAATTCGGTTCTAACAAGTTTACCCATGTTTCTTTTTTCTTTCTTTGAAGTTCCTGTTGGGGTTCGGAAAAGAATTGACTTCTATAGATCTCGCTTCTTTTGGCAGAGCGATAACGTTAAAAAGAAATACCGTTTAACAAAGTGGAATATTGTTTGTCGTCCAAAAGATCAAGGAGGTCTAGGTATAGAGGTTTTAGATGTCAAGAATCGGTGTCTATTAAGTAAATGGTTGTTTAAGCTATTAACTGAGGATGGGGTTTGGCATGAACTTCTTACAAATAAATATTATGGTGGAAAAACTCTAGCCGAATTGGAGGCTAAACCCACTGATTCTCCTTTTTGGAAAGGGATTATGGGGGTTAAAAATGAGTTTTTCAAACGAGTGAAATTCAAGTTGGGCAATGGTGAGGATATTCTGTTTTGGGAGGAATGCTGGTTAGGGAAAGTGTCACTCGCACATCAGTACCCGTCGCTTTACTCAATTGTGAGTAATAAGAATGTTCGAGTCTCTCAGGTGCTTGGTCAATCGCCACCTAATATTCATTTTCGCCGAAATCTCGTTGAAGATAAATGGGAACGTTGGTTACATCTAATAGAGAGACTAATGGATGTACGTTTATTAGATGCTCCGGACCATTGTGTTTGGACTCTTACCCAGTCAGGAATTTTTTCTGTTAAATCATTCTATGCAGATTTGATGAATGAGGACGCTAGATTCCTAAAAAAATATTTGTGGAAGTTAAAGGTGCCCCTTAGAATTGAGATTTTTATGTGGTTTCTATCTAGGAATGAATTGCTGACTAAAGATAATTTAGCTAGGAGAAATTGGGTGGGTTGTCAGAATTGTGTGTTCTGTGGAGAACCAGAGACAGCTCATCATCTGTTTATCTCTTGTGATTTCGTTAAAAAAATTTGGAGGTTGGTGCATTTCACGTTTAGTATTTCACCACCCAATAATATCACGTCTATGTTTGGGAATTGGTTAAGTGGCATAGATACTTCTACGAAAGCTCTAATACGCATTGGTGTATGTGCTTTACTTTGGACTATGTGGAATCATAGGAATGGGATTATTTTTAACAATGAGAAAGCTGGGAATTTTTTGTAGTTTATTCATCTGGCCAGCTATTGGATGCATCTTTGGTCTCATCTCCTACCAGAGGGCGACCGTGTTCGTTTGGATGGTGGATGCACTCGGCTGATGGCGGTCGTTCAGTCTATCTTCAGCAAGGTTGACTGGTTGCATAATAGACGTCTTTGCTAGTTTTGCCCTCGTGTTGTTAGGGGCTGAGTTGTTTTCTCGTTATTGTATCTCTTTTATAGCCTTGTGAGCTGTTGAGACTCTCAGGTTATGGTTGGTATTGTGACTCGGATGATTTGTGATTAATAAAAGCCATATGCATCAACCTGATGCAGAGGCTGGGTTTCCCCTTTTCAAAAAAAAAAGCCGAAACATGATATTTCGCGTCAAAACAAGCCCAGTTTGGATCAGCTGATATCCACAACGTGTTATTATTTTCTTAAACTACGATGAAATAGGTCAGCTCAAAGAAAAAAAAGTAAACAATAGCATGCTTTAAACATAGTTCATCCTGATCAGTTGCAATCATCATCCTGTTATTATTTTCTTAAAATACGACGGGACGTCGAGCCATCGATGTTTCTTTAGTCGGAGCCAAGCTTCCCAACGCCGGTGCAGGCGGCCATCTCTACGAACCAGATTGATGTTGCCGATTTCTGAGGCATTCCCTTGCTATCTATAGAGTAGTCTTATAATCCTTAACATAACAGGGACATAGTCTTATAGATCCTATCATAACAGGTACATGGCGTTCAGCCTTGCTGGTACGCGGGCAACAGCTGGCCACCGACGCCGAGACAACTGCAAGCTTCAAGTCTTCGTCGGCTGCATCATCTTCAGCGGCTACAATGACATAAAACATGTAATCTGCAAATCCCTAAGCTAGCCTTAATTAACGTGGTGACAACATTGATGGCAGGCCGATGCAACAACCGGAGCAGTGCGGTGGACGTGAGAAATTGCTGGAAAACCGGTAACGAGCAACCGTCCCGTGCCTTCCGTGTAATTTCGTCCAACGATGTGCCGCATCAGTCGTTGGTGCCCTCTACTGGACTCCAATAGTAGCATCTATGTTTTCAATTGTGAGAAAAAACAATACATCCCTCGCATAACTAATAAGTGCATTTACACCGGATGTGTACACATTGAGAATAAGACCCAAAAACATTTTGAGGAAAGAAAGGGATAGTATGCTTAATGAAAAAATATCACAAATCGTATACGATGAATAGCATAATATTTCTTCTCACACTGCGATGGTTTATGGGTCCATCTCGAAATAAATAGAAGACTCAAACCATCTATTAATTAACTTATTAAGCATGAGTAGCCTGCGTGTAGTGTTTGTGAGGTACCCACCCGGTCAAATGTCTACTTTCTTTTGATTTCGAATTTTAAAATATTCTAAAAGATTCCTTCTAACTGAAAGGAAGTGCCTTTGGGAAAAATCTTTCAATCGTACGCATACACAATGGAATTTATGCATATAGCTTAACCGTTTGCTTATTTAGATGTGTATTGTCCTATGGCTTACAAGTGAAAGCTTTGGCGTGAATTTTATTATTACTTTTTCCCATCTTTAAACACAAATTAATTGAAAGCGCGGAGCAAAAAAATTCTAACTTAGTACTAATAGTTGCAAAAAAATAGTTCGTTTAGGTAAATATAATAAAATTGTATTAATAGTGTTGTTTTAAAGTTTGGTCACTTAAAAATCACATATATGTGCAATGGCAGGTCAGTGATACACATTAAAGATTGTTTCAATTTCCATAGGATATCATACATTCGATTGCATATCTGGTATTATCTAAGTAGCTGTTTTGATAAATATTGTACCGTAAGGAATCTATTTCAAATTTGTATGACTTGCGTTTCATACACAACATATATCTTTTCGGGAATTATATTTTTGATTATCCATGTCTTTGATATGTATGATGTAGATGTAGCATCTCGAGCAATTAACATGTATTAAATATTAATGAAAAATAATATCATATATGTTTATCATAGAAAAATAACATACTTATGGACTAAAATAACTTCGAAGAACCTACTTCCTGATAGAACAAATATTTAATAGACTACCAACCACAAAATTGTTATCGAATGATCTTAGAAAAATACAAGTGTGGCCAATTCAACGGATGTAAAAAGATTCAAACAATTATTGAATTGCTAGAATTTAAAAGAATCAAGAAGCAGGGACAAACATAAAATTGTCTATATAAAACTAGAAATGAGATATTACTTATCTAATGAAAAATATTTAACTTTAAAGGAAATCCAGCACTTGATTCTTAATTTGTGTACTATTAATGCAATCATATGATCAGATTTCAAGCCCGGGCAATTGTATTAACCGGAAACGTTGATACATGTTTGTTTAATAAACAAACAAACGTTCCTAGTAAAGCCTCTCTTTTAACTAGCTCGTTGTTAAACAGATGATCAAGGTCATGTCATTAGGAGAATGATGTGATGAACTTAGACCCTAACATAGTATAACAATATGACCAGGTCATTTAGTTTTATTGTTATGTCTTACATTCGGAGTAACGTTATTCCTTAGACCATGAGATCATGTTAATCACTAGTACCGAAAGAGTACTTTGATGACATCCAACGTCACACCGTAATAGGGTGACTATAAAGGTGGTGTTAGGTATTCGGAAAGTGTTGGTTGAGGCTCATGGATCAAGAGTGAGATTTGTTCATCCAAAATGATGGAGAGATATACTCTGGTCCCTCTCGGTGATATCACATCGACACCGCTTGCAAGCACGTATCTAGGTCACAAGGATGTCAGATCACGGAAACGAGAAAAGTGTACTTGTCGGCAACGAGATTGAACAAGGTATGGTTGATACCAATGATCGGATATCGGAAAAGTAAAATATCGTGAGACAAAGAGAATTAGTTACGACATTGAAGGTTCACACGATCACGAGATTCATCGTTGAATATATAGGAGTCATCACGGATCTTCAGATCCCGCTGTTCATTATTGATCAGAGAGGAGTCTCGATCATCTCTATCTTATTCGTGAACCGTAGAGTGACACACTTAAGGTTCGATGGCGCATTTGAGAGGATACAGAATATCGAAGAATGTTTTAGGCAGCACCGAAATTGTTTCGAGGAAAGTTGAAATAGTTCGAGGGGTTTTTCGTCGAATGGTTATTAATATAATTAACAAATGATTCGAGGTGCTATATGCAAATGTTTGTTAATAGAATTAACAAATGCTGAAATAAAGAAATAAAAAATGTTTATTTATTTATTAAATAAAAACTCTTGGATTTTCTAAGTGGGAAATAAAGGAATGATGAGTGGATGTGAGTGGAGCGTCCACTCACATGATTAGGGAATATGTGGGTGCACACCCATGGGATGGCCGCACCCTCTTGGGCTGCCTCCCCTCTCCCCTATAAAAGGAGGGTGAGAGCTCTCCCTCCTTCACACACTTGCCCACCTCACTTCCTCTCTACCCGCTGCTCCATTCCATGGTCTCCGGCTTGGTGAAGCCTTGACCGTGGGGTTCTTTACCACCACCACGCTGCCGTGCTGCTGGAGTTTCGAGGGATCCTCTACTTCCGCTACCCCGCTGGATCGAGGAACGGAGGTCATGGATGCACCGCCGGATTGCGGTGCACATCTTCTCGCTCTGGGGATCGGTGTGAGTACGAGTACGCCAACAACGAGATTTGATCTCGTAACGCTTTGTTTCTTCGAGGGTATGTTCTTCTTAAGACTCGCTCTATGCCCGTTGGTTTCATCTCCTAGATTAGATCTTGGCCCTTCGGGTGTCTATCGCGTAGGAATTTTTTTGTTTTCTATGCAACGAATCCATTAGTGTCACTAGTAGAAAACGTGCCTCTATTCCCAGATATTAATCCGGTACTACTCATCCGGTACTAGAGCCCCCCTTTTGTCCCACCGCGGCCCACGAGCCGCGACTAGAGGGAAGCCAATACACTACTAGAAAAATGGCTATAGATGGACTAGCATCAGTGGCGCACCATGTAGCCGTGCGCCACTGATGTGGCTGGGAGCATACATGTCCAGGCATCAGTGGCGCACCATGTAGCCGTGCGCCACTGATTGTCCAAGCATCAGTGGCGCACCGCAACTGGTGCGCCACTGATACCTGGCACCCATGTATACGTAATAGAATCAGTGGCGCACCGCTTGTGGTGCGCCACTGATGCTCCATAGCATCAGTGGCGCATCGCCTTGTGGTGCGCCACTGATTCTATTGTACCATGTATGCCCATTAGCATCAGTGGCGCACCATAGACGGTGCGCCACTGATTCTGTTGAGCATTAGTGGCGCACCACACACACGTGCGCCACTGATTCTCCACCGATGCCTTTTATGAAAGTAAACAATCTCTTACAGCTCGTTTGGATGTTTGTATTTGGCCTTGGTATTGGGTATTCGGAACTATCAGGCGCGAATGCACCGAATATTCTTGTTTGGCTATACTAGGCATTGACGTGAGGTATTGGGCCTGGATATCGAACCAGAACCGCGCGTGGAAAAAAACACCCGAGGCGAATGTCGAGCTCCTACCCTAGACCTCGCTAGTCATTCGGCAACCCCCGTCCGCGTACCTGTTCGTGAAAGAACAGAGGCTGGCTGCTCTTCTTCCCTTCCTCACCCCCGCGCGCCTGACCTAGGAAGCGGCGGCGACAGGTGAGCGTCGCTCTCTGCACCCTCCCGTCGAGCTGCAGCTGCAAGTCGCTCTCTGAAACCCTAGCTGCTGCTCCTCCTCGATCCCCTTTCTTCCCCACCCATCGATCCCCTTTCTTCGCCGCTCTCTCTCTCGCTCACTCACCGTCGCTCCCCATCTCTCCCGATCCAGAACGCCATCACCAGATCGACTGCCGCCGCCGGCCGGCCCGTTCTGCCCCGCCGTCCTGCCCCTGATGCAGCCGCCCAAGCAGCTCGAGATGAGGACCGCCGACCTCCACGACAACCTGCCCCTGATGCAGCAGCAGGACCCCGTCTGCTACTGTAAGCTCCCCCTCTCCGCATGCGGACCCCCGATTTCACCCGTCTCATGCTCCTTCCCCTGCCCCTATCCCGTGCAGATTACGAGGCCCCCAGCTCCGGCAACGGACAAGGGAAGAGCGGAGAACCTCGTCCACTCCCATCCCATGTCGACAACCTTGGCCGGTATGCTTCCCCTTGTTGTCAGCATTTTTCATCCTCCTGCGCCTCATGTTGCCTGGAATGCTTCTCATCTCACCATCTTCCCTTGCATTGCAGCCCAAGGGAGCCAACGTTGGCAGCCATCTCGCTCTGCAAGGGGCTGAAGCTCTCATCTCACCATCTTCCCTTGAAGCTTTAATACTTGCCTTCTATGTCATTATCTATGTGTAGTATCGCTCTTTTTATGATCAGTATATGTGCTGTTGCCTCTCTTCCTCTCAGCGTCCACATCCTCTCCGTACCTCCCCGCCCCGTTCTCTGTCCCTCCCCACCCTGCTCTCTCTCCCTCCCCTCTCATGTCTCTCTCTCTGTTCACTACAGGTTGCGAAAGAGGAGCCCAGCGGCCGGCGGCTGAATCCTTGCTTGGCTGCGACCGGAACAGGTCCGATTTGGAATTCCTAAACCGCCCTGCTCTCTCTCCCTCCTCCGTGCACTGATTGGAGCCCCTCTCTTATCTCTGTGTGTGTGTGGACTGCAGGTTGGGGGAGACTGCTTGGAGCCCGACCGGAACAGGTTCGATCTGCAATCCCCAAAGCTCTCCTCTGTGTATTTCCGTTCCGATTTTATGTGTTGTGTATTTGATGTGTTGTATTGCTAAAATAGAAGATTGACATGTTGTAGACTGTTTTTTGGTGTATATATATGTCTTCATAGGTAACTAGCGTTTGGTGGCACGCGTTGGGCATGCATTCACTCTGCTTATGGAAGTTTCTCTCTTTTTTCAGTATATTATTATTGTTTGTCCGGCAACTGAAACAGAATTTGGTACTAAACTGTATCCTTATGTTCTGATTGTTCACTTCCCTACCTCAAAAAACTAGCATTGCCATCGTCGCAGCAGGCCGGGACAGCACTGCTGCTCCCACCTGGAGTTTCTTCTTCGACACGGTCACGCTGCTGGTGAGACACCCCTGTTCTCTTCTTTCCCTCCCCACCTTAGAACGAACCGATTAGGGATGAACACACCATGTCTTTCTCTATATAGTTGTGCTGCATAGATATGGATCGGATGTTGCCAAATGGCCTATTTTGTGTGGTCTGCTTATGCTGAGTGTCGTCGTTTTTGCTGGCTTCCTTTTTATTTATACTGTATCATGTGCTAATTTACTTAAGACACTTAGTTACTCCAGGATGCACACCCGTATTTATTTATTTTGGTTTGGTTGCAAATCGATGCCTAGTATGTACTATGTAGTCAAGTTTGGTTGCACATATAGTTCAGCTGCTTGCTATATAATGTACAGACTAAGTAACTGATCTTTGGTGCTTTTTTGAACCACCATTCTGTCAACATTGCCAAGTGTGTATTCTAACTTAAATAACATCAAATACTTGCTGTCTGCTACAAATTTTGAATTATTTTTTGTACAAGTAATTGACATTCTAGATGACAGATTTGGCCATATTTTGTCAAACCCAATATGTGACCCTGGGATCACATGGCTTGGCCCAGCTGTAGGTAGGTTCTTGCATTATCACCATTGCTTTGCTAGATGGACACCTGACTCTTGTTATATTCAGTTTTGTGTCTGGTGGCGTCCTAATCTCAGTCTTCTGTATCATTATTTTGTAATGATCAAAGGATCGGCTTGTGAGAGCTATGGACAGAAATTTTAGGCCGACTAATTTAGCAAAATGGACATATATAGGAGGATGTGTACCTAGTTTTAATAACTCTTCCGTGTATGTTCATTATGTCTTCACCTGGGACCTCTGTAGCTAGTTGCTGCATGTGGCTACTTGTTTGACGCTCATCCAGTCATATATGCCCTGGTTCTGTGTCTCTTTGTGAGTGCTTTATTTGTCAACTAGCATGATAGGTGTTATTGTATGAGTACACATGGCTTTGGGTGGGTACTCCAATGTCAAATTAAGCATGAAAATGTTTTATGGTTCTAGATAATAGGCCATTTTTTCTTGACAATTTGCCTTGTTTAATTAAGCTAGTGACCATATTGAGCAAGTATGATTTTTCTCCCAAGTTGTTTCAAGATAACTAGTCTTTCTTCATGCGAGTAGAAGCACACTTTCTGTTATACCGCAGGTTGGAGACTACACGCCTTGCACGGTGATAAATGTGCAACACTAGCAATTGTTGTCAATCACTGTCGTGTGATGACGGCGAGTCCTCCATGTTGTGTGGTGGCAGGTGTGGACTTCTGCTGCGACTCCGTGTGTTTTAGATAAGTTGTTGTTGGCCGCTCTTTCTTGTTTACAGTACATGGTAGTTCTTCATCTATGGTACATGGTAGCACTAGGAATTTTTAGTACTACCCTATAAGAATGGTTGTGCAATAATATTGCTGTAGTAAATTTAGAAAACTAGTGGAGCAACACCTCCACTGGTGGAGAAAACTAGTGGAGCAACACCTCCACTTGTGTGGTGCAAGAATGGTTCTGCAATAATATTGATCTTTTTTCAAGAATGTTGATGATTAAAGTAATTTTAAATTGTGTTTAACTTTTTTTTGTCTTTATTCGATCATTCTGCAACCATCGTTTAATTATTACTGGGTCATTCTGCAAACCATCATTTGATAATTATTGTGGACATGTGATCTCTTATATCCCGTAGTTGACAAATGCTATATCTCATGTTTTGCAGATGCCGAGGGTTTACGTGGTCTTTAGGGGTAGGGTTCCGGGGTCTATGCCCATTGGGAGCAGTGTCACAAGCAAGAGACGAGGTTCAGTGACAACTCTTACAAAAGCTACAGTACTATAGCGGAGGCGGAGGCTCGATGGATGAAGCAGTTGCTAGAGGAACGTGAACATGAACCGGATGAAGACCTTTGCCGTCTTTCTCGCCACGATGACTGCGGTTCTGATCTATTTCTGTTGGTAGTGTAGGTGATTGTCCCCTCCTTAAGTTGTAATGTGATGAGATTGATGAACTTGTGTGATGGACGACTTGCTACTAGGTAGACTAGTAAGTGTTGATGAACTTGTAGTATTTAAAACTTATTATTATTATGGATTTTAGCTATGAATGTGATGATGAACCAGATTGTGATAATGATAAGCTATGTCTATTTATACTACTTTGCAATATGTTATTTGAACTGTATATAACCTGTATAAATACATGTATACATACCGTATAAATACGTGTACAAACAAAACTACGTAAACGTATGTAACAATCAGTGGCGCATCCCCAAAGGAATCAGTGGCGCACCAAAAAGTAATCAGTGGCACAGAGCATCAGTGGCGCATCAGTCTGGTGAGCCGCTGATTCCCTAAAGTGCATGTATACTCTAGAGAATCAGTGGCGCACCAAAGTCATGCGCCACTGATTCCCCAGAGAATCAGTGGCGCAGCATTGAGGAATCAGTGGCGCATGACTTTGGTGCGCCACTGATTCCCTGGGGAATCAGTGGCGCAATAGTAGTGGCGCACCATGGTGCGCCACTGATTCCCAAAATGGTGCGCCACTGATGCCCATTCTCCTAGTAGTGATAGGGATCTCCCGGGGCGCTCTCGGGGCAGGACATTTAGTCCCGGGTGGTAATTGATACGTCTCCAACGTATCTATAATTTCTGATGTTCCATGTTGATATTATGCCAATTGCTAAATGTTTTCTCCCTTCTTTATAGCATTTTTACACATTTTCCGGGACTAACCTATTACCAAGATGCCAAGTGCTAGTTCCCTGTTTTCTGCTGTGTTTTTATTTCGGAAAAGGTGTTCTGAAAATATTCTTGAAATTCGACCCCATGAATCCTGAAGTTTCTATTTTCCCCGAAAGCATCCAAAAGTCAGAAGAGGAGTCGAAGACGGGCACCCGGGGGCCCTCAACATAGCCAGGCGTGGGCCCCCTTGGTCGCGCCTAGGGGTTATGAGGCCACCATCGTGGCCCACTGATATCGCCCTTTCCCCCACATATACCCCCCGATGCATAAACCCTAGATGTATCGGCGAAATTCCACGAGACCTTCCACAGCCGCCTTCATCGTCAACCCAAGTTTCGGGGGATAGATCTTTGTTCTGGCATCCCGCCGGGACGATTAAGTGCCCCGGGAAGCCATCTCCATCGACTCCACCACCGTCTCCATCGTTGTTGCTGTCTCCTATGATCAGGAGGGAGTAGTTCTTCACCGAGGCTAAGGGCTCTACCGGTAGCTATTTGGTTCATCTCTCTCTCCCATGGTGTGATCTATATGTGATCGTGAGCTTTGTAATCTAGTTGAATAAGTAGATGTTACTCTTCATCTATTGTGCTAATCAAGTGTTTTATTAAAATGAACTTTGAAGTCACCTTGTCCCGCTGTGTGAAGGTGACAGTGTGCACATAGTGTGTGTCTCCTCTATGAATTGTGGTGTTTGTCTAGTACCTTCTAGGGCGCTCAAGTTGACAGTGTGGGGCTAGCTAGACATGGTAACGCTTACATTAAGGAATGCTTTTGGCAGCCCTACACAATGATTAGTGTTCGTTATCCAACCGGAGAGGGTTAAGAGTAGCTTATTGAAGAGAAGATATTTAGTTATTCAATTATGTGATCATTATTGAGAGTGTTCACTTGTGAAAGTAGGATCCCTAGGCCTTGTTTCCAAACATTGAAACACCGTTTTCCGCTTGTTCTGCTACATGTTTGCTTGCTGCCATATTTATTTCAAATTGCTATTATTACTTATAACCATCCATATCACTCGCATTTCACTATCTCTTCGCCGAACTAGTGCACCTATATACCTGACAAGTATATTGGGTCTGTTGGGGACACAACAGACTTCTTGTATCTTAATTGCAGGCTTCCTTGAGAGGTATATCTTTGACCTCTACCTCGCTGAGTTCGACAAACCTTGGGTGATCCACTTAAGGGAAAGTTGCTGATGTTCTACAAACATCTGCACTTGGAGGCCCAACATTGTCTATAACAATAAAAGTGTGCGTAGAAAGCAGTAATACGACCCGGGACTCGATTTTTTCTTTTTTTTTTGGATTTTCTTTTCATTTAGTCTCTATTATTTCTATCTCTAATAATTGTCCCTTAGTTTCAATTATTTTTAACTCTAACCACTCTTTTTTCACTCTGAACTGACACTTTCCAATAGGTCACCCATCCTCAGACTACTCCACTCTCATCATGCTTAACTGCTGGGTTCCATCACTCTCAGCACGCTTAACTTCTGGTTCCTTCACTCTCAGCTTCCAAGAAACAAATCATGTTTTAGTGAACTAGTATGATATGTATGGTGTCAATCATGTTAAACTTTTAACTACTATGTCGCACATATTTATTTTATGAATCCAAAAATTATTTAGTTAAACATAAATAAATAGGTAATAATAATCTTAAATTCAAATAATCATTAATTAATTTAAATAATAATTAATTTTGTTGCTTTATCTATATTGAATATCCGTAAAATCAAAAATTGGCAAATGGTATTGTGTAAGTAGAATAGAAAAATTAGAGAAGTTCAAATATATATGATCAACACCTTACATATCATATTTTCCATCATTAATTATATACATAGGTCGATATGTACAAAATTTACTCGAAATTGTTAGTCATTTTCAATATATTATATTATCTTTAGATAGATATATATTTTTTATCTTACTCCACATTTCAACATAGCTTGGGTGTCAAATTAAATTTTCAAAATTTCATCACATATACATCAATTGTCTTATTAAGCTTCCTCAGATCGATCATGCATATTTATACATAATTAAATAAGGACATTTAAAATAAATATAATATATATATAGTAGATAAGTCATCTAGGGATCGAATATAAACATCACACCAAGGAATACACAATATATATATAGACGACACACACGGGGGACTAGGTGTGTGACACAGCGTCACGAGAGGCTCCCATCTAAATGAACTGCTCGTCCTCCTAATCCCAAACAATAGGAGACCGGGGGAAAGGTGACGCTACCCATAGCTGAAGATACTGATAATACAGTACAGCTCGTAGGCAATGTACCCATCGATGGCTGCATAATCCATGTTGACCTGGTCAAGTGGGCACTTCTCCTAAAGTTTATGATAGAAACTGGGAAAATCTTTCTTCATGCTACTGTACTGCTCGTTGACCGTATCATTTATTGTTGCATTCCTTGTTGCAGCGGTAGTAAGACTATTTTCTGGGCACGCAGGTGAGCTGCTGGTGGCTAAGCTGTGCGTGTATTCTGGGCTCTGGATCTCCTCGGCTCCGCCGTGACCGGCCAGCGCAATCGGAGGCGCGTGGTTAGCTGGGTGAATCGGGGGCCTCGGCTGGCGGCCCGCAGGTGAGCGGCTGGCGGCTGTGTACTCTGGGCTCTGGATCTCCTCGGGTCCGTCTTGACCGGCCAGCGGAATCGGCGGCGCGTGGTTAGCCGGGTGAATCGGCGGCCATGGAGGCGTGTTGAACGGCGCTTTGCACGCAGGTAGCGCCTGCGGGCGGCACTGCAAGCAGCATAACATCCTCCTTCGGATAGCGTGGTGGGCGGTAGCAAATGGCTGAATCGATCTTGAGCGAGTAGTACAGACCGCGCGGCTAGCTGCCTGGGCATCGCTAGCAGCAAGTGGTATTCGCGTCTGTTGGAATTCGCATCTGGGTTTTGAATTAAGGTATGGTGCCCATCCGTTTCTTTCTATTGTTCTTGTGTGTTCAGATCTAGCAAAGATGACGCTAATTCTAAATAATTGTTAATATTACCCCTGTCGTTTTCTTAGTCACTAGTTCATCTGGCACCACTGATTGATGTCCAATGTACTAACCAGCATTCTCTCTTCACCGTTTCCATCAAACTGCAATGCCAGATTTCGGTGGTTTATGGTACGTCTACCATGTATAGATTATTCATGTTAGAATGTGCATAAATAAATGTGCACGAAACACTTCTGAAGAAAATATCCGAACCGTGAGAGGATGAATATATCATTTTATCCACTAGGGTGAGCAAAGTTGCATCTAGAAGAACAAATAACATATCCTATGGAACTCGAAAGCACAATTTTTCATGTTAGATTTTTATTGTTTCCACACACAACCAAGTGCTACTGTAAAAATTAATCAAAGTAAGGCCAAGAAAATGAACCATTACATTTATGATTTTCTAGTTTTTTTTGTCCATATAAAAGATATAAGGATTTTTGGCACAATGAAATGCCTTCGCCTTTCATATTTATATGATATATCTATGCATCATAGAACGGAGCAGAGAAATAAATGTCCGTTCGATGACATTGCATCTGTATACCAATTTAGTTTCCTAGACTTAAATTTTGAAGAAAGTTCATCTGCTAACATGGAAGACGTAGGCAGAACATGCTGCTGCTAATTATGTCCCCTTCTTGAAGACGACATAGTAGCACATGCCAACCAATTAGGTTGTTTTGTTTAGCTTTCGCAAATGGTTTCACGGGTAGTTTTAATTGCCCAAAAAAATGGATTAGAAACAGAAGTATTCCTAGTATGCTACGGTTCCTTCTCAGGTATTTTCTTCTTTGTAGTAAGGACTAAAGCATTGGTTCCTAGTAGTACATCCATTCTTTTTAAGCTGCTAATGAGGCATAAGGTACAAGTACCTGCGTTCATATTTATTCCATTTTTTACCCATCCATCACTAGTAGGGAAAAGGCTACCGCAGGCGAACCAATTTTGCCTACCGCAGGCGAATGATTGTTCGCCTGGGACCACGTCGCCAGCGGTAATGACTTACCGCAGGCGAACAACCGTGTGCGCCTGGGGTATCTTGACATACCCCAGGCGAACAAGCCTTGTGCGTCTGGGGTAAGCCTCTTACCTGAGGCGAACAAGCGCTGTGCGCCTGGGGTATGTGTTCGCCTGGGGTACGGTTACTTATTCGCCTGGGGTATGGTTTTGCTGTGTCAAAAAATAAAAGAAACGAAAATAACAGAATTACAGCAAATTGACAGTAATAAATATGAAAATGACAGCAAAATAACAGAAATATTTCGATCATCACCAAATAGTCTCAATCATCACCAAATAGTCTCGAATCGAATAGTTTAGTTACAAGCATAGTTCAAACACTAGGAGTACATGCATAGTCCAAACAAATCGATAGTTTAGACAAGCAAAACAACAAGTAGCATCAACACTAGGAGTACAAGGAGTATAAGCACGGCGATGGCGAATGTGGTCATCCGGACCCTCGTCTTCTCCGTCTTCTCTCTCGCTAGGTAAGTGGCGTATCGAGCTTCCGCCTCCACCATGGTCTTGTACCCCTTGTAGCTGTTGCCGCTGAAACCGTGCACCTGTCTTCGGCATTGGTCCCAGTCGTCGTAGACTCCGGGAACCCTACCGACATACACAACATACCATGTCATCTGCGCATACGACAAAAATACGAGTTTAGCATCGAAAGTGATAATAGACCGTACATAACTATCAAAGAAATAGAAGCATCAAGGTTTATGAATAAAACACGACAAATAAAGGACTAAAAGTTATATGATGCAAGTGTATACTAACATTTTGTCAATCCTATGGTCTCGGCGGGAACGGACGAACGCCTTCTAGCGTGTTGAATGTCCGGGTGTCACGTTGCTCTCGTAGGTGTGCTTCTATGTCACGGTTGCTCGGTGGTGCGTGGCCGTGGAAGAACAAGCCACCCCGAGTGATGACATCCGACGAGAGTATCGTGCAGATCCTCCGCTGGATGCGACGGAACTCAGCCCGCACATATTCATCGGAGGTGTTGGCCATTTTTGTGGTCAGGTCTCGGAGATCACTTGGTAGATGGGCCTGTTGGGCATCCTTTAAGTACTCCCTCATCTGAAAGATGACATACCAAGCTTCCAACTCAGATTCTTGCTCCGATTGCTTGAGGCAGGGGAAGTTTGTTACGTGGGTGCACACGTAGGCACCTCGGACTATTTTCTCCTTTTTTAGGGGCTTGCCTAAATCGGCGGCGAAGCCGTTGAGGGCACTATTAAGAACAGCTCTTATGTCGGTGTAGTCCTTCTGCACCGCCCTACCTGCATCAAGATAAGTGCATTGTGACCAATGCGGTTCCATGACGATGAGTACGCATCCTCCGTTTCTGCGCAGAACATTTCGAACAAGAGCCATCAATATCATCAATCGGAATACTAAGGAGATTCTAGAAAGAATGTAACGACGTGAAGCATGTGACCGCTTACTTGGGAAAGTATGGCATGAGAATGGCGTTCTTATCCTTGTTATCTATCAAAAACCCCGTTATGTAAGTCGTGATAAGAACTCGGTCCGCATGTGACCGCAAGTAGTACTCATTCATGTAGTACGGGTCCATAATCGCCATGTGCGGGGTATTCTCCATGACCATATCATGCGCCATGCTGAGCGATACCAGGCGGACAATGCTTCGGTCCAGCTTACCCAAGTGGAAGACCCTGAATATGTCTTCGTATCTGATGAAGAACACCTCTGCGGGATTTGAATCCACAAAGCCCAAGGATCGGGGCACCTTGACCACGTATAGCGGGTAGGAGGGATGTTTCTCACGTAGAAGTTCATTCTCTCTGAACAAAATCCCGTCGTGGATGGTCCTCATGTCACCACCCATGACAGCGACAACCTCCGCCGGCAGCATCGGCTGACCCATCTCATGCACCTTCCTCCACGGGACGGCGGGCGGCAAACGGTCCAGGACTCGGGAGACCGCTGGCTGGCTACTAGAGGAGGCACCACCTTTCTTCTTGTTGCCCGGCCTCTTCCGATTCTTCTTCGGCCTCAAGCAGATGGGAGTGCCGCTTTGTTTTACCGCCTCCGCGGCTGTAGCACGTAGTGTATTCGGGGTAACCAGCGTAGGCTGTGGAGCCGTAAAGGCCGTCTGCTCCTCGGGAGTTTCTTGGGAATAGGTTAGCTTCTTCTGGATATCCGGTTTTCTGGTGGGTAACTCAGAAGAACCGCCCTCTCCGCCATCTACCTTCTTCTGGATATCAATAGTTCTGGCGGGTAACTCCGGAGGAGGTACCGGCTTCTCGCCATCCAACTGATTTATGAAATCGTCAATGGGAGCAAGTTCAATATCCATGTAGTCATCATGGGTCGTCTCATGCTCGTGCTGTTGCTCGTCATTGGACGTCTCGTGCTCGGGAGGAGGAGGATCCACCGGAGGTGGAGAGAGGACATTGCCATGTTGGACCTTGTCTTGTTGGCTTGCCGCGGGCTGAACCGGTGTAGTGGTGACGGTGATGGCTTGGCTTGGCGCCGACCCTGACGCCGTGTTCAGCCGAATAAGGGCTTTCGGCCATAGCAAGATTTGATTGTCCAGTTGGCCGAGATTCAGCTCGCTGTCGGCATCGGCGGGTTGATTAGGAGGATACAAGTTCTCGAATCCCGGTAGCACCAGATCGACGTGAACCCGAAGCTCGTTGGCCGGTATATCTCTGCAGTGGTACTTGCGGGATAGTGGCTGCAAGATGCTCCCCTTTGCAACATCCTTCAACTCGCTGCCCACTTTTAGCAGGAAGGTGCATCCCGTCGCGTCAGCCTGCGATAACATGCATCGATAGGTCAGAGAGTAGGGTTATATTGAACTGGCTACAGCTTGAGACGGTCAATAATCTACCGTGAGGGCATTGAGCTCGGCTAACGTCGACGGACCACAGGTGATGGTGGTCTCGTCGAGCAGCAGGGTGGTGGCCGCGCCGGACACGGCCGACGGTCCATCGGGGGCAGGCACGTCGGGCACGGCCGACGGTCCATCGGGGGCAGGCGTGTCGGGCACGGCCGACGGTCCATCGGGGGCGCCAGGCACGGCCAACATCGACGGTATGTTGAACGTCGGTAAGGGCCCCTGTGAGCCCCCGGCGATGTAGCCACATATTTTTTCAAATACGGCGGGGATGAGCGCATTCATCTTTTCCCCCACCGTTTTCTCAATCTTCTTCTCCATGTTTGTTTCCAAGTCATGGACCTTCTTCTTCAGCTCCGCCGTCTCCTCGCTCTTCTTCGCCGCCCGCGACTCCTTAGTGCTGGGCTCAGCCAAGCCATGGTTGGCGTGCTTCTTATTAAGTCCGCCGCCGGTGATACGGCCTAAGTGCGGCCTTTTCAGAGGGTCCTGGCTCTTTGCCTTGTTGTACCCCCTGATGAAAGGCTTATCCCACGCGACTTTGGCCGTCGACGTCTGCGACGAGGAAGATTCAAGTTGTTGTTCTTCTAGCTGCAGAAGCAACATATAAACGGTTTAGAATTTTGGTTCCGTACTAGAATGAAATCATGTACTTGATGATGATGAGTTGCATGAAATGGTAAATTTCTTACCACTAGCTTCTCAACATTCTTCACGCTATCGTCGGTGACCAAAATAACACCCTCCACCATCTTCGGGTCCGAGACAAGTTCCCCGGTCGGAGTTACTTTTCTGTACCTCGACCTCATGAATTTCTGGAATTGCGGGTCATGGGCATACTTGGCGTAAGGGTTCTCAATCCCTTTTTCAATGTAGGCCTGGTCCTCTTTCGCCCAAACTGGCTCCTTCCCGTCGTAGCCACGACAGCCGAGATTGTGGTGACCGATGTTCTTCGACGCTAGATCCTTCCCCCATCCCGTTTGCTTCTTAGTGACATCAAGCGACTCGTTATCTAGGAAAGTCTTGAAGTCATCGGGCGTAATCCGCGGGAAGTGGCGATGGATCTCTTCGAATGGTGTCCTTTCCTTAATCATCGCCCTCACCATAGTCTTGTAATTGCTCAGGGCTTTGGTGAATCTAGTGAGGGCGAGTTTGTTCACGAGGTTGCCCTTCAGATTCTCGTTGTTGTAGGGGGGAGGGAACTCGTACCGCGCGTGCAGCCTCGAGATGAGTTGGGCGCGCAGAGTTAGTTTCTTCTTGAGAGTCGGCTCGTTGACATTGACGACGTCTCGAAGTATCGCGCCAAGTTGGAGGAAGTACCCCTTCACAAGGTCCAATGGCATTAGAGGCGTGCCACTGGAAGGGTCCACCTCCGTGAATTTCTCTCGAACGGTGCCGACCTTGTTCGGAGCTCGCTTCCGACGCTTGTTTCCCGTCGTGCTGCTCCCTGAGGGACCCCCGGCGCCACTATCAGTGGTTTCCTCCTCGCCACCGGTGAGCCCGTCATCATTGTGGGGATCGACATCAGGGTCAGTTTGTGTCCGATCTTCCTCTTGCGACTCTCGGGCCATAAGGATGTAGTGGTCCAATAAAGCCGGATCCGTAGTAGAAGAAGACATGCCCTAGCTAGCAGTAGACAAAACGTATACTGTTAGTCACCGGAAAAATTCGGCGTGACCTCGGCTATATATAAATGGTCATGCCGGAGTGCCAGAAATTCGCCGGAACGGAAATGAATCAACGTTCCGACAAAACATTGGCACTCAATGTACCTGCAACAGAAATTGAATGCACACATATAGCAGCAGTAGTACTATGAGGCTAGGAAGCGCGGATACGGCAAAAATGTCACGTATCCGTACCTTGAGATACACCCAGGATATGTTTGGGATCGGAGACACATGCAATAAAGTACATTGAAGATTATGCATACCAAATTGATCCTAGATACCAAATAGAAACTTAACTGTACATTATATAATACCCTGGCTAAAATTTATACATTGCTATCCAATGAATTCTGGATTATATAACGTCCTGGTACATTCTCATGGTCATTCTCATACAAAACATCACAAATTTTTACATATTTTTAATTATATTATATATATGCAAATGTATCCCCGTATCCATGTATTTGAAAAATTGCCGTATCGCCGTATCGCGGTATCCGTATCCGTATCAGTATCGCCGTATCCAGGCATCCTAGCTATGAGGGCGTTGGAAGAGGGGGAGGGGGGGCTGACCTAGGTTCGTCGTGGGCGTGGGCGACGGCGGCGTGGGTGACGAAGCCCGGCGTGGACGACGACGCCCGGCGTGGACGACGACGATGAGAGGGACGGCGCGCGCGCGCGGCGTGCTCCCGCTCCTCGATCCGCTGCTGCTCCTGCTCCTCCTCCTGCTGCTGCTCCCGCTCCTCCTCCTCCTCCTGCTCGACAACGATGACGGCGGCGTGCGATAAGAGAGGCGACGGCGTCGTGCGATGAGAGAGGCGACGGCGGCGTGCGGTTTGGGATCTAGGAAACAGAGTGATTATGCGGGTTGGGGTTAGCAGAGTGGGGACTTACAGGCGCACAACGATTGATATGCGCCTGCGCTATCCTTTACCCCAGGCGAACAAAGCGTGGTGCGCCTGCGCTAATGTTCTTAGCGATTCGTTTTGCGCGGGCCCACAGAGGTGTACCCCAGGCGCACAGACTGAAAAATGCGCCTGCGCTAAGCATTAGCACCGGTTTGTATCACAAACCGGTCCTAAAGGCCTGCGGCCATTTGCTGCGGGCAGGTGGGTGGGCCCTGGGGACATACCTTTAGAACCGGTTTGTGATACAAACCGGTGCTAATGTTCTTGGCTCGATGCCCTGTTATGCGCGGCCCCACAGATCCTTACCGCAGACGAGTTTTCTGGATAATGCGCCTGCGCTAAATTTCGTAGGATTTTGGTTTGCGCGGTCCCACATGGCATTACCCCAGGCGCATGTCCTGTGAAAAGCGCCTGTGCTAAGATTTTCTAAATTATACACAGCGCCCCACATCGAGCAATACGAATGCTATAATATGTGGCTCCCCCACGTTGGTTTTCACTTAAAAAATACATACATATGAATGTTAACATGTGCAAAAATATTTAATATATGTCGCATCGAGCGTAAATAGATTGGTTTAGCGAGATACCGCAAGTGTTTCTCTCTAAAAACACATTTTAATATATGTTTGCTGCTCTGATTGCCAAACGGATTGAGACCGTCAGTGCTCGCACCAAGCCTGATGTTCCTTGGGTCGTTCCCGAATTCCTCATCGAATGCGTCTAATGCTTTCCACTGACGTGCATCCGAAGGGTGTATTAGCACTGATTTTTCAACACGTTCTGGATCGCTCAGGGCATCTCCAGCCGTTGCGCCCCCCAGGGCCCAAAACGCCGCCGTTTTGGGGCCGCCGCCGCGCTTAACGGCGCTATTCTGGAACCTGGAGGGGCGCGTTTCCCAGTCGCGTCCCGAGCCCAAGAACCGGCCCAAACAAACGCAACATGAAAACAGGCGAAATTTTATTGAAATTCGAAAACTGCGTACATATTCGGCGCGAATTTAAGCTAGTACGAAAAATTTAAACTAAACATAGGAAATTTAAACTACTCGATGACTGCTCCTACGCCTACGCATCGTCGTCTTCATCAGCGACGTCGTCGTGGCGGTGCTGGTTGGAGGGGCCGGCTCCGTCCTGGCTCGCCGCGGCGAGACGGCGTTGCTCCGCCCGCTCCGCTCGGGCCTGCAGGCGCAGCCGGTGCAGCTGCGCCTGCTCGGAGGGCAGGCGGTTGCGCCGCCGCTCACTCTGCAGCGCAACCTGCCGCCGGTCGGCCTCGTAGAGGGCGATGATGCCCTCCTGCTCGACGGAGGCAGCACGCTGGGCCATCTGGCGGCGCACCGCTCGCGCCGCCTCCTCCCGCTGGTGCGTCTCCAGGGAGGCACGAACGGCGGCCGCCTCCGTCGCCGTCGCGGCCTGCTCGAGGACGCCGCGCACCTCGCGGTACGCGTCCTCGTTCTGCGAGGTCTCGAACGAGTGCAGCCCGGCGTGCTGCTCGGGCCACACTGGTTGCCTCCTCACCTCGCGTCTCCAGTGGCGGGCGGCTCGCCGCGCTTCTCGCGCCTCGTCGTACTCGGGTGGCTGCTCCGGCGCCACCGGCTCCGGCGCCACCGGCTCCGGCGCCACGACCTGCGGCTCCGGCGCCGCTTGCTGCGCTGGCTGCAGCTCGTCGTCGTCGCTCTCGGGCCCCGCGTCCCAGAGGTTCTCCATTGCGGCGAGGTTCGAGGGTGGAGAAGAAGGGTGGAGAAAGAATGTGGCGAGGAGACTGTGCGTACGGGGAGGGGGCGGGCACCCTTTTTTATACTACTCGCGGGCCGGCCAGTCGCCGCTGCCGCCCCGCCATTAATCCGGTGGACTTTGACGGCGCGGGGGTTTCTGTTCCCGCGTTTAATGGCGGGGGTTTCTGTTCCCGCGTTTAATGGCGCGTTCTGGGAAGCGCCTGCGCTAAGTGGTGCTACCCCAGGCTATTCTTTGTCCCAGGCGAACTACTAACCAGTGCGCCTGCGCTAAAGGGAGCTACCCCAGTCCACTGTTTACCCCAGGCGCTTCGGTATTTACTCGCCTGTGGTATCTGTAATACCGCAGGCGAACATATATTCTATTCGCCTGCGGTAAAGGAAGCGTGCCAGCGTCGGCCGTGGTTGGCCCTGCCACACTTTACCCCAGGCGCTTCCGGTTTCTGTTCGCCTGGGGTAACTGGCCTACCCCAGGCGCATCAACTCGCGCTTCGCCTGCGCTAATTAACCCAGGCGCACTGTTTTACTTGTTCGCCTGTGGTAGGATATGCTGCTATAAGCAAATCTCTAGTAGTGCATATTTCTTTCTTCATCAATTGCTTTTGAAGGCAGTACCTCATTTTATAAGCTGTAGAGTGGGCAGTAAAAAATATTAATTGTTGACATACCGTCACAGCCACACCTAGAAGTTTAATCAAAATCGACATTGGAACGGAAGACAGGGAATACCATAGGCGGCGGCAACAGCTAGTAAGGTAGGGCGGTGCGACCTGTGATCTTGTCGGCGAGCTGCGGGGGCAGCCAGCGGGTGGGAGGGAAGGCTTTGCCAGCCATCACGGCGGTTCTGGTGACCTGTAGCTTGTCATTCCCCGTTGGCCAGCCGTTTATTGTCCCTCCCGCTTGGCCGCCCACCTCCTATCTTTCCTCGTCGGTGTCCCAACCTGCTGGTCTGCCCATGCTCTAGCCATTTGCTCGCCCTGTATCCTCCGACTTAGCCATTGAATAAGGTAAATACTACGTATCGTGGTCCGATTGTTGGCGAATCGTCGGACGCTAGAGTTGCCGTCGATTCAGTTTCACCCGAGCGATTCAGATTTCCCCATTTTGATCAGCCCCAATTAAATGGAACGTGATCAGCGATGGGATTAATTACCGAATAAACGGTTGACCCGCTACACACCCCCCCCCCCCCCCCGCGTATCCCCTGCCCCTAGCTCGTTCCCCCCCCCCCCCCGACCCCAAACCAGAGCAGGTTTCCTCCGCCGTGTCGGAAACAAGAAATCCGCCGTCGCTCGCGTGATTGCTTCCACCGCCGCTGGTATCCAAGATACGGATCCCCACGTACCTCGTCCCCCCGGCGGATTTATTCATGGCGATACGCGGCGTGGAGGACTCGCCGGATTGATGTGCTTCCCTGCGGCGTTCGAGTAGGTGACGAGGGGCGGCGTATCAGTGGGCGGCCGTGCCATAGCACAGCGTCGCCGCCGACCCCTTGGGCTCCCCACCTCCGCCCCTCCCATCCTCCACAGTCGTGTCTCCGCCGCCAACCTCATCTCGTCCCTGTCGTCTCCGCCCCTGACGCGATCTTCAACCGCATTGATTTTGAGGTATGAGCTTTTGGTTATCCACGAATTGCGGTCTCACACCCGCCAAAGCATCTAGATCCGGCTCTGGAAACTAGGTTAGATGGGCTTTGTGCTGCATATGTTTGTCCATGAGAATGGAGATTTGTGTTGCAGGGGTGAGTAGGTATTGATTCTTTTTGACTGATTTCTTAGATGGGTGTGAGTGGACCTGTGATCTGTAGAAATTCTATGAATTTGATTTCGCCAACTTTAATTTGAGGGTTGGATGACAGAGATATCACACATGCGAGGTCAAACTGTCGATTTATGTGTCTTTGGCGCACCTGTTTGGTTATGTGTTAGTTAATCCGTCATGTCACTTATGTTGAAATATTGGCGGCAACCATGGAAGCATTCTCATATTCAAATATCTATGCTTCTACATTTATATTATCATGCTTTGCATCCAAATTATTGTGCTTCTGCTTCCAACTCACTAGGTATGTGTTACAAGAGCTGACATGCTTCCTACCCCAGTTAGTCCTGGTGGTGCTTTTTCATCAGTACTGTAATGCTGTGCGTGCAAAAAAATATGCTTCTGCTTTCTATTTAGCTTATTTTTTTACTGTACACAAATAGGCACATGTAAAATCTCGGGGACACTCATGGGGACACTCTGTAGAAAGGAAGTCCAAGTAAGGCTTGTAATGACATGGATTAATAGTAGGTAAATATTCTTATTACCATGTGAAATCATGAAGGAACTCATTTCTATAGATCTCATAGGAAAAAATCAAGGGTATTTCTTTGGCAGGCAGGCAACACAAACCATGTTATATAATCCTGAGGACTAACATTTCAGAAAATTGAGACCTTAGAATTTAACATGCACAATATCTGGTCCTTATTCTTTAGTAATTGAAGCAACTGGTAAAGCAGCTGAACTTTTTCTCTAGCTCCAGAGAGAGGTCCTTGTAGTTATTGTACATCTTAAGATCCACCTTCCTGAGGTAAGGTGCACCATCCATGCTAACCTTGACATACAGGCACCCTGGCACGGCTGCCTGCTTTGCCTCGACCTCGTCTTTGCTTTTTGGAGCAGATAGGTTCGTCGCCATTGTGTTCTTTCTGTAACTGCGGATTGGTGGCCATCCTACCACTTGTGCCCTGTTACATACATTCTAACAATCAAACGATATACCTTAAGAATTAAGGTTGCTTTAGTAGCCACAGAGCACTAAAAATGAAAACAGAAACTGAACCATAAACCACAAGAAGATGAACAAGGGGAATAAATTTGTTGTTGTGAATTGTGCATTATAATATTAGTGTGTTAGTGAATCCGTCATGTCACTTATGTTGAAATATTGGCGGCAACCATGGAAGAATTCTCATGTTCAAATATCTATGCTTCTACATTTATATTATCATGCTTTGCATCCAAATTATTGTGCTTCTGCTAACTGTTTACTGTTTTTAGGTTGGCAGGGATAGCCTAAGTAAGCATGAAGGAAACCAAGGAAATGTATAACCTGAAGATTCGTTTTTCGGCTGCTCGTTTGAAGGATATAGTTGCGGGACTAAATGAAGGTCGTAGAACCCTCATTATTAACAGAGGGTGGGGAGTTCTTCTGGACATTTCTGCTTTCTCGGTTCCCAGGGGCTTGCTTCAATGGATGATTGGCCTCATAGATGCTGAGCTTGGTGAATTCAGGAACCCTCGGAACAAGACAAGCATTGTGTTCAACAAAGAAATGGTTATCAAAGTCCTCGGTCTCCCATGCGGAAATAGAAGTGTGCTGCTACTTGGTAAACATGAAGAATCACCATACCGGGAATTCTACAAGATCGATAAAGACTATGGAAGAAGGACGCCAATAGCACATGCCGAGCAGTTGGTCAAAACAATAATCTGGATGAGGAAACATGGTTCAGGTCTTTTTTCCTACTAGTTGTGAGCACATATTTCTGCCCTGGCACCGGAGATATGCTTTCGTTAGATTATCTTGGTAGCCTTGGTGATTCCAAGATGGTTCAGGATTATGATTGGGGCCAACATATTTTCCGACATAGAATGTCTGAAATCAAGGCATTCCAAGATAGAAAGAAGAAGGCACTTGATGATGGTAACACCAATTTTCAGTCATGGTGTGGCGGTTGCATACCATGGGTCGCGGTATGTCAAGTTTCATATCTACTTTTTGTTCCCGTTTTTAATGTGAAGCCCGTGCCTATGAAGATTCACCAAATATGTGTGCTGCAGGTTGTCTACATGGACCATTTGGCTTTCCCTGTGATATCTTTGTCGCAACATCGGATTAATTACTCCCTCCCTAGAGCCTCCCATTTTACCGACGCCGAATTCAAGTTTGTTATGAACCATGACAAAAACAAATTGACACTAAATGCCAATACATATGGTGTACGCTCGGTCAGTGTTATTTGTACTTGTTGCACCACATAATGCATACTTTTCTTCTGTATCCTGAAATTCATGTCATCTATTATTTTTTGTAGTTTCGACCAATCCGAGACACCCCTTATGCCTATAAGATTGGAACATCTGGTAACCTAGCACTTCAGGAACATGTTCTTCCTAAGCCTGTAGCTGCAAAATCGGTTCTGCCGGCGCAGGTAAATACTAAACTAGGCATTTTTCATACATTTCAAATTTGTTACCGTCCATTTTTGACTTTGCTTCAAATGCATCATGCTTCCTACAGGAAGTACCTCACCTACCACCGGACGTACCCAACACTGCCACTCAGGTACATCTTCTATGTACTGCCGGTTTTAACTAATCTATTTTGTAAATTTCTAGAATTTGCTATTTATGCTTCTTGTATTCACATTATCGAATAATTTTTTTATTATACTTAATAACTGTTTTTTCACATGTACAGGAGCTCTCAGATTTCATAAAACCTATTTTTGAGAAGCATACATCTTTGTGGCTAAAATATGTTCAAAAACATACATCCAGGTTAACAAAGTTGCACTCGAAGCACATGGCAGCTTTTGCTTCTGAGGTGGTTGAAGCTGTGAAGACTCATGCCACAATTCCAGATGGGTTATCTTTGCCTATCAGAGCTTCCCCGCCCGTTGGCTCACCATCCAGAGCATCCACCACCACTGTTACACCACAGGTAGATGTTCCACCAACAAATCTCCAGAAATACAAACAGACAAATCAGATGACACTCGTAGCACAATCTGATGTTATGACAGCAGGAAATCCGGATGTTGATCAACCTGAGTCTCCTGGTACTATACAACTCTCACTGACAATTACAGCTTTAGTGTCAAGTATTTTTTTAAATGCAACAGTCTCCAAACTATGTATACCTTCACATACTACACATCCTGATATTGCTGATAATTATAGTTTCCAACTCATACAATTGCTATGCTTCCATAAATTGTAAAGTATGTGCCATGCCTCCAAAAATTGGCATGCTTCCATAATTTGTTAAGTATGTTCTATGCTTCCAAAAAATGGCATGCTTCTAGAACTGAACCCATTTATGCAACATGCTTCCAAACATTATCTCCCAGCTTCCCTAAACTTGGTATATACAGTTTTCTAGAGTGATTATATGCTCGTTTAGAGTTCACACACCCCGTGATACGTAACACAGAACTTGTTGCTACCTACATCCCATCTTCATCAGGTATTATTATGATGTGGCACACAAACTCAAGAGAAGAAAAAAAGGAAGAAAATAGTTTTTCTAGGAAAAGATACCGGTGCTAAACAGAAGAGAGTTAAGATTACCGATGAAGCAAAGGATCTCTATACCACATACATCCTTAGAAGGTGCATCCGGTATTCAGATGGCGATGAAGAAGGGTACCTTCTATATGTATTTTTTGCTTTTCACGTGTATTAATGTTTGTAAACTGTAAAATTACCTACCTTCTTTTCCGATGCATTCCTACAACATATGTACATTACTAACACAATTTTTTTGTGTTTCCACATGCCACCTTTTGTCGACTACGGCAATTACCATGTCTCATATCCAAACTTCCATGAATCTCTTAAACCCCGCGGAAGGGTTGAAAACAACACCATGGAGATTTTCATTAGGCATTTCAACATGGTTGTTAGCATCCCTATTTCCAGCGAGCCGTTGTGCACAAAGTTTGCATTCTCACAGTCCATTATCGTAAGTCCATGTAATATGTACATGTCATGTTTCGTTACGAATTCATTTTACTACCTTGTTCTGATTACTCATTTTTAACCAACAAATTTTGTAGTCCAAACTACTTGCGCACGAGGACGCATTTGATCCAAAATCATGCATAAAAGAGTTCCAGAAAATGTATAAGGAAAACAAGCTCGTATCGAAGGATTTGGTATGCGCCACTTTGCCTTTGTCATAGTGTCGTGAATGCAAGTCTTCACTACAGCTTCTAATATGTGATTCTTTCTTTTGCTTCTATTTTTGTAAGCTCTACTTTGCGATAGTCCATGGAGACCACTGGATTCTAGTCTCCATCAGCCTTCTTCACAAACAATTCAGTATTCTCGACTCCATGAGGTCTGACAAGGAAAAAAGCATATATGACAAAGCCCATTCCCTGGTATGAACCAAAACGAATGTTGTTTGCATATTTTGTAAAAATTGCACCTCCCAACTTTTTCTTTCTTCTGCGTAGGTAAAGAATTTTGCCAAGCTTGCTAAATATGCAAAAGCATTCCCAAAAGAAGATTTTTCAAAATATGTGCAGCACAACCCGGAGGAGTTGCGCCAACAGACTACCAAGTAGTACATGCACTACTAAATACATAGTTTCAGTTTTAGTTTGCTTCCATTACCTAACTGCTTCCTTATTACACCAAATTTGACTGCGGGGTTTTTGTAATGCTATTCATGAAACATTGGGATGGAAGAAAATGCAGGACTTCAATCAGCTATCTCGTAACACCTAGCTTCCTCACCTACAATTAATCAATGGAAGCATGTATTCTATTCCAATTGTTATATGACTCAATGGTATACAAAAGTTTCCAGCTACCATTCTAATAAGACGTCTATTATTAATTTGCAGGACATGTTTGACAATCGCGTGGTCGTAGCCCACATGCTCATGACATCTTCGTTGAATATCGCTGACTCAAACTGGGTCCTCGACGCTAAATAAGCTGCTGGAAGGAAGAGAAGCATGTACACCAGTTATTTACACAATCAACTGTAACCCTTTTGAATGCAATGCACACTACTCTACGGCTTGTCCCCCTTTTGAGTTCACTGCCCACCACTCTAGGATTTGTCGTAGCTTCTTTTGGAACTCTGTAATAAGTTATGAATACAGGAATGATCTTGGGAAGTACGAATTTAAATGGTGTTTTGTAATTTCTGTGCTTCCAAAAATGAAAATAGATGATGCTATCACAAATTCTAGAATTCACAAATCCCAGAAGCATTTTTGTTCGGAAACTGTTGCTGCACGGATTGATTTTAGTAACCTCCTTGCTTCCCAAGTGGAAAATGGTACCATGCTTCCAAAGAATCAACTAAGTGCTTCTGTTTATAATATTTTTGCTTGCTACAAATGCGCATCATGCTTATTAAAAAACATGTGCTTCATTTCACTCTGTAAGAAAATTCTGGAAACCAAATGAACATGGCAAATTCCGTGCTTTCAAAACTCAATTGAATGCTTCTTTTCCTAAAATTATATGCTTGCTTAGTGCAGGTAACATGCTTATTAATAAACCTGTGCTACATTTCCATTCCTAGATACTCCTCCACCAGCGTTGGAAAATCTATTTTTCAACTTGGTTCAAATAAAAAATTAATCTTGGTGCTTCTATATACCAAAACTAGTAGTATTTTATGTGCTTCCATGATGGGCACACGAACTGAAAACAATATAAACATGATGCATGTTTGTTTTGGAAAATGTTGCGGCCCGGATTGATTTTGGTAACCACCTTTCCTCCCAAGGGGAAAATTCGTGTGGTTATCCATAAAGCAGCATGCTTCCAAATAATCAATTAAGTGCCTCTATTTTAAAATAATTTTGCTTCCTAAGAATTCTCATCATGCTTACTAAAAAACCTGTGCTTCATTTCACTCTGTAAGAAATTACTGGAAACCAAATGTACATGCTAAATTCCGTGCTTTCAAAACTAAATTGAAGGCTTCATTTCCCAAATTTATATGCTTGCTTAGTGCAGGTAACATGCTTAGTACTAAACTTGTCCTACATTTCCTTTCCTAGATACTCCTCCACCAATTTTGGAAAATCTATTTTCAACTTGGTTCAAATAAAAAAGGAATCTTGGTGCTTCTATCTACAAAACTAGTAGTATATATGTTCTTCCACGATGGGCAGACGAACTGAACACACGATTATAGAACAAACGAGATTCTTCATGCAAACAAAGTGGTGCCAACATGTATACCAGGTACATCAGTTCAAGGTGCATCCGATGTTCTGTTCATAATTAAGAAAGGTACCACCTAAACTTAAGCTTAAAAAATGGAGAAGAGGTCACAAAACTTGTTGAAATACAGATCAAAATAACCTTGTTTGCTCTCTACAATCCCATGATTAAGCATTACAATGTAGCACTCCTCAAATTCAAAATCAGTAATGACAAGCTTGAAGTTTCAAACAAATCATGAAAGCATCAACAACCATCCTTCCTACTTGTATTCAACAACACAAATATGATCACAAAGTGAGCTCTGTTTCCCGCCTAAGGCGTTCCCCGCGTTCAGCTATTTCTTTGTTCTCAAGAGCCTGATATGGGCAATGTCTTTTGATGTGGCCGGGTTCTTTACACTTGGAACAATAGCTTGGCTTCCTTTTTTTGAACTTTTTC
The DNA here is from genome assembly GCA_028641055.1 of Alopecurus myosuroides. NCBI lineage: Eukaryota > Viridiplantae > Streptophyta > Magnoliopsida > Poales > Poaceae > Alopecurus > Alopecurus myosuroides. The sequence goes on along the minus strand of CM054058.1, from coordinate 69,900,421 downwards.
TCTGCTTCCTCCTGTCTAATCTCACTGCTGGCTTCTTCCTTTTTTCTTTATCAGCTGGCCGCCCCTTTTTGGCAGACCTTGGAGGATTATCAAGCTTCTGCACATCACCATCTGTTTCTTCCACGGCATCCTTTTCGGTCACACCACCTGACAGCCGGTGTGCTCGGACTAAAGATGTTAAATGTTCCGCACCACCTTCAACAATCTTGTATGTGCCTTCACCAAAGCATGCTTCCGCTGCTAGCGTTGTCAACGTCCTGCATAATGCATTGAACCTCAAAGTGTTTGTGTCTGGAACAGTACTGAAACCATTGAAAGGCTTTCTTGCTTCTGCTACAGTAGCTTCCTCTGACCATCTATGAAGCAAGTACTTCTCTGGTATTTCTTGAACATTGGTATGCACCATAGCCTTAAGGATGTGGTGACACATCATGCCATTCACATTGAATCTGTTGCAAGTACAGACATAAGAATTGTCATGTGACTCGAAAGTTACAGTTCTAACCTTCTTGGCTCTAGGATCATTCCGACGTAGCTCGTACTGTACACCAGTACCAACAACCGGGTATATGCTATAAGTTGTTGTCATCTCCATCATTTCCCTAAACTTCGCAAAAGCAGCCCTGGTGTAGAATTTTGATGCTTGCTCCTCAATTTTATAACTTCACAAAGAAAAAAAAAGCGTACTGTGAGTACGTTTTCATATGTATATATGAAAAAATATAGTTTCCACCTTCATTCCACATACCTCGACCATACTGTTGCTTCCGTCGCCTCTCCTAAAAAGCCAGCATTGTCCTCCCTATCAAGCCTTGTTTCCTGAATGTACTCGTATTGCTTCACAAATTGCCAAACTGAGTCCTCTGGATGCACAAGCGTCTTGAAAAACGAGTTCAGTCCTTCTGACCTCCCGGTTCTACTAGTGAATGGGAAAAAAATCATTCTTGAAGTATGCGGGGGGCCAAGTATCCCTGCATCCCCACATATTAACGACCCCATATATTAACGAGGTGTTCGTTAGTCTCAAGTCCATGCTTCGACACCATCAGCTGCCACATGCCCTCAAACTCGCCAACTGTGTCAGAACCATAAAGACAGTAAAAAAACTCCTTCTCGAACCCTTCACGGGACCTGAAAAGTACTCCAAGCTTGTCTTTTGCTATCCTAAGCACATGCCACAAGCAGCAACGGTGCACCGTGAATGGAAAAGTATCAGATATGGCACCTGGAGTTGATTTGCATTGATCCGCCATTATGCATGTTGGATGTTCACCACCCATTGCTTCCATCCAAGTCTCAAACACCCACTTGAAAGTGGGGATTGTCTCATCCGGGATCAAAGAACACCCAAGCATAATGGTCTGCAAGTGGTTATTGATGCCTACTATAGGTGCAAACGGCATATCATATCGGTTGGTACAGAAGGTTGTGTCAAAAAATACACAGTCTTTGAACCTCCAGTACATCTCTCGCGTTCTTCCGTCTACCCAAAAAAGTGCTCTCACTGTATTGTTCTCATCTACTTTGATAGCATAGAAGAATTGTGGACTCTCAGCCCGAAGTCTCTGGAAATACCGAAAAGTTTTTGACATGTCGTTCTGCCTCACCTCATTTCTCAATTATGTTCTAATGTTTCCAACATCTCTGTTTGTGTATGGTAAGTTGCGGAGAGTCCCATGCAAATCTCCAAGTGTGGCCATGATAAGGGACGTATCGACATTACGATTATGCAAGGTCTTGATCATCATATAGTACGTCTTCATATGGCACTTTTCGATGAGATCTGTAATACCTTGTCCACTCGTCCTTACTCATCAACGTGTGTGTGTGTTCCTCAATGAAGATGGTGACCTCCCATTTTCCCCCCTAAGACCAACAGACATCCGACCTTACAATCATGTCTCTTGAGCTTGTTCCGTTTCCTCTTCGCAACATCCATCTTACTACCAAATTGTGTCACCTCAGATGATGCTTCCGTTACATTCTCCACGGTATCAAAAACCTCTGGATCCATCCCCTCTTCTCCTGCTGTCATATTAACCTTGGACTTCCTTGCATGAGCACACTCAAAATCTCTCCCGATTAAATGATCACATCCTTTCTTCTGACTCCTTCTTGAGCATCCAATCCTGCTGCCAAAACCCATCTTCTCTGCGTACTCATTGTAAAACTTCTTTGCATCCTCAACATTATCAAAAAGCATTCCTACGTGCGGAGTTAACCTCTTTGAACTTCCACCATCAACCTAAAAAACGAAGCATACAAATATTGTGAGGTTCCAAATTGAAGACAGCATTCACCACAAGAATATGCTTCCTTACAACTAACAAAATGTTTCTTCCCAACAATAGAAATGCTCATAATATCGAATTTACGTACCAATTGCATATGCTTCCTTGAGTAAAAATCTCATACTACATTCCGAAATGAATAACAAACTTGTAAACAACTCAACAGCATACATAATACCAGTGGAAATCATGCTACACTACGTCAAAATCTTCACATAATCGAATATCCGTAGTATGAAACTGTGCTTACATACGTACTACGAAATGCTACGTCATCTATTCGAAAAATCTTTCTATTTTAGTATTAATTCTACTACCACATCCATTTGCTTCCTTGCAAATTTCCAAATGCTTTGACATATATGAACAAAAGCTTACTTTATGTCTACTCTCGAATTTACGTACCAACTACATATGCTTCCTTGATATCCATGAAATGCTTCTAGATATATAAAACATGTTTTGTCATTGTTTCCTAACGGATTACACAAGAACGCAATTATCCCGAACCCAACTTAGGGACACCAAACAAGCACGACGGCTGCATCTATATAGTTCACCTTTTTTGCAACTAAGTAAAATCAGAAGGGTTAAAACCTTTACATCATCGTCGCCATGGATTACTACAGGGGGGTTGCTGATTGGTTCAGGATTTGATACTCCAATGTTACCAACTCCATCGCCATGGTTCACCAAGGGGGGGGGGGGGGTCGGCACCTGCTTCTGCACTAGATGGTCCATTGCTTCCACACACAACAGAGACCAATTCCGGGTCGATTTGACAGGAAACACGACGGAAAAACGGATTCATGGTAGGTGGGTACTCAATTTCCTCTCTCAGGTGTGCCATATGCAATAAAACGTGGATACAGGAAAGAGGAAACTATGAGGGAGAGGAAGCACACGGTTGAAGCCTAAAATGAGATGAACCAAGCACTGGGAAGGGAGGTAGCCATTAGAGGCGCGGCAGGAGGTAACGCGCGCGCGTGAATTATGTGCGCATGCAGGATTTTCGGGGCTAAGCTGAGGGAGTGATTCCCGGCCGCGCGCGCGGGACAACAAAACTCATCTGACCGTCACTGTGCAATTCATCGTACGGACAAAAATAGGTCCGATTTTATTCACGTAATCGGCGTCCGACTCCTAGTAGGCGCCATTGAATAAGTAATTCTATGGCTCTGCATCCTGGGTCACCATTAAGGTACCTCCACCCTATCTAACTCGAAAAATGAACTACTTTTGTGATGACATCATCATTTAAAAAATTTAGTTTATTTTTTTGAACTAGAGAAGGTAGAGGGTACCCTAATGGTGATGCACTTACATTATTAACTGTTGTTAGAAACAGATTTTGAATTAATGTATGCTTTGTGGATATATTAATCTCCAATTCTTATGTAAGGTTTCTAACTAAAGTAAGGTTTTATTCTTGGTTAGTTGTTTTTATTTAATTAAAAGGCACCGTGTGAGTATGTGTAGCGATGGTCTCGCTTCAGTCGTATATTCTTCTACTTGTTGAAAGGTGAAGTCATATTTATTTTAAATCTTCCTCATTTTCGTTCATATACCTCTCCTTGTTTTTGCTTCTGTGATGTCAACTTTTGAGCCTAGGCCACAAATTTTTCTTTGCCGTCATTTATTAAGCAAGAAGCCCAAAAAATCTAAGCGTCATGGAAAAAAGTGAAACAATGTAGCATGTTTTGTAGTTTCTATTTTGCATATTTCACTGTCAAACTAACATCAATGGTTGTGGGTCATTTCACACTGGGTGCACCACGCCGTTGGGCTTCGACGTAAGGTACAGTGGTGGTTGATCTTTTCTGATCGTTTCTTCAGTGTTAGAAAACATTTTACTATTTTCTGGCTTGTTTTTTGTTCTCTGTTACAACTTACCGTGAAGGGAATAGAAAGTTAAAACGAGGGGCAATGCTTGTGGAGGCAAAACATGTAGCTGGTAATTATTTTCCATTTTTGAACTACATGGTAGTGACCATTCATACTCTGCTGTGAAAGTTATTGGGAAGTTGGTGAGATGTTTTTCTCTTTGTGAAGAAAGGTCACTGATGGCGAATTGGTGATGAGGTAGTCATTTCAAAAATATGAGGAGCAAAGCAGCTAAAGGGATTGACAAAGCAATGTATAGCACGAACAGACAAGTGCTGGCTAGGTAGTTGACGGAGGGATGATAACCCGGTAAGCTAACGCCAAGGTGAAACTCGGCCCAAAGGGAATCGCGCAAGACCCGGCTCAAGGAAGAGGAGTTTCTAGAAGGCCCAAGAAGGATGTAGGCCTTGTAACCCAGCCTTTGGGGTTACTATTGGGAAACTTAGGGTTGTGTGCGGTTTCCGGGTAGGATTTCGAGTGTGCCTTGTATAGGGAGCCAGGGAGCCAAGTACGATATAAGCCGGCTCCTAGGGTTAGGAAAAGAGAGCTTCACCAGATATTCGAGTATCCCTGTAATACGAGAGCTGATAGTTGTAACCCTAGATTGGAGACTCGGCGACTTGATTGCCAGAGCTACCAGATCGATTGATAGCATGATTTTCCCTGAGCTAAACCCTCTCCCAAATACCAGAGTCGAATTGCCCCAAGACAAGTTACCCCTGGTAACGTCTGCCGTGATTATCCCACGACAGTTGGCGCCCACCGTGGGGCCTACGTCCAAGGGTGTTTACATCACGGGAGAAGCTCGCGAAAGCGTGAAGAACCTCGTCATCGGCAAGACCTACACCGATCCCGAAGGAGAGAAGATGGTAGACGACTTTGGTTGGGACCAGAGTCGGATCTGCTAGAAACCGGATCTACGTCCAAGGGTGTTTGCACTATGTATCTTTTCCCTTCTCATTAAGCAACTCACAATGGCTGAAGTTAGCCCAAACGACTGTCGTCAGCCGAGCATATCCAGTATCCATAAGTCATCGCTGCTCCGCAGCAAACATAAAAGACCACATATAAATTCAGTAGATCGATCATCTAGCTGACCACCTCTAAGTAATGAATTCTTTCTTATTTGTTAAATGCCACATCATTATGACAATTCCATTTTGCCCAAATAAAAGCTGACACGCGGATATGTATTCGTGCTTATGTGTGTTTATCAATAATATTTAACCAAGTTCCAAACATACTGGAAATAATCGTGCAATGAGAAATATTAAATGTAAAGTGTATTAATCTCCAAATATTTCTGGCAAGTGGACAAGATAGAAAGAAGTGTTTAATAGACTTATCCGTACATCAAAACACACACTTTTTACACCCCGTCCATATACTCATTTGTTAGTATCACCTTGACGTGAAGAAACCATAAAAAGATTTCGATTTTATATGTGGCATCTTCACTTTCCACAAATATTTCGCAAGAATCTAGTGTTATCATTAAGCAAGTCGTCTTAGTAATACTTTACCAAGACCACCATTCATTTTGAGACTCCATTTAAAGGAATCCGAGCCGGGGCCTATTTAATTATTAAAAAGTGTACTTCTGAAATCACGTGTACTTGCCATCAGGATCACTCACTTCCGAAATTGGTAAAAGGTACTTCGCGGAGTCATTGTGTGTACATAATATATTTTTAGTGATTTGGTCGCACTTCGGTGGGACTCTGCACTTAGAAAATTGCACCTTTGTATTTCTTGAAATCGTTGTGTGTTCTTCTTGTACTTCTTGAAATCGGAATATCAACATGCCATGAAAAATGTTGGTGCGAACTTGGGCGTGGGTATATGGAACGTGGAGACGTACATGCTAATTTTTTGTTCTTGATATTTGACATTTTATAATGTAGTTTACTGGTGGAAGGAGCATATTCTCACATGTGGCGACGCGATTTCCAGAAGAAACTGGAATGCCGATAAAGTGGAGAAGCTAGATGAAAAGCTTGACACACTTATACTCATCATATTTGTTATCTAAAAATTTATTACCAATAAAGTTTTCAATTAGAATGAAAATATACACGACAAATGATATACCTAGTAAATTTTTTCATCATTGTAGTTCTTATTACGTACTCCCTCCGTCCGAAATTAAATGTCACAAAGTATGTCTAGATACATCCACTTTTGTCAAACTTTGTGACATTTAATTTCGGATAGAGGGAGTAGTACAATTTTAGTGATAATTAAGCCATTTATGTAGGGCCACAACATGATACAGTTAACTCGTGTTCCCCACTATTATATTGCTTTTATATCAAGACTAAATCCTTCAAATAGTGATTCATGTACATGTTCTTCAGTTTTTATCATTTCTATTGCACTTCAGCTCTACTTCGTGGGAAAAATCATTCTCAGCGATGATTCCGTCATAGCTATATTTATTAACTCTTTTGTAAAATTAAGAGTACAACATAGCCAACCTGCTCTTTACTATTTTCCTTAGCTTTACCACAAAGATCTCCTTTACAGCAAGATCTCCTTTTTAGATGTATCCCACGCAAGCTTCTTCATCTGTATTGTTTTTTCTGGATTTAGTTTAGTTAAACCAGCTATCTTTTGTTTCAAAACATATCATCATATTTCGTTGTGTATCAGAAAAAACGATCAAGTCGGTGTATGTTTGAAACTCATTCCTCGGAACACAATGAAGAAATTATCGTTGTCCCGGCATAGTTTCTTTTTTTTTATTAAACGTCAAGACTGGGGCAGTGAACCGGCATGCCCAACCTGACACGGACCAGAAGACTCCAGAACACGCCTAACTGTAAAACGAGCGAAACATGTCCAAAATCAAAATCAAAATGAATCTGTGACGTGTATCGAACGCGGAGGTGGCGGAGGCCATATTTGCTATGTGCGTGCTACACCACCTGGCAGGAGCCGACATGTTCAGCGGAGGGCAGGGGAGATAACAACCTCCCCATGTCCTTTTTATTTAAAATGGGGATTAAAACCCTAGCTTCTTCATCGATCGATGCACACAGCTCATTATTTTCATATCCAAGATCATGTCAATTCGTTACAATACAACAATCAATAAAGGTCAAAACATAAATCAACCAACGAAACAATGACAACAACCTCGAACTATGCATCTCGTAATCAACTAGTATGCTGCCATGAAGCCTGGCTAACAAAATCCTGAACAACCGTTAGGAGCCGAGAACACCCGCACTAGTAGAAAAGGGGCTTTAGTCCAACCTAGGAAAGATTTCTAGTCCCCAATGTGTTTTGGGCCGGGACTAGTGTAGCACTAGTCCCGGTCCGTCCCGGCTCCAACGGCTGGGAGGTCGGGGAGCCTCTAATCCCGGGCCGTTCCTGACCTCTAGTCCCAGGCCGTGATACCACCCGTGACTAAAGGGGCTCGTGCCTCTAGACCCGGGTCGTATCACCGACCGGAACTAAAGGGGGGTCTCTAGTCCCATGTCGTATCACGTACTGGGACTAAAGAGTCTCCTCTGTTTTTTTTTCTTACCCACTGTTTTGAGCATAACTTTTGCATTGAAACTCGGATTTTTTATATTATTTAGCTCGTTTTGCAGAGAAGAAATAGATCTACATCATCACACACATTATTCAAACTATATTCTTCAAAACCAAATCCACGAGAAAGGTCAAAATTAATTTGTTTTGGGACTTTCTAGGGAACCATGTGAACTTTAAGGATGAACCACTAGTTATGAATTAAGTATAGTCCTATATATACATGATGTAAAATGTGATATGGAAGTCATATTTGAATGTGTCCCATTTAATCAATTTAGACATATTATTTGTCAATTTTTGATTTACGGATTGGTAGATACGAATTATTCAATATTAAATGTAGAACACACAAAAAAATTAAATTCAAGATATTTGAATTCAAGATCACTATTATTTTTTTTAACCAAATAATTGTTTTTATTCACAAAATAAGGACACACGACATCATATTTTAAGGGTTAACATGATTGACATGATAGTATTGTCAGTAAACAAGATTTGTTTTTGAAAGCTTAGAGGGAAGGAACTAAAAAGTTAAGCGTGCTGAGAGTGGAGTAGTCTGACGATGGGTGACTGACTGGGAGGTGGCACTATAGGAAAAAAATAAGAATGATTAGAGTTAAAAATAACTGAGACTAAAGTAAAATGATTAGAGTTAGAAATAATAGAGACTAGCTGAAATCCGTAAAAAAAAATTATCACAACGACTAAAGGTCCTCCCGTCCTAAAACGCTATGCGTGGCCCCATGGAGAGCCTTTAGTCCCAGACTGTAACTCGTGGGGACTAAAGGTGGGGGACTTTAGTCCAACTTTCGTAGTCCTGGATGTGAATTGGGGACTAAAGCCCCTTACGTCCTGGGACTAAAGGGGGGCTTTCTACTAGTGCCGGTATACATAAATACTCACTGGTCCACGAGGAGAACCAACGCCCACTACCGAAATCCACTCGACTGCCATAGAAATAACCTGCAAAACATTATCATGTTTTGACCGATTAAAGATAATTTATACTAAAAGTTCAAGGTTGACTAGCACAACGGTGAAACACCAATTTGGATTCTAGATTTTCGCTTTTGATCAACACCATTGAACTAGTTAACAAACATATTAGATATATTAATAGGTGGTTTGATATTATATACGAGATAAAAAACAACTCCCAAATGAGCTTGGACAAATGATATGAGATAAATAAATGTTCTATAGTCTGCTCCCCCATGTCCTTGCCCTCCATCCACGCTCGACGTCGGTTTCCTCGGCTTGGCGGTAGCTGCGCCATCCGGTGCTCACATCATGTGTTGGCCAGCGCATCCTGGCTGAAGGTGCGGTTCACCAAAGACGTCTAGTGTCTCAAGACTGACTCTGCCCCTGATGTTCTGCTAAACTTGTAACTCAAACTTTATCCTTTATGATCCAATCATAAATACTTGATTATCTTGTGACAATGATTTTTACTTCATATTAACTACCATTTGAACCAATTCAAAATGTCTAACTCCGTTATCTTTAAATAGATATACTCACATATCTACTCAAATCATCGACATAATTTTATGAAGGAAAAATTAATCCACCATACATGACTACACATAATGGACTATATACATCAATATCTATAATCTCCACTAAATTAGTCGTCCATTCTACTTTGGCCTAAGAACGGTATAGTCATATTTTGGAAGAGGTCTCACAAGCGTCAATTTAGTCAAAACAAAATGACTCCACAAGTCCATCAATATGGAGTTCCTTCATGTTTTCCTTTCCGATATGAACTAAAATGGTGGTGTCACAATTTAAGTGAAACTCTTTTACGTCTTGCAATGTTTAGCATTTAGCCTTATAGATGTTTACTTTACCACCATGATTTATATTAACATGTCCATGAATTATGGAATATGGTCATAGTTTGAACAATCTCATTTGTTCTCACAAAAGACCAGAACAAAATAAAAACTTATTAAGTTCTTAAAATAAATCTTGAATGTTTGGTTCGATACGACAATGAACATAATAACACTTTATTACTGTTCTTGTCATAATCGATTCCACATCTATTACTAGTTCCTTTTAGGCACTTGTATTTCTTACTTTGTGTTGCTTTGTATGACAACTCATACCAACCAATGTGGTATCAAAATACCCAAAAATACATTGTTAACTAATAATACATCTATAACTTGTATATCAAGCATATACTCCTGAGCTGGACTTCTCCAGTTATCTTCTTTTTCTGTCATATATCTTTTTGTAATTCTATTTCCAATATTCCCTTTCCTTTATAGAAGAATCATTCAACGTCAAACAATGCTAGTCGTACTAGCTCATTTTCTTTGGTGTGTTAGTCATATACTATCACCCATTGAGTCATACTTTGAGTTTTGATTGTTCTACTAATATCACCATATTAATAGTATTTTTCTAGATTCCACTCTGAGAAATCTTCAAGTAAAGTAAACGACTTTACCCATACTTTTAATCCATCCCATTATAACAATTTTATTATTAAGCTACTATAGCGAATTTAGAGGATATTTTTTAGCGCCCATCTTTTTGGAATATTTAAACGCCTAGCGTCTTCAATCATTGCATATATTTAGATAATATAAGAAAATATTGTCACGCTAAATTATACTCACTCATGTTGCCACAAATAGGTTTCTAGATATCAATATATCTTTCACTTAATTGTTTCTGAACACAACTCTTTTCAGTTCCTAAATCACCTTGATCAAGAAAACATTCTTTTGAGGATATTAATATGGAAGCAACCATGACTCTGGATTCTAAGTAGGAATTATTTGCTCTCTATATCAATCAATCATCAATCATATGGAGCTAGGTAGGAAATACCGAAAATCTACAATATGACTCAGTTTTAAATTTCACTAATACGGTACCAATCTCAAATTATTTCTACCAGATCATAAAAGTTATATCTCAATTAACAATCTAAATGTAAGGTAGTTATGTGGATGCCAATGAATACTACAATTTTTGCAAATTCACTTTGATTGGTTGTTTATGATAAATAAGTTCAAGTTAATTCAAAATTATGCCATGAACTCCCACTCAAAAACAACATCCCCCTTAGTCGTCTTTAGTGATTACACGAACCAAATTCACTACACCAAACCGATCATCACGTGAGAAGATGTAGCTTCAAAGGCGAACATCGACATGTTCATCATATCATCCCTATGACTCATTCTTTACCTTTCGGTTGCGTGTTCCGAGGCCATGTCTGTACATCCTAGGCTCGCCAAGTAGAACCGTAGTATTGCGTCTGTTTCAAGGCCATGTGTGTACATGCTAGGCTTGAAAACACCCGTTGTATGCGAACATTGAGTCTGTCACACCCGATCATCACGTGGTGTCTCGAAACAACGAACTATCTTAACGGTGCATACTTAAGGAAGAACACATTATTATCTTGATATTAAGTGAGAGAGATCATCTTATAATGCTACCGTCGCTATCTAAGCAAAACAAGATTCATAAAAAGGATTAACATCACATACATCACATGAAAGGATAACGTGATATGATATGGTCCTCCTTGCACTTGATCTCCATCATGTGCATCATGATATGATCTCCATCATTCCACCGGCGTGGTGCTAAGTACCATGGCACCCCAATCTTGATTGTCCATCAATAATAAGACAACCATATGGATACCTTCCAGTATATCAATAATTTACAAAATATATCATCTCATAATCACATTTGTAACATTGACCATATCACATCACATGCCCAGCAAAAACTAGTTAGACGCTTCTAATTTATTTTTGCATATTTTACATGTCTTAGGGCTTTCGAGGATAGAACCGTTCATACCTACGTACATCAACCACAACGTTGATAAACACATTTTTAACAACCCTTCGTAGATTAGATCTTAACTATAGTAGGAGAAACAGACACCCGCAAGCCACTTATGCAATACAAGTTGCATGTCAGTTGTGGAACAAGTCTCATGTACGTGGACATGTAAGGTTAGTCCGGGCCGCTTCATCCCACTATGCCACTAAGAACATAAAATAATCAAGGAGGTAATAACATGATCATCAACTCCCACTTACACCTATGTGTTCTACCCGTACAAAACATCTACGCATAGATCCGGCGTTGATACCACTGAAGGGGACGTTGCATAGAAAACAAAAAAATCCTACGCGAGAGACACCGGAAAGGCCAAGATCTAATCTAGGAGACGAAGTGCAATGGGCAAAGAGAGGGTGAAGAAGAACACATCCTCTCGAAGACACAAAGCGTTACGAGATTAAATCTCGTTGTTCGCGTAGTCGTACTCAGACCGATCCCGATAGCGAGAAGATGTGCACCGCAATCCGGCGGTGCCTCCGTGATCTGTCACACGTACGGTTGATGACGACCTCCGTTCCCTCGATCCAGCGGGGCGCGGAAGTAGAGGATCCCTCGGAACTCCAGCAGCACGACGGCATGGTGGTGGTGAAGAATCCCACGGTCAGGGTTTCGCCAAGCCGGAGAC